>CM033026.1:31236050-31688091 GCA_019207045.1 Branchiostoma floridae x Branchiostoma belcheri | reverse complement strand
CAGGAGAAACCAGGAGAAACTAGGAGAACCAGGAGAAACCAGGAGAACTAGGAGACTACAGGAGAAACGAGGGACAAACCCGGAGAATCTAGGAGAAATCCAGGAGAATACAGGAGAAAAACTAGGAGAGAAACAGGAGAATCCAGGAGGGGGATTACAAGAGAACCGGAGAAACCCGGAGAATCTAGGAGAATCCAGGAGAGAATCCAGGAAAAAACTAGGAGAAACCAGGAAAAACGAGGAGGAATCAGGAGAAACACGGAGAATCGAGGAGAATCCAGGAGAATCCAGGAGAAACCTGGAGAAATACAGGAGAAACTAGGCAAAACCTGGAGAATCTAGGAGAATACAGGAGAAACTGGGAGAAACCAGGAGAAACAGGAGAATCTAGGAGAATACAGGAGAAAACAGGAGAAACTAGGAGAAACCTGGAGAATCCAGGAGAACACAGGAGAGGAAACTAGGAGAAACCCGGAGAAACCCGGAGAATCTAGGAGAATCCAGGAGAACCAGGAAAAACTAGGAGAAACTAGAGAAACCAGGAGAAACCCGAGAGAATCTAGGAGAACAGGAGAAACTAGGAGAAACCAGGAGAATCCAGGAGAAACTAGGAGAAACCTGGAGAAATCCAGGAGAATACAGGAAAAATAGGAGAAACCAGGAGAAGAAACTAGGAGAAACAGGAGAAACCCGGAGAATCCAGGGAAAACAGGAGAAACCGGAGAATCTAAGGGAATACAGGAGAAACCAGGAGAAACCAGGAGAATCTAGGAGAATCCAGGAGAATCTTGGAAAAACTAGGAGAAACTAGGAGAACCAGGAGAAACCCGGAGAATCTAGGAGAATACAGGAGAAATCAGGAGAAACCCGGAGAATCTAGGAGAATCCAGGAGAATACAGGAGAAACTAGTGAGAAACCAAGGAAACGAGGAGGGAAACTAGGAGAAACCAGGATAAACCTGGAGAATCTAGGAGAATACAGAGAAACGAGGAGAAACCCGGAGAATCTAGGAGAATCCTGGAGAATACAGGAGAAACTGGAGAAAAACCGGAGAATCGCGGAGAATAGGAGAATACAGGAGAAACCTTGAGAATACAGGAGAAACTAGGAGAAAAACCTGGAGAATACAGAGAGAAACCAGGAGAAACCAGGAGAATCTAGGAGAATACAGGAGAAACTGGGAGAAACCAGGAGAATCGAGGAGAATCCAGGAGATACAGGAGAAACCTGGAGAATACAGGAGAAACTAGGAGAAACCTGGAGAATACAGGAGAAACCAGGAGAAACCATGAGAACTAGGAGAATACAGGAGAAACTGGAGAAACCAGGAGAAACCGGAGATCCAGGAGAATCCAGGAGAGAACCCAGGAGAAACCCGAGAAACTAGGAGAAACCTGGAGAATCCAGGAGAATACAGGAGAAACTAGGAGAAACACGGAAAAACCCGGAGAATCTAGGAGAATCCAGGAGAATCCAGGAAAAAATAGGAGAAACTAGGAGAAACCAGGAGAAACCCGGAGAATCTAGGAGAATACAGGAGAATACAGGAGAAACTAGGAAGAACAGGAGAAACCTGGAGAATCTAGGAGAATCCAGGAGAATACAGGAGAAACGAGGAAAACCCGGAGAAAATAGGAGAATACAGGAGAAACCAGGAGAAACTAGGAGAAACCAGGAGAAACCCGGAGAATCCAGGAGAAACTAGGAGAAACCAGGAGAAACCCGGAGAATCTAGGAGAATACAGGAGAATACAGGAGAAACTAGGAGAAACCAGGAGAAACCCGGAGAATCTAGGAGAAACCTGGAGAATCCAGGAGAATACAGGAGAATACAGGAGAAACTAGGAGAAACCAGGAGAAAACCCGGAGAGAATCTAGGAGAATCCAGGAGAATACAGGAGAAAACGAGGAGAAACCCGGAGAAACTAGGAGAATACAGGAGAAACCAGGAGAAACTAGGAGAAACCAGGAGAAAACCGGAGAATCCAGGAGAAACTAGGAGAAACCTGGAGAATCCAGGAGAAACAGGGAAAAACAGGAGAAACCAGGAGAAACTAGGAGAAGCCAGGAGAAACCCGGAGAATCCAGGAGAATCCAGAGGGAAAACAGGAGAAACCAGGAGAGACCAGGAGAATCTAGGAAATAAGGAGAAACAGGAGAAACCCGGAGAATCTAGGAGAATCCAGGAGAAAAAACAGGAGAAACGAGGAGAAGCCAGGAGAATACAGGAGAAACTGAGGAGAAACCAGGAGAAACCAGGAGAATCCAGGAGAAACCAGGAGAAACCGGAGAAACTAGGAGAAAACTGGAGAATCCAGGAGAATACAGGAGAAACTAGGAGAAACCGGAGAACACGGGAGAATCCAGGAGAATCCAGGAAAAACTAGGAGAAACCAGGAGAAACCCGGAGAATCTAGAGAATACAGGAGAATACAGGAGAAACTAGGAGAAACCAGGAGAGAAACCCGAGAATCTAGGAGAATCCAGGGAGAATACAGGAGAAACGAGGAGAAACCGGAGAAACTAGGAGAATACAGGGAAACCAGAGAAACTAGGAGAAACCAGGAGAAAACCCGGAGAATCCAGGAGAATCTAGGAGAAACCTGGAGAAATCCAGGAGAATACAGGAGAAACTAGGAGAAACCAAGAGAATACAGGAGAAACTACGAGAAACCTGGAGAATCCAGGAGAATCCAAAAGAATACAGGAGAATATAGGAGAATACAAGAAAACTAGGAGAAACAAGGAGGAAACCCGAAGAATCTAGGAGAAACCAGACAAACCAGGAGAATCCTGAGAATACAGGAGAAACAGGAGAAACCGGAGAATCTAGGAGAACCCAGGAGAATACAGGAGAAACTAAGTGAATCCAGGAGAAACTAGGGAGAAACCAGGAG
Source organism: Branchiostoma floridae x Branchiostoma belcheri (assembly GCA_019207045.1). NCBI lineage: Eukaryota > Metazoa > Chordata > Leptocardii > Amphioxiformes > Branchiostomatidae > Branchiostoma > Branchiostoma floridae x Branchiostoma belcheri. The sequence continues at coordinate 31,685,193 of CM033026.1, read as the reverse complement.
AAACCAGGAGAATCTAGAGAATACAGGAGAATAAGGAGAAACTAGGAGAATCCAAGAGAAACTAGGAGAAACCTGGAGAATCCAGGAGAATACAAGAAAAACTAGGAGAAACCAGGAGAAACCAGGAGAATCTAGGAGAATCCAGGAGAATACAGGAGAAACTAGGAGAATCCAGGAGAAACTAGGAGAAACCAGGAGAATACAGAGAAACTAGGAGAAACCAGGAGAATCTATGAGAAACCAGGAGAATACATGAGAAACTTTGAGAAACTAGTAGAAACTAGGAGTAACCAGGAGAATCTAGGAGAATACAGGAAAAATTAGGGAAACCAGGAGGAGAAACGAGGAGAGAAACTAGGAGAAACCAGGAGAAACCCGGAGAAATCTAGGAGAATACAGGAGAATCCAGGAGAAACTAGGAGAATCCAGGAGAAACTAGGAGAAACTGGAGAATAGTGGAGAAACCAAGAGAATCTAGGGAAACAAGGAGAATCAAGGAGAAACTAGGAGAAACCAAGGCAAGAGAATCCAGGAAAATACAGGAAAAACCAGGAGAAAGTAGGAGAATCCAAGAGAAGCTATCAGAAACCAAGAGATTCAAGGAGAAACAAGGAGAAAACGGAGGGGAACTAGGAGAATCCAGGAGAATCTAGGAGGATACAACAGAAACTGGATTAGTAGTACAGGAGTATCGGAGAAGTTCGAGAATACAGGAGAAACCAGGAGAAAGCAGGAGAAACTTTGATTGTTCAGGATAATACAGGAGAAAATAGGAGAATCTAGGAGAAACCAGGAGACACCAAGAGAATCTAGGAGAAATAAGGAGAATGCAGGAGAAACCAAGAGAAACAAGGAGAAACTAGCAGAATACTGGAGAACTGAAGAGAAGACAGGAGAAATAAATAAATAAATAAAATAAATAAAGACAGGAGAAACCAGGAGAATCTAGGAGAATCCAGGAGAAAAAAGGAGAAACCAAGAGAATAGATGAGAAAATAGGAGAATACAGGAGAAACCAGGAGAATAGAGGAAAAACCAGGAGATGTTCAGGAGAACCCGAAGAAAGCAGGAGAATTCAAGAGAAACCAAGGAGAAAACAAGGAGGAAACTAGGAGAATACTAGGGAAATCAACAGAACAGAGAGACCAAGAGAATACAGGAGAAACCAAAGAAACAAGGAGAAACTAGAAAATACTGGAGAAACCAAGAGAATACAGGAAAAACTTGGAGAATACAAGAGAAGCTTGAAGAATACAGGGGGAAACCATGAGAAACTATGAGAGTCCATGAGAAACTAGGAGAAATCAAGAGAATCCAGGACACACCAGGAGAAACTATGATAATCCATGAGAAACTAGGAGTAACCAAGAGAAACCAGGAGAAACCTAGAGAATAAAAGAGAAACCAAGAGAAACAAGGAGAAACTAGCTATAGGAGAATACTGGAGAAACCAAGAGAATAGAGGAGAAACTTGGAGAATCCTGGAGAATACAAAAGAAACTTGGAGAATACAGGAGACGCCAAGAAATACAGGAAATTTTGGAAACAATCCAGGAGATACCGTATATATAAAACTTGGAGAATACAGGAGAATCTTAACCCTATGAGAAGGTATTAAAGTCTTATATCCGTTGCAGTGCGAGGGTAACAATATCAAAGTGCTTCATGTTTTGTATTCATGTCATAAAAATGAAATGTCAGTTAAAGATATGCTCCTCAGGACTCCAGCGTGAGTAATTCTTGACGCTCGAGTGCTCCCGTCTGGACATCCCGATCGCCGTCCCGTTTAAACCAGGAGGTTAATGTTTAAACAATACTGCTGTTATAGTTATTGATATGTTATTTAATGAAAAATGAGTGTGTGGGGAGGGTCATGGAAAATTTTTGGGGGAGGGCCATCGAATATTTTTTAGCCGGGATGGTCATTGAATTCTTTTTTTACACCATCCCTCTCCCAGTAAAAATCGAACTGTCCCTAACCTTTGACCAATTAATTTAGCTTAAAATATGTGTCAGACATCGCCCTATCTACACTCGGTATTATGAATGACCTGGGACTACCGAGGGCCAAATGTTGGAAATTACATACAATACTGATGCATACATATACATATACACCCAGCAAACACACACATAGGACCCTGCTCTTACATACACACGCGACCCTGCGCTTACACACACCACACATGACCCTGCGCTTTCACACACACGGCCTGCGCCTACACACACACGCGGGCCTGGCTTACACGCACACACACGGCCCTGCGCTACATACACGCACACGACCCTGCGCTTACACCCACACACGGCCATGCGCACACACACGCACGACCCTGCGTTTACGCACACACGACCCTGCGCTCACACACACACACGGCCCTGCGCTTACATACACGCACACGACGCAGTGCGCTTACACCCACACACGGCCATGCGCACACACACGCACGACCCTGCGTTACGCACACACGACCCTGCGCTCACACACACACACACACGACCCTGCGCTTACACACGTCTTACGATGCTCATGCACTGAAAGGGGAAATATTCTCAACTACATTTACGGGAGTGACACACTGATTCATACGCTGTTGGGTTGTGATGTCTGACAAATGCTATCATGGTCTATCTTCAAGAAACATAAATAAATTCGCGTGTTGCATGTAAAAAACGACTTTCAAAGTGGGAACTGAAATCCCGGCCACACGGGAATACGTGTCCCCTTCCCTGAAATCCATACAAAGGCCAAAACACTAAGCGTTTTTTATCTCGTTTTTTTTTTTATCTTGTTTTTGAAACATCTTACCAATAGCTATATCACCTATCACCTATAGCTAGACATTTGACTCACTAACTCCCTAATGTGTTAGTCATTACAAAGAGCTCACGTCTACCGAAATAATAGACGTTACACCAGAACGACAACAACAATAATACTATATTCAACACGTAAAGTTGTTTTTCAATGAAATGCACTCCCGTAGCAGTTTCGAACTCAAGCAAAGAAACCATTTTTGTAGGAAATGGAAGGGTGACACAGAATTTTCGGTCTTCTCAACCGAAAGTCATCAAGTCTTTCTATAGTGCGTTTCAAACATGTCTTCCAAATTGAAGACAAATCTCTTAACACAAATATGATTGTGCATGAGAGTTGCTGGAGGTGTTTTGTAATCTGAATGTACCGGGAGAAAGCCTTACATCTGTTTGTTGATTCCCTCTGAAAGCTTTTCTCTTATTCTGGCTAGCGTTGTGATGCATAGATCTCTGCTGTCATCTATATTATTTCCAGTGTGACACATGTTACACGAACGGAGGGAGATCATTTACTGCTTGTCAACTACACCTTAGTACAGGCCGGCGGTGTTCTCAATTAACAACTCCCACACTGACGTGCGCCACCCATGTTGGTTTATTGTTGTATTTAGTTAGAACAAGGAGGTTATAGAATAACACCCCTATGTTATGTTGGTTCGGTGCTAGAGTTAGTCCGACCACCGACTCCGACGGTATCGCCATGTTGGAATAAAGCTCCTCAATATAGTTGCATCGTGTGCCCAAGAGTCGTCCCCTTATAGCGATCCTTGTCCATACTGGCAGTGGGATAAAGAAAGACGTATCAATCAACAACATTCTGTTCTGACTTCTGTTTTCTGCGTCCGGATCGAGACTAAAAAAGCCAACAAAATGATTGCTAACATACGGTAAAATTTCACTAAGTAAGCTAAACCTTAAGCAACGGGTTCTACGTGCGGTTGTCCTGAGTACAATAAGTTCCTATCTCCCAAACCTATCGTCCCTATCGGATCTTGACCTTTGGCGCTCGGTGGGGTTAACTACATCTGACCTGAGGTCAATCGGATTAGTTCAGAGACAGACACAACCCTATCAGAGGCGTGTCTGACCGCGCCTCATGATTAGTGAACTATACCCGTGACGGGTGCTATACCTACCACCACGTCAAGCCCTACTGTAATCAGGACCACCTGAAGCGGCAGCCGTTATCATATGTATGAGTGTGTGTGTACGTGTTTGTTTTGTTGTGTGTGTATGTGTGAGTGTGTGGGTGAGAGAGAGAGAGAGAGAGAGTCTGTGTGTGTGTGGATGTATTTGTGTGCGTGTCCTGGAGGGGGGGGGGGGGCATGCCTGTGTGTATCTGTAAAGGAAACGTGGTGTCTTCTGTCTTACCATTAAAATATTGATAATATATGCAAAAGAGAGAGGCATCAAAGTCTACAACGTCATTTTCGTCAATTTCAATACCCATATACATGCAGTTGATTGATAGTCACAAACACTGCAATGAAATAAATACATAACGTTATATAAAGCCGTGAGGAACAGTTAGCAGTTATCGTCAGGCTTATTTGTCTTGCTTTATAAGCCTTTATTTAGAAAAAAAACGTAGTTATACTTATATCATTTGGAAACTGCATTTTTTTTGTTTATAACAATAACTTAATATGTGATATATAAGCCCTTTTTGGGGGCGACATCTCTAGAGAGGGGACGACCTACGTAGTATCTGCTGTATTCTCAAGGATTCTCCTGGTTTCTCTTGGTTTCTCCAGTATTCTCCTAGTTTCTCCTTGTTTCTCTGGTTTCTCTTGTATTCTCCTGGTTTCTCCTGGATTCTCCTAGTTCTCATTGTTTCTCTTGATTTTACTATATTCTACTGGTTTCTCCTGGATTCTCCTTGTTCCTGTTTTCTCCTAGATTATCAAAGTTTCTCCTGTATTCTCTTGGATTCTCCAGTATTCTCCTAGTTTCTCCTTGTTTCTATTGTCTTCTTCTGTATCTCCTGGTTTCTCCTGGATTCTGCTATATTCTCCTGGTTTCTCCTGTATTCTCCTGGTTTCTCCTAGTTTGTCCTGGATTCTCCTTGTTTCTCCTGGATTCTCCTGTATTCTCATGGATTCTCCAAGTTTCTTCTTTATTCACTTGGTTTCTTCAGTATTCTTCTGTGTTCTCCTGGTTTCTCCTGGATTCTCCTGGTTTCTCCTGGTTTCGCCTGGATTGTCCTTGTTTCTCTTGGTTTCTCCTGTATTCTACTGGTTTCTCCTGGTTTTTCCTAGATTCTCTTGGACTGTCCCCTATTCTTCAGGTTTCTGCTAGTTTCTCCTGGATTCTCCTGGTTTTTCCTAGTTTCTCCTGTATTCTACTGGATTGTCCTAGATTCTCCTGGATTCTCCTTGTATCTCCTGGTTCTCTGTATTCTCCTACTTTCTCCTGGATTCTCCTGGCTTTTCCTATATTCTCCTGGATATTCCTGGATTCTCCTAGTTTCTACTGTATTCTTCTAGTTTCTCCTTGTTTCTCCTGTATTCTCCTGTGTTTCTCCTTGTTTCTCCTCGATTCTCCGTCTTTCTCTTGTATTCTCCTACTTTCTCCTGGATTCTCCTAGCTTCTCCTAGTTCTCATGGATTCTCCTAAATTCTCCTGGTTTCTCCTTGATTCTCCTGGTTTGTCCTAGATTCTCTTGGTTTCTCCTGTATTCACCCGGATTCTCGGGATTCTCTGGATGTATTCTCTCGGTATTCTCCTGGTTTTTCCTAGTTTCTCCTGTATTCTCCTGGTTTCTCATAGTTTCTCCTGGATTCTCCTAGTTTCTCCTGTATTCTCCTAGATTCTAACAGGTTTCTCATGGTTTTTCCTAGTTTCTCCTAGTTTCTCCTATATCTCTGGTTTCTCCTAGTTTCTCCTGGATTCTCCTAGTTTCCCCTGTATTCTCCGGGATTCTCCTAGATTCTCCGGGTTTCTCCTGGTTTCTCCTGTATTCTCCTAGATTCTCCTGCATTCTCCGTGTTTCTCCTGGATTCTCCTGGTTTCTCCTGTATTTCCTGGTTTCTCGTAGTTTCTCCTGGATTCTCCTGGATTCACCAGGTTTCTCCTAGTTTCTCCTGGATTCTCCTGGTCTCTCCTGTATTCTCCTAGATTCTCCGGCTTTCTCATGGTTTCTCCTAGTTTATCCCAGTTTCTCCTGTATTCTCTTGTATCTCCTGTATTCTCCAGGGTTCTCATAGTTTTACTGGGTTCTCCTAGTTTCTCCTAGTTTCTCCTGTATTCTCGTAGTTTCTCCTGGTTTCTCCTGTATTATTCTGGATTCTCTTCGTTTCTCTTGGTTTCTCCTGTATTCTCCTGGTTTCTCGTAGTTTCTCCTGGATTCTCCTGGATTCTCCAGGTTTCTCCTAGTTCCTCCTGGATTCTCCTGATTTCTCCTGTATTCTCCTAGATTCTCCGGCTTTCTCCTGGTTTCTCCTAGTTTATCCGAGTCTATCCTGTATTCTCTTGTATTCTCCTGTATTCTCCAGGCTTCTCATAGTTTTTACTGGGTTCTCCTAGTTTCTCCTAGTTTCTCCTGTATTCTCCTAGTTTATCCTAGTTTCTCCTGTATTCTCTTGTATTCTCCTGGATTCTCCTCGTTCTCCTGGTTTCTCCTAGTTTCTCCTGGTTTCTCCTGGTTTCTCCAGGTTTCTTCTGTATTCTCCTGGCTTCTCCGGGTTTCTCCTGGTTTCTCCTAGTTTCTCCTGTATTCTCCTGGATTCTTCAGGTTTCTCCTAGTTTCTCCGGGTTTCTCCTCGTTTCTCCTGTATTCTCCTGGATTTTCCTAGATTTTCCAGGTTTCTCCTAGTTTCTCCTAGATTCTCCGGGTTTCTCCTGGTTTCTCCTAGTTTCCCCTAGTTTCTCCTAGTTTCTCCTAGTTTCTCCTAGTTTCTCCTCGTTTCTCCTCGTTTCTCCTGTATTCTCCTGGATTCTCCTAGATTCTCCTGGTTTCTCCTCGTTTCTCCTGGTTTCTCCTGTTTTCTCCTGGTTTTTCCTGTATTCTCCTCTCCTAGATTCTCCGGGTTTCACCTGGTTTCTCCTAGTTCTCCTAGTTTTTCCTGTATTCTCCTGGACTCTCCTAGATTCTCCGGGTTTCTCCTAGTTTCTCTTGGACTCTCCAGGTTTCTCCTAGTTTCTCCGGGTTTCTCCTCGTTTCTCCTGTATTCTCCCAGATTCTCCGGGTTTCTCCTGGATTCTCCTAGTTTCTCCTCGTTTCTCTGGTTTCTCCTGTATTCTCTGTATTCTCCTAGATTCTCCGGCTTTCTCCTGGTTTCTCCTAGTTTATCCCAGTTTATCCTGTATTCTCTTGTATTCTCCTGTATTCTCCAGGCTTCTCATACTTTTTACTTGGTTCTCCTAGTTTCTCCTGTATTCTCCTAGTTTATCCTAGTTTCTCCTGTATTCTCTTGTATTCTCCTGGATTCTCCTCGTTCTCCTGGTTTCTCCTGTATTCTCCTGGTTTCTCCCAGTTTCTCCTGTATTCTCCTGGATTCTCCGGGTTTCTCCTGGTTTCTCCTAGTTTCTCCTGTATTCTCCTGGATTCTTCAGGTTTCTCCTAGTTTCTCCGGGTTTCTCCTCGTTTCTCCTGTATTCTCCTGGATTCTCCTAGATTCTCCAGGTTTCTCCTAGATTCTCCGGGTTTCTCCTGGTTTCTCCTAGTTTCCCCTAGTTTCTCCTGGATTCTCCTAGATTCTCCGGGTTTCTCCTCGTTTCTCCTGTAATCTCCTAGATTCTCCTGGTTTCTCCTAGTTTCTCCTAGTTTCTCCTCGTTTCTCCTAGTTTTTCCTGTATTCTCCTAGATTCTACGGGTTTCTCCTGGTTTCTCCTAATTTTTCCTGTATTCTCCTGTATTCTCCTAGATTCTCCTGGATTCTCCTGGTTTCTCCTGGTTTCTCCCAGTTTCTCCTGTATTCTCCTAGATTCTCCTGGTTTCTCCTGGTTTCTCCTAGTTTCTCCTCGTTTCTCCTGGTTTCTCATAGTTTTTCCTGTATTCTCCTAGATTCTCCGGGTTTCTCCTGGTTTCTCCTAGTTTCTCCTAGTTTTTCCTGGATTCTCCTGGATTCTCCTAGATTCGCCCCAGATTCTCCTGGTTTCTCCTAGTTTCTCCTGTATTCTCCTGCATTCTCCAGGTTTCTCCTAGTTTCTCCTAGTTTATCCCAGTTTATCCTGTATTCTCTTGTATTCTCCTGTATTCTCCAGGCTTCTCATAGTTTTTACTTGGTTCTCCTAGTTTCTCCTGTATTCTCCTAGTTTATCCTAGTTTCTCCTGTATTCTCTTGTATTCTCCTGCATTCTCCTCGTTCTCCTGGTTTCTCCTGTATTCTCCTGGTTTCTCCCAGTTTCTCCTGTATTCTCCTGTATTCTCCGGGTTTCTCCTGGTTTCTCCTAGTTTCTCCTGGATTCTCCTGGATTCTTCAGGTTTCTCCTAGTTTCTCCGGGTTTCTCCTCGTTTCTCCTGTATTCTCCTGGATTCTCCTAGATTCTCCAGGTTTCTCCTAGATTCTCCGGGTTTCTCCTGGTTTCTCCTAGTTTCCCTAGTTTCTCCTGGATTCTCCTAGATTCTCCGGGTTTCTCCTCGTTTCTCCTGTATTCTCCTAGATTCTCCTGGTTTCTCCTAGTTTCTCCTCTTTTCTCCTCGTTTCTCCTAGTTTTTCCTGTATTCTCCTAGATTCTCCGGGTTTCTCCGGGTTTCTCCTGGTTTCTCCTAGTTTCTCCTCGTTTTCTGGTTTCTCATAGTTTTTCCTGTATTCTCCTAGATTCTCCGGGTTTCTCCTGGTTTCTCCTAGTTTCTCCTAGTTTTTCCTGGATTCTCCTGGATTCTCCTAGATTCCCCCAGATTCTCCTGGTTTCTCCTAGTTTCTCCTGTATTCTCCTGGATTCTCCAGGTTTCTCCTAGTTTCTCCGGGTTTCTCCTGGCTTCTCCTGTATTCTCCTGTATTCTCCTAGATTCTCCTGGTTTCTCCTGGTTTCTCCCAGTTTCTACTGTATTTTTCCTAGATTCTCCGGGTTTCTCCTGGTTTCTCCTGTATTCTCCAGGTTTCTCCTAGTTTCTCCGGGTTTCTCCTCGTTTCTCCTGTATTCTCCTGGATTCTCCTAGATTCTCCGGGTTTCTCCTGGATTCTCCTGTATTCTCCTGGTTTCTCCTAGTTTTTCCTGGATTCTCCAGGATTCTCTTAGATTCTCCGGGTTTCTCCTAGTTTCTCCGGGTTTCTCCTAGTTTCTCCTGTATTCTCCTGTATTCTCCAGGTTTCTCCTAGTTTCTCGGGTTTCTCCTGGATTCTCCTGGATTCTCCTAGATTCTCCTGCTTTCTCCTGGTTTCTCCAGTTTCTCCTGTATTCTCCTAGATTCTCGGGTTTCTCCTGGTTTCTCCTAGTTTCTCCTGTGTTCTCCTGGTTTCTCCTAGTTTCTCCGGGTTTCTCCTCGTTTCTCCTGTATTCTCCTAGTTTCTCCGGGTTTCTCCTCGTTTCTCCTGTATTCTCCTAGATTCTCCAGGTTTCTCCTAGATTCTCCGGGTTTCTCCTGGTTTCTCCTAGTTTCCTCTAGTTTCTCCTGGATTCTCCTAGATTCTCCGGGTTTCTCCTCGTTTCTCCTGTATTCTCCTAGATTCTCCTGGTTTCTCCTAGTTTCTCCTCGTTTCTCCTGGTTTCTCCTAGTTTTTCCTGTATTCTCCTGTATTCTCCTAGATTCTACGGGTTTCTCCTGGTTTCTCCTAGTTTCTCCTAGTTTTTCCTGTATTCTCCTGTATTCTCCTGTATTCTCCTAGATTCTCCTGGATTCTCCTGGTTCCTCCTGGTTTCTCCCAGTTTCTCCTGGATTCTCCAGGTTTCTCCTGGTTTCTCCGGGTTTCTCCTCGTTTCTCCTGTATTCTCCTAGATTCTCCGGGTTTCTCGTGGTTTCTCCTAGTTTCTCCTCGTTTCTCCTGGTTTCTCCTAGTTTTTCCTGTATTCTCCTAGATTCTCCGGGTTTCTCCTGGTTTCTCCTAGTTTCTCCTAGTTTTTCCTGGATTCTCCTGGATTCTCCTAGATTCCCCCTAGATTCTCCTGGTTTCTCCTAGTTTCTCCTGTATTCTCCTGGATTCTCCAGGTTTCTCCTGGTTTCTCCGGGTTTCTCCTGGTTTCTCCTGGTTTCTCCTGTATTCTCCTGTATTCTCCTAGATTCTCCTGGTTTCTCCTGGTTTCTCCCAGTTTCTACTGTATTTTCCTAGATTCTCCGGGTTTCTCCTGGTTTCTCCTAGTTTCTCCTGTATTCTCCAGGTTTCTCCTAGTTTCTCCGGGTTTCTCCTCGTTTCTCCTGTATTCTCCTGGATTCTCCTGGATTCTCCTAGATTCTCCGGGTTTCTCCTGGATTCTCCTCGTTTCTCCTGGTTTCTCCTAGTTTTTCCTGGATTCTCCAGGATTCTCTTAGATTCTCTGGGTTTCTCCTACTTTCTCCGGGTTTCTCCTAGTTTCTCCTGTATTCTCCTGGATTCTCCAGGTTTCTCCTAGTTTCTCCGGGTTTCTCCTGGATTCTCCTGGATTCTCCTAGATTCTCCTGCTTTCTCCTGGTTTCTCCTGTATTCTCCTAGATTCTCCTGCTTTCTCCTGGTTTCTCCCAGTTTCTCCTGTATTCTCCTAGATTCTCCAGGTTTCTCCTGGTTTCTCCAGGTTTCTCCTGTGTTCTCCTGGTTTCTCCTAGTTTCTCCGGGTTTCTCCTCGTTTCTCCTGTATTCTCCTGGATTCTCCGGGTTTCTCCTGGATTCTCCTCGTTTCTCCCCGTTTCTCCTAGTTTTTCCTTGATTCTCCTGGATTCTCTTAGATTCTCCGGGTTTCTCCTGGTTTCTCCTGGTTTTTCCTGTATTCTCCTGTATTCTCCTAGATTCTCCGGGTTTCTCCTAGTTTCTCCTGTATTCTCCTGTATTCTCCAGGTTTCTCCTAGTTTCTCCGGGTTTCTCCTGGTTTCTCCTGGATTCTCCTGGATTCTCTTAGATTCTCCTGGTTTCTCCTAGTTTCTCCCAGTTTCTCCCAGTTTCTCCTGTATTCTCCTAGATTCTCCGGGTTTCTCCTGGTTTCTCCTAGTTTTTCCTGTATTCTCCTGTATTCTCCTAGATTCTCCGGGTTTCTCCTAGTTTCTCCTGTATTCTCCTGGATTCTCCAGGTTTCTCCTAGTTTCTCCTGTATTCTCCTGGATTCTCAAGGTTTCTCCTAGTTTCTCCGGGTTTCTCTTGGTTTCTCCTGGATTCTCCTAGATTCTCCCAGTTTCTCCTGTATTCTCCTAGATTCTCCTAGATTTCTCCGGGTTTCTCCGGGTTTCTCCTAGTTTCTCCTGTATTCTCCTAGATTCTCCGGGTTTCTCCGGGTTTCTCCTAGTTTCTCCTGTATTCTCTTGGATTCTCAAGGTTTCTCCTAGTTTCTCCTGTATTCTCCTGGTTTCTCCTAGTTTCTCCGGGTTTCTCCTCGTTTCTCCTGGATTCTCCTGGATTCTCCTAGATTCTCCGGGTTTCTCCTGGATTCTCCTCGTTTCTCCCGGTTTCTCCTAGTTTTTCCTGGATTCTCCTGGATTCTCCTAGATTCTCCGGGTTTCTCCTGGTTTCTCCTGTATTCTCCTGGATTCTCCTAGATTCTCCGGGTTTCTCCTGGATTCTCCTCGTTTCTCCTGGTTTCTCTTAGTTTTTCCTGGATTCTCCTGGATTCTCCTAGATTCTCCGGGTTTCTCCTGGTTTCTCCTAGTTTCTCCTGTATTCTCCTGGATTCTCCAGGTTTCTCCTAGTTTCTCCGGGTTTCTCCTAGTTTCTCCTGTATTCTCCTGGATTCTCCTGGTTTCTCCTGGATTCTCCTAGTTTCTCCTGGATTCTCCTGGATTCTCCTAGATTCTCCTGGTTTCTCCTGGTTTCTCCTGGTTTCTCCAGGTTTCTCCAGGTTTCTGCTCGTTTCTCCTGTATTCTCCTGGATTCTCCTAGATTCTCCGGGCTTCTCCTGGATTCTCCTCGTTTCTCCTGGTTTCTCCTAGTTTCTCCTGTATTCTCCAGGTTTCTCCTAGTTTCTCCGGGTTTCTCTTCGTTTCTCCTGGATTCTCCTAGATTCTTCGGGTTTCTACTGGATTCTCCTCGTTTCTCCTGGTTTCTCCTAGTTTTTCCTGGATTCTCCTGGATTCTCTTAGATTCTCCGGGTTTCTCCTAGTTTCTCCAGTTTTCTCCTAGTTTCTCCTGTATTCTCCTGGATTCTCCAGGTTTCTCCTAGTTTCTCCGGGTTTCTCCTGGATTCTCCTAGATTCTCCTGCTTTCTCCTGGTTTCTCCCAGTTTCTCCTGGATTCTCCTAGATTCTCCGGGTTTCTCCTGGTTTCTCCTAGTTTCTCCTGTATTCTCCTGGTTTCTCCTAGTTTCTCCGGGTTTCTCCTCGTTTCTCCTGGATTCTCCTGGATTCTCCTAGATTCTCCGGGTTTCTCCTGGATTCTCCTCGTTTCTCCCGGTTTCTCCTAGTTTTTCCTGGATTCTCCTGGATTCTCCTAGATTCTCCGGGTTTCTCCTGGTTTCTCCTGTATTCTCCTGGATTCTCCTGGATTCTCCGGGTTTCTCCTGGATTCTCCTCGTTTCTCCTGGTTTCTCTTAGTTTTTCCTGGATTCTCCTGGATTCTCCTAGATTCTCCGGGTTTCTCCTGGTTTCTCCTAGTTTCTCCTGTATTCTCCTGGATTCTCCAGGTTTCTCCTAGTTTCTCCGGGTTTCTCCTAGTTTCTCCTGTATTCTCCTGGATTCTCCTAGATTCTCCTGGTTTCTCCTGGTTTCTCCTAGTTTCTCCTGGATTCTCCTGGATTCTCCTAGATTCTCCTGGTTTCTCCTGTATTCTCTTAGATTCTCCTGGTTTGTCCAGGTTTCTCCGGGATTCTATTGGTCTTCTTGATGCATTCATAGTTATTTGCATGCATCTCTTTAATATTCTCGGGACAACTTAGTATTCATTTACATGCTCGGGACAACTTAAATGATCCCTTTACCGAAGTACGGGAAGTTTCCAAGAAGACAGGAACGTCTTACAGGTAACGGTGGGACTGAGCTGGGAGTCGTGATTTCTGAAGATCTACGGCACAGGTAACAGGTAGGTGAAGAGTTGGATGTGTTCTATACCCTGCTAATATTCTACTATCAACATCGTGAAAAGCAGAAATTTTGTAATGGGATCGGAAACTGAAAACTTTACGGCCACATTTTGCTTTGTTGTGTTTGAGACCTAAGTCATAATTTATGAAAACCATTTTATACAGAAAACGCTCTGATATCATGGAAATGGTTCTGTTACCTAGGTTTCCGTTCGTTTGGTTAACGAAGATACCAGATACCGGTCTTTGAAAAAGTCTCAAAGAATCAAACCTCCTTTTATATAACGACTTTGTTTTGATTGCATGAGGGTCTGCAGGGGGATACTGGCAATGCTTAACGGTAAATTTAGGAGTACAGGCAATGCTTAATGGTAAATTCGTAAAGACCAACAATGCTCAACGTAACTTCGGATTCTTTCCAACGCTGGCCAGTATACTGTAAATGCATTTAAGTTCGCGGGGATTTAATTTCGCGGTAGCAGGGAAAAAAGACTTTTCGCGGTGGTTTTAAGTTCGCAGTAACACCATAGACTGCAGTCCAATACCATAATAGAAAAATGTTCAAGGTGGTTTTAAGTTCGCAGTGTAGTGTTCATCGCGAAAACCGCAAACATTAATCCGCCGTGAACATTTCTGCGTTTACAGTATTCAGGAGACTATGACCTCTGAGCATTATCTGACGTTGCCTCTGCAGGTCTCATCACAAGGAATGTTTGAATAACGGATAACGATGAATTCAGTATAACAAATAACCTGTTTTGTAGAAATAAAACGTCCATTAATGAGAGTAGATAGAAAAATAAGTATATTTTTCATAATGTAATGATTTAATATTTCTTAATAAGGCCACACCAATTTAATTTGTTGCTTCACAGATTTTTTTAATGAAAAAAATTTGGAACGGCAGAAAACAAATAAAAATGAAATTTTGCAATGTAAAGGTGTGACCACCAAGTCTGAAAAGCAACAAATAAATTGGTGTTGTCCAAAAGAAAAGAAAAAACATCTTATTAAGGTCAGAAAGGAGACCTCTCACAACAGAAAGAAATACTCCTTAGTCAGATGAAAAACAGCATAGGGGTCCAAATCACAGAATAAGGGGACCCAAATCTCACCATAGGGGTAAAGGATATGCTCAAATACTCTTGTAAAAGCACTGCAGCCTTTTATGATGCTTGTAGGAGTCACTTAAAAATTCTGTTTCAGACTCTGAGAGCTGGAGTCTCTGTGTGCAAAAGAGCTGATATCCAGCACTGTGAAACTTCAAAAAGGTTCTTAAGAGCATAAGTGGGTGCCCTGTTGGTCCAGTAATTGCACAAGCACCTTAAGGTTGATTCAAGTAACAATTAACCCAACACTAGATCTGGAGTTTTGTCGTCTCAAGGAGATGTCTTGAAACTTGTCGGTCTGTTACACCCCACAATAGATTAAGTTAAGTAACTCCTTGGGTTGCCAATGTGTTAACTTTAACTCCTTGGCCAGCTTAACTCTTCAGGTTAATTTCTGCAAATATATTTTCAGAAAACCAAAGGGTCTGGCAGCCACGACAGAGTAGTATTCTTTTCTAGAATAATTGTTGACAGTTGTATCAGAGAAAAAATTAAAGATTTTAGTAATTAGTGACTCTCAACAGTGCCCTTCCCTCCCCAATTGAATGATTCTGTTACTAGTAGTTGAAATCATGAAATATTCACTGGTATTTGTATTGCATTGCTACGGTTGTTTCATTGAGGACTAAAAACACTGTTCTTTTTAATGTCAACTGTAAGCTATCAGTAATGTGCACCGGAACGGTTTCCATGGCAATTCTTACATCTCCGAGTACCTCAGGAAGCCCTAGAAAGTCCTTGGTCTAAAAATAATCTCCCTGTTTACTTAAGAGCATTAAGTTACAGTGTTTCAGGTAAAGCTATGACTTGCAAAATGAGCGTCTGACTTTATTCCTAAGGTACTGTAAATGCAGAAATGTTCGCGGTGGATTAATGTTCGCGGTTTTCGCGGCGACCACTTTACCGCGAACTTAAATCACCGCGAACATTTTTCTATAAAGGTATTAGATCGCAGTCGATGGTGTTACCGCGAAATTAAATCCACCGCGAAAAGTCATTTTCCCCGCTACCGCGAAATTAAATCCCTGCGAACTTAAATGCATTTACAGTATTCCAAACTTCTAGTAAGTGAAAAAGATCTTCTTTGGGTTTCCTCCCATTTTTTTGTTGAATTTCTTGCAAATGCCTACATTTTCTTATACTAATCTTAATACATCTTTCAATGATGGACAGGAATATCTCCAGGACCTGAATTCCTTTTAAGTCTGTGATAGAAAACCTGGCCGTAGGCCATACTGTATTGTCCACAGGTGTGCATTAGATAACAATGTTGACGTATGCAACTGCCAGCAGGATGTTCAAACATTAACATGCCCTTTTAATTCCACGTAATTTGGAACCAGACCATTCTAGTAGTTGAACAGAGCATGTTATATCAGAGTTCATTATATAAAAGCATAGTTGGCACCTCAGTTTGGCATAGAGTGTTACTGTACACAGTCTGCCCAAAGTCAACGTAATGCATAGCCACTGCCTTTCTGAATTTAGCCTTCATAGTCAGTATTGTTGCCCCAATTAAATGCAGGCCCCTAAAATGCATGCCCGCCCCTATACTGTTAATGCATCTAAGTTTGCGGGAGATTTAATTTTATGGTAGCAGGAAAATGGAGTCAGTGTTTGTGGTGGTTTTGGGTCCATGGTAGTGCCATATACTGTAGTCACATACTGTAACGGAAAATATTTGCAGTGGTTTTGAGTTCGCAGTGAAGCGGACACCTCGAAAATTGGAAACATTTCTGAATTTATGGTACCTAACTCTGACTCTCCCTAGACTACAAAGATGGCCACCAAGCAGGAGAGACCCAAGGTAGCCTCCCAGGATGTGGAAGAAGGGGGAGACAAGAGCGACTCCAGAGTTCTCCTGGCAGTGTTTGTGCTCCTGTTGGTGGACCTCCTGGCATTTACAGTCATTCTACCACTCATGCCTTCTCTCCTGGACTACTATGGACAGGTGGATCAGGTACATATTAACCATGTGTTATAGATAACTGAACAGTATAGCAAAGGACAAGCAGCCTGCAAAGTATTGTTACAGAAATAGCCAGAAAACATGTCCCATATGCATATGATACAGAAGAATAGACCTATTAATGTAGTGAGGGCAAGAGCAGTTTATGTTTTTCATATTTAGTTATAGTAATGACAAGCATTTTTGCTCAAGAATTATACCATTTGTACACTAGTCTTCAATAAAACAAAACTGGAGGGAATAAGAACAGGTGTTTGAGTAGACTGACAAGGCTGTGCAGTGTTGTCACCAGCATTTTTTCACAGCGTAGAGTGGAGCAAAGCCACGTTTCTTAGTGCAGCAAAGCCACGTTTTAAGCAATGCAGACGTGAAAACCTTTAATTTAAGAACCCTCAGAAACACTTATTTCATACATTTTGAGGGTCAAATTGAGTAAAATAATTTTTTTTTTACTTTTGTTACAAAAACAAAACCCTTTGCTGTTTGAAATGCAGCATAGGGGATCCAAATCACAGCATAGGGGCCCCCTACACTAAAAAAAGGCCTGACGAGGACACTGGATTTGTTGAAATAAAGTGTTGCTGCAGTAAATGAATGAAATGATAAGAAAATGGCTGACGTGATGATTTGAGGATAAACAGCAAATGTCTTTTGTTGTTTAAAGTTTACTTCTCCCTTTCCCAGGGTGGCCTGTACGGAGCTATACAGGAATACGTGGACTGGTTTGCTGTGACTTTGGGTATCCCACAGACCAGGAGATTTAACGCTGTACTGTTTGGAGGTGAGATTTGTAACCGCTAAATTAAAATTTACAGCTGTTAAAATTATATGCACTAAACCAGACACATCTGACTAATGCAAGCAACTTTTAGTTGTAGTTTGGTTAGTATTGCAAGTAATAAGTAACGGCATTTGAATTTGGGAATCATATCTATCTACATGTATCTCAATTTCTCTCTCTCTCTCTCTCTCTCTATATATATATATATGTATGTATACAAATAGAGAGTGTGATAGATGAACTTTATTGCACGACATTTTTACATGGTACAATGTATGGCAACGACTATTACGCAAAGTAGAAACGAGGTGATATATGTGTATGTGTGTGTGTGTCTGTGTGTGTGTGGATGGGTACATCTAGCAAAATTATAGATGCTAAATGATGACAACAACAACAACGAGAATGTGTGTGTGTGTATGTGTTTGTGTGTATGTGTGTGTGTGTGTGTGTGTGTGTGTGTGTGTGTGTGTGTGTGTGTGTGTGTGTGTGTTTGTACAGGTTTGTACATGTATCTCCTACGTAAAGAAAAGAACTTGCCAAAGAGAACTCCACAGCAGGGGGAATGTTAACATTAGTCAGACATCTGCCTTAGCAAGGCAAGAATTAATAACATGGCCTCTGTTTTGTGTTTTGTGTTTCCGTACAGGAATCCTGGGTTCCCTGTTCTCTCTGCTGCAGTTCTTGTCCTCTCCCCTGATTGGTGCACTGTCAGACGTGTACGGACGCAAACCTCTCATGCTCCTATCTGCTGTAAGACCAGATTATGTCACTTTCTAATGCACGTCTACTGTACATCTACCTAGTTTGTAGTAATACATGTATAGGGCAAAGTGCCTTACAGGACAACACATTTACTCCAAGTTTAATTATCTCTTCTGCACAACTAAACCTTTTCAGTTAAGTGTTGCCGAATCGGTTCTGGAATTGAAATAAGCTTGAGTTTAGGTTGAAAAAAATGTAACCTCAGGAACTGGTAATGGTTTTAACGACTTTTTGCATTAATAGAAGAAAAGAAAGAAAGAAAGAAGAAAAGGAAGGAATGAAGGAACAAATGAAAAAAAAAAGAAAAAGACAAAGGAACGAAAGAGAAAAGATACCATAATAATTGTTTCTCTACATTGTACATGTTATGTACGATACATTGTACATTGTATGTTAGGCCTAGTGCAGACTCTAGGATATGTACTATGTGACCTAACTTCTGCATTCTCTCCTGTATATACATTGTAGGTTGGTATAGCGTGCTCCTACGGTGTGTGGACAGTGTCGTATACCTTTGGTGTGTTTGTCCTGGCCAGAGTACTGGGCGGCATCAGTAAGGGGAACGTCAGCCTAGCAACAGCTGTGGTAGCTGACCTCAAGTCTGCCAAGTCAAAAGGACATGGAATGGTAAATTTATACAACTCAACATGTATATTCAGCATTATGTCATACCTGTGACGCGAAAACGTTCGATACGGGTGTTCCGGACCGGATGATAACTTTCCGTACCGCCCGGGATTATCACACGGGCTCCATTCGAATAAATCAAACTGTTTCGAGTGGGCCGAGTACGGCGCCATCGAAAGTTCGAATACCTGATTCGGACGTTGGCACATTACTGTTGCAACGCTTTTTTTTCGAGGGCAACAAATTTGTTCAACTTATGGCGCATTTCGCATCAAAACAGTGGTTTTCTCAGGTGGGTATGACATAAATGAAATACAACACGGTGTATTCCGCATCACCCTCGGTCCCAGCCCTCGGCCGTCGTGCGATCCGACCCGCGGTCGGGCTGGTACCTCGGGTGATACGGAATACACTGTGTTGTATTCTATATTTACAACATTTGAACTGAAATTGGTCCTTTTGTATTTCGTTCTTCTGTTCTGGAAATTTCCTACCCCATTTACACCGGAACAGTTTTGATCCACATACTCCGGGAAGGACCCATACTCTTTTTGAAAAGTGTGGTGGGTTCTTTAATGTGCTCAAGGTCTGGATGTCCAGAACAAAGGACCTTCCTTTAATTTAAAAATCCAATCCAAAGGAGGGCCCTAACCAAAGCTAGGTACTCATTTCCAACGGAACGAAGTGGGTAAATTCATGTTAAGGGCACAACACCAGGGCATGTCGGGATTCAAAACCTTGGGACCTCTGGGTTTGGTGCCAAACTACCTAACCATTATGCCACATGATACCACAACGTATCACTAAGGGCTCTAGTCCTCATAATAGGACACTGTTCACTGGACATTTTCTTGGCTAGTGAGCTGAAATGGTTTGAGATCACTTTTTAGAATACGTTGTATGTAAATTGCTGGAAAGAAAAAGTATTTGTATATTGATTTTCGTAATGTTGTATTTTGTTGACTCTGTTCCCCCCCATACCTAGGCCGTGATTGGTATTGCCTTCTCCCTGGGATTCCTGATTGGTCCATCCATTGGCGCTTGGTTTTCCCGGTTGTCGGATGAGGGACACTTTTTCTCCACGCCCGCTCTGTTTGCGCTGACTCTCTCCGTGTGTAATATCGTGTTTATCGCTTTCTTCCTTCCCGAGACGCTACCAGAAGGAAAGAGAGTAAGTACATTTTAAACCTCATTCCACAATTTGAGATTTGTACAGTACAGTCAATTTCCACATTATAATTTGCATGTTTTGATTGTCTTGAACCATAAATATGCATACATACATGTATATCTATATTCTAACTTTGCTGTTACATCCCAATACACACACAAGCTCAGATTCTACCTCTTGGCATAATATTATGGTAAGATGACATGTTTGAAAAGGATATTATGGATTTAATACTTTTAATGTTTCAATGATAAGGGCACATTTATAGATTAAGGAACTACAGTAGAAGCCGCTTAATTGCACGGCCTATTTGCCAGTGAATTTCGTGCAATTAACCGGCTGATGCAATAATGCGAAGTTATCTAGCTGGACGGCAATGGTTGGGGATTCCGTGCAGTTAACAGAAGTGTGCGTTAATCCGTTGTGCAATTATCTGGCTTCTACTGTACGACTAAAAAAGCAATAGTACTGAAACAATACTGCAGTATGGGAGCGAAACATGGCAAGTACGTATACATGTATATGCAGCAGATCAAAAGCGTCTGAATGCCTTCCAAACAAGCTGTCTCATGACAATGCTGGGCATCTCATATAGAGACCGACTATCAAAGAGGCCCACTGTAAGAACAAACCAGAGATGGTAGACATGGTGAGAGAGAGATCAAGGCTGTAATGGCTAGGACATGTCTGGGAGAGAATAGAACAGCGAAGAAGGACTTAGACTGGAAGCCTCTTGGCAGAAAAAGAACTAGAAGAAGGCCAAGATTGATGTGAAGATCAAATGTGGAGAAAAACCTTGAAGCCACTAGAAGATACAGAGAAAAGAGAGAAGCACAACACCAAGATAGGTGGAAAAGGATGGCCCAATGTGCCTCAAAGTCATGGGAGGATGTTACGCTAGTTCACCTTTATCCGCGGGGTAACCTATATCCGCTGTATTTAGAACAGGGTGTTTAGGATTATCAATTCGAGGGAAGGTGAATTCAACTTGCAATATTTTCGAAATATTGCAGTTTCAAACTAACATTCGTCGACTTTGCATCCCCCAATACGATGTTTCTAAAAACAACCTATATAGGTTACCCCGCGGATAAAGGTGAACTAGCGTTAAGGCGCTAGATTGTAGTTAGAGATTGAAGTATGCACCAAGTAAGCTCAGCCTGCCAGATATAGACCTGATCTTGGCATTTCTCTGTTTCAGGCCAAGTCAATCGGTAATGGACTGAGTGAGGCATCTTTCCTGGTGAACCCCTCTTCTCTCTTCAGTTTCTCTGCTGTCAAAAATCTGACAAAGAAAGGTAATACACTCACCAAGTACTATCTTACTAC
This sequence comes from Branchiostoma floridae x Branchiostoma belcheri, assembly GCA_019207045.1. Lineage (NCBI taxonomy): Eukaryota > Metazoa > Chordata > Leptocardii > Amphioxiformes > Branchiostomatidae > Branchiostoma > Branchiostoma floridae x Branchiostoma belcheri. Next base: position 31,664,548 of record CM033026.1, on the reverse strand, counting down.
ATAAAGTAATAAGTTAAATTCCATTAACTTAACAATTCTGTTTTCTTGTGTATATGCAGTCTTCTTGTTGATAGTGTCAGTGTCTTGTTAATAGTGTAATAATGGCTTGAAAAGCAAGAAGTATCCCTTTGGGTCGGGAATATTTGCTCTGCTTCCCCGCACAGCAGCGCCTCCTATCAACTTATCTGTAAACTGACGATACATTGTCTAAAAGCTACTTTATCATACTGTCAATATACAAATTTCCCCAGGGCCTGTACATTTATAAACTTTCCCCACCCACCTTTTTTCTGAGATTGCTATATTTGTGAGACCCTAACATATATGTTTTAAATTTTATACAAAAAAATTTACAGAATAGGTCAAGGTAGGATAAAGTAAAGGTTGCCCACTTGTGTACCTACATTTTAAGATGTACCGGAAATGAGAAAAATTATGATACACATGGTTTTCCATAACACTTTACCATTATTCTAAAATTCCACCAATCTTAAAAGTGTTGAGAACCATTTGTAAGTACTGTAAATGCATTTAAGTTTGCAGGGATTTAATTTTGCGGTAGTGGGAAAATGGAGTTTTCGCGGTGGTTTTAAGTTTGCGGTGGCGCCATAGACTGTAGCCACATGATATAATAGATAAATGTTTGCGGTGGTTTTAAGTTCGTGGTGAAGTGGCAACTGCGAAAACCACAAACATAAAAGTACCACAAACAATTCTGCATTTACAGTATTTCACTTTTACCACCCAAGAAACCACATCTTAACCCTTAAACTGCCAAGAGTTTCAGCCCTATAAAATGCTATTAGTGCCAGGGTTGGCCGCTGACCTCCAAAAAGAGACCCCCGAACAAGGCCAAAGTCCCTAACTTCCGGGGTTCATGCGCTACACGCACGCAAAGCTGCTACTTTGGGGGGATACGCTATCCCGGTTATAACCGGGCACGGCACACAGTATATGTGTGCCGGATATATCTGGGTTTGGCAGTTTAAGGGTTAAGTTAACACAAGAATTCATGCTATTGTGCCTAATAGACAGATCAGATACTTGTAATCGTGGTATTCTCTGGAATCTTTGCCAGAGGCAGCTTTTTTCTTTCGTCATATCCGACCTAGATTCTTTAACAGATGGGCGATTCGTATTTCACACTTTTTACATCCCGTGAAAGGAGCGATAAAATCAAGTCTTAAGTCTAATCACCTGTATTTCCTTAAGGACTAGTTTTGTATCCCTTCTTTCTCCAACAATGGAAATATCTCCAACATTTAAGTAACAAAAGGAGTTTTTCTGTTGGATTCAGAAATCCATGCTTTTCTGCTTGTTATTCCGCAAGACTGAAATCATTGTTATCAGAACATTCCCAACAAATGGGAGCTCATGGGGCATCATTTTTTCCATTTGGTCCTTGTTTTTCTGTTAAAACAAGAACAACAAAGACACTTGAAGTACTTAATGTACTAGCACCTGTTTTTTCTGTTAAAACTCACAGTGCATGTTGTGTCCAAGTCATCAACATTACTGTGAAAGCACTCACAACAATTTCAACAAGGACACTATAAATGCATTTAAGTTCGCGGGGATTTAATTTTGCGGTAGCGGGAAAAGGGACTTTTCGCGGTGGATTTAAGTTCGCGGTAACACTATAGACTGCAGTCTAATACCATAATAGAAAAAATGTTCACGGTGGTTTTAAATTCGCGGTGAAGTGGTCACCACGAAAACCGCGAACATTAATCCACCGCGAACATTTCTGCATTTACAGTAATATTAATGTAACATAACATTATTGCTTATGTAACAGTTTACATTTTATTTTCAAACTAGCACTTCAACTACTAGACAGAGTTTTTTCACTCTACATTGAAAAAAATGGCAACATTGCAATACATGAGTGTATACGTTCAGTTTTAAAATGTTTACCTGAGTATATTAAAAGTAAGAGTATGATTGTTTTAATTTTTCGTCATCATCCCCTGTTAGATGTCACAAATGACACAAGTGAAATTTTTGTTAGACATGTAGGAATTTGGAATAGTTATAACAAATTACTTATGAAAAATGGTATGAACTGATTCTCGTGATATACAGATGTGGTGAATTTTCATTAGCAAAATGCATGCATAAATTATGTTTGTTGATCGGAGTAGAAAACCTTTTCATTATACCACCCAAATAGTAGAAGCTTTTAGTAAGCATATCACTTCCAGGTGACAACTTGTGTGATATGTCCATCAAGACAGGGATTAACTTTATCTCTAAGAACTTCGAACAGGTTACCCATAGGCCACGTTGATTTAAATTTTTGGATGACATCCTCTGGGAACCCAAAAACAGATGCGAGTGTGCAAATTAAAAAAAAGTTTGACTTCATTATAAAATCTAAGGGGCCAGGAAGGTTGAACAAATGACTGAGCACACAGAATATGGTATACCAAACAATAGATAATTTTCATTTTTGTTCTTTCACATCTTATTTGACCTTGGAATATTCTATCACACTAGTATGAGTTTTCCTATATTTGTTTTTTGTTTTGTTGTTGATATAAGTTTTGCGATATTTGCAATCCATAGCATATCTTTGCTTATTTTGAAGCTGCTTTGTATGATTTACAGTAATGGTCGAAAGCTTTTTTTGTGTCGAACCGGCCAAAAATTGATGCTTCCCGATGATGTCATCCATATAATGAAATCAACATGGCCTTAGTTACAATGCGACTAATTTGACCATACTTTTACAATATTTTCTCCAAAAGTGGATTCTTCATGCAGGAGCCCTGGCAACCAAAATTAATCATATTCAACAGAAACCGTATACTGTATAACGCTGGTTCACCTTTATCCGAGGGTGACCTATATCCGTTGTTTGTAAAAAAAAAACTTATTTAGGGATATGAAGTCGACGGACCGTGGTTTCAAATAGTAACATTTTGAAAATATTGCAAATTTCAAAGCAAATTTTTAAAGGATACTCCTAAATGTGCTGTTTTTTTAGGAAAACGAATAAAGATCACCCGACGGATAAAGGTGAACTAGCGTTACAGTCCTTTGGTTTGGGTTACTGAAATAATTCTGTCCCATTTTTTGTTCTTCTTCTTCTGTCAATTGTTAGGAATGATGGCATACTACTGTATGACAGTTTTCTACATTTTGCATGTACATTCGTAGTACTTACTTGAGTCTAAACTTGTTTTGCTTTCACTTTTTTACATAATACACAATTTGTGTCGCCACATACACATTTGTTGAAATAGTCAGCCTCAAAACATAATCTGCTTCTGAAGCCTTTTGTAGCAGACATGGGCAACAGTTTGTGTAAGGATTACTCTTGGAATGACGGCAACTATGGACAGAGTTAGCCATAAGTGTTTGAGACAATGGGTGGGGTTGTGGGATTAAAACCCGGCTAAACATGGTTCAATTAGTGTCCCTTGGATAAGCATCTAAAAGGGCCAAGTGGCAGATAATGATTAGCGATTCTGATTTGGTAAGAGCCGACCACAATGGCCTCATCAGCGGTGGTGTATATGTTAGATTGTGTTCTAGAGATAAGAGTGAAATAACTGTCCTGAGTAAATGCTTGGGAATTTTTGGAACATTCCAGTTTTGGGAGTAACTCTTTCTTTTCGTACGGGTCTGTGAAAGAAAACACTCTAATCCATGTCATGTTTTAGTCACCATTGTATTATAATAACTTTTTTCATTGATTTAACATCAGGCCATGTTGATTTGATTATATGGATGACATCCTCTGGGAACTCCAAAATTGATGCGAGCGAGCGAATAAAAAAAAAGTTTGGCCAAAAAAAAAAGTTGGCTTCAGTATGAAATCAAAGTGGCCAGGAAGGTTGAACATAGGACTAAACACACATAGTATGGTATACCAACAGTTAGATGTTGCGACCAGTACATCATACGGGTGCAAAACATTTTTTTCTTCTTGGACCAATCTGAAATAAACAGACCTGAAAAAAAATCAGACGAACGGAGTTCGCCAATTGCAAAATGGACACACTGTGTCGGCGGGTGTTTGGGGTCTTGCCGGGCCAAAAAGACAACAAAACCGGAGTAGAGGTTATAGTCACTTGTACCAAGTTTCTACAGGCAAAGGTACAGAGACAGATAGCCTTTATTACATGAAGATGGGATTTTAAAATGCCAGTGGTAGTCCAATGATCTTTTGTACAGATTCCTTTGTAGCAAAATTGACCAATTACCATTATTTTGAGTATTATCAGTTCTCAAGTTTCCACAATCAGGTCCAGGTTCACGTCCACCTGGAAATGATCCTCTGGACCTGAACGGGACCTATCCTGAATTTACTGGTACATGTACAAACCCCTACCAAAAATCCTTTTTTCTTTCTTTCTGTCCTTTCACATCTTATTCTTTGACTTTTGAGATTTATTTTGGCATTCTATGGCATCAGTTATCGATTTTCTGATACTTTTTTTCAATCTACGGAATATTTGTGCTCATTTTACAGCTGCTTTGCACAATTTACTGTGTGGTCCAGAACTTTTTTTTTTTTTTGGAAATGGCCGAAAATTGGTGCGAGCGCGGATGTCATCCATATAATCAAATCAACATGGCCTCATGTGTAATTAATTGCTCTAGTTCTAGATATTTTCTGTGCAATTTCTGTGTGACTTTTGATTTTTAATCCATGAAAGTCAAATCTTGAGAGGGTATTTTCAATCTATTAGGGATAGCCATATTATGTGTAATGATAGTTAACCAAGGGGTAACCTATATCCACTTTTTAAGAATATCAATTCAAAGGACTGTGGTTGCAATATTGTCTAAATACAAAAGTTGTGTGTAACTTTCTTCCAAGACAAATACAGAACATCTTCAAACAATTCATGAATAGTCTCATGAGGTTGGTATGTCACTGAATAAAGAGTCACTCTTTGGACACAACCAATGCTCACTGACATTTCGGTGACAATATGTTTCGGTACAATGTGAACCAGTCAGAATTGCCCTAAAGAAGTTGACAGATGACCAAAATGTCCGTGAGAATAAGCATTGGTTGTGTAAAAAGAGTCTATTTATTCATCTTCAAACATTGTTTTAAAGTGAAGTTCTAACACACAGAGCTGGGGAGCCTACAGTCTCTGGGAGCCACATACTTCCTGTACCTGTTCCTGTTCTCTGGGCTGGAGTACACACTGACATTCCTCACTCATAATAGGTTCCAGTACACCAGGTAGGGCAGGACATCAGAAGATATATTATCAAAAAATGAATAATAATGTAACAGTTGCATTTTCATAAATCAATTGAAATTGAGAGCCATTTTAATGGAATAATATTAGAGAATTCTTATCAATTTGTTTTTGAAACAGTAAAATATTGATCAATATTGGTATCATCATTGTGATGTATATCAACTGTGAAGCATCGTGTTAACATTTTCATACAATTTTTCATAGTTACGAATCTGTAGTGCTGACTGTATTTTTTGATATCTGCTGGTCAATGATAATATTGTACTTAGGGTACAACCAGATATTGAACACTTGTTGTTCAGTTATTCATTCAGGTATTAATCTTTATCATGACTAGTATTGTGCTAAATGATATGACCTAAGCTCCATATGGATTTCATATTCCCAAATGAAGAAGAATGATTTTACCATAATTATAGTGACTATTGTTTGTATTTTTAGATGTTTAGGTAAATCATAAGCTCACTTGTATACATGACTAGTTTTTCATCAGGTTTTTAAAAAATATATTGCTAATATTACATTGCAAAATAGTGTAGTAAAAATACCAGTATTTTGGTATGATTCTTTTAAGGATTTTGTTCTTGATTTGATGTGTTCCCAGCATGCAGCAGGGCAGGATGTTCCTGTACATGGGTTTGATCATGTTGGTGACCCAGGGGGGGTACTCCAGGCGGATCTCACCTGGGACCGAGAAGAAAATAGCAAGCAGGGTAACGTATCTGTCCTTCGTCATATATATAACGTTATATAATATACTATAACCTACCCAAGTCGACCACCCGGGGGACCGGGAAAAAGTGGTCAATTTGGACAGGTGGTCGGTTAGAAGAGTATCGACTCACAACATGCCCGATGTATAGTATAAATGGTTTCCGTTGTGTTTAATGGCAAATAGCAAGCACACCCACGTGCATCCGCCATCATCTTTATTTTGAACATAACATTGTAATGGCAGTCAAAATCCGGCGCAAACTGGCTGAATTCGGCAAAAAAACGTGCTAAATATCATCGGAAATCGATGACACCTCAAGGTTGAAAATGACGCGGTCAGGCATGCAGGGATTTCGTCCAGTGCGGTCCCAATTTTTGGTGGTCGCGTTGACCAGGTGGTCGCTGTGAAGAGGTCGCTTAATGCTTATAACATCAATGGGAAAATTTTGGGGACCGAGAAAAAGCGGTTGTAATGGCCAGGTGGTCGCTAAGAAGAGGTGGTCGCTTGGGCAGGTTTGGCTGTATATAGTGCACCTACAGTCACTTAAAGACATGGCATGCCTTTTTTCTGTAAGGTGTAACAAGCTATTTGATTCACCGTTAATCCTCGTCGGACTAAAATCGCACACCTAGTGGCTAGCCCTACAGTTGCCGCCACTTAGGGGAGGGGTCATTAACCCCAGCCAGCCAGAGATTGAATGTGTTAACGCAGGCTACCGTTAATCCTAACATTATTTATAGGATTTAGGCTTACAGACTAAGTTAGGGTTTATATGATTAATATGAATGACAGATATGCTGTGGTGACTCCAAAACTGATTTGAACTGAACTGAACCATGTATGGCAATGAATGCAATGCAATAACCCAACGAACTTGTACCCAAACCCTTTTACAATAATAAGTCAATGACAGATATGCTGTGGTGACTCCAAAACTGATTTGAACTGAACTGAACCATGTATGGCAATGAATGCAATGCAATAACCCAACGAACTTGTACCCAAACCCTTTTACAATAATAAGTCAATTTACCATCAACAGTTGCCAGACTGCTGGCCCTGCTAAATTTACCATCAAACATTGCCAGAATCCCCCCATGCAGACCCTCATTACTATATATTGCTCACTATAGTCCTTCCTAGTGGTCTACTGCTCTTACCACTTATACAATGTCATTACTACTTTTCAATTTTGGACAGCAGTGTACTCTAGATCTGTGTACATGTAGGGCCTTCAAAGTATGGCAATGAAATTAAGATATTAGATAAAATGTTGCCTTGGCCCAAATGAGAGTATGCAATATACCCATGGCAGGTATAATTAGATACGTAAATTGAACAAAATGAGTGTAACGCTAGTTCACCTTTATCCGTGGGGTGACCTATATCCATTGTTTTAAAACCAGGGGGTGTTTAGGGATATCAAGTGGATGGACAGTGGTTTGGAAGTGCAATATTTTTAATTAAAAATACAGCTTGTTTACCAATTCAAAACCACCATCCTCGCATTCACATCCCAAAATACCCAGTTTTTTTAACAACGGATAAAGGTTACCCCGCGGATAAAGGTGAACTAGCGTTAACAGCACGGATGTCACATGTACATGTTGCAAATGACACAATTTGTTTCTTTAGGGTATGGCCATCCTCATTCCATCCTTCATTCTGATTGGTGCAGCTGAGTCCACGCTCCTGTTCTACATTGGGCTGGGCCTTTTCTCTTTCGGTAAGTGTCTTATTTGGTTACAAAAAAAATCAGGGTTCCAATGATATAGGTACATTTGTATATACCAGTCCTAAACATGCAGGGTGTTGATGTGCATTCAATCTATCAGTCATCCCTGACCACCAGTGCTTTTTTTTTTTTTTTGATCTGTAGAGACATAGTTTATTTCGCTGGCATTTTGTGATGGATATAGCCCATTTTAGAGTAATGGGGTTGGCCCTGAAAAGGGCTGGTTGTCACAAGTTGAGAAGGCACAGCCATTTTTTCGATTTCTATTTTATCTTGGATAGTTAGGGCATATTCCATGCTTGGCGAAGACCATGTGTCCAATATTGTATAACTTTGCTATTATAAGACACCTTCTTCATTGCGAAAAAGTTCTATGTATTCTTCTTGTTCATGTGTATAAGGAACTTGATGTTGTAGTGACACAAAAGAAATCATTGTACATTGGACGCTTGAAATAGGACTGCTAGAAGGCAGGAATCCAAACACGAATGAATCAGTCTCAATACGCTTCATAGACCTTCACTAGTAAACAACGTGAAGAACTCTGGGTACTGTTTTAATGTATAGTATGAACGTTACTGATACCATGGTTAACTTTGAAAAGGAAACGAAACACAGACTACTTTACTAGCATGGAACTTAGTTTCCTCATCGGTAGCCGCCGTGTCGTTCTTTTAGTTATCAGTTGATAACAAGCGTAGTGCCAGTGCTTTGGATACATAAGAAACTGAGGACGATGATGAAATGTGAAAACACTACAAAATGAATTTGAACGTGAAGGTTTTCATTTGATATGTAGATGTACTTTAATGCATCCAGTATGGTCTCATTGGAGGTAAACCTTTAAAAGAGTACTAAATGTTGCATTGTACTGAAAATGTTGCAGTCCTGAAAAAATTTGTAGGAACTCTTTTTAATCTTATCTTTTTTTCTTACATTTCGTGTACCTCACAGTGCATCATAGCTTACAGCACATTTGATCTGTTTCCTTCCCAGCCTCTGCGACTGTTGTTCCCTGTCTGACAGCTATGACATCGTCATATGGTAAGTAAGGTTAACTGTAAGTTACACTCGTTGCACTTTTTTTGTACACTTGTCTCTGTTAGGTCATGTTATCCAAACAGTATGTTAAATAAATAGTATGTTAAATACCTTCTTACCCTTTGGAGTGCATAGTACTATTCACAATGAGACTACAAAGTTTTAAGAGATAAATGTCGTCTGGCAGAAGTTGTAACCATACTCTCTTGTCTTGTAACAGGTGGTACAGACCAGAAGGGAACTGTTATGGGAATTTTACGTTCCCTAGGGGCTCTAGCACGAGCCCTAGGGCCAGTGGCTGCATCTACAGGTAATAGAAACTAGTGTGACAGAGCTAGACTAAGTACAAACCATCCGTGAACAGTTTCATCAGGTTCGTCACTGAATAAAGAGACTCTTTTTACACAACCAATGCTTTATTCTCACCGACGTTTCGGTGACCGTCTGTCACCTTCTTCAGGGCAATTGAAAACTGATTGTGTTATGGATGTATTAACGTTACACTCCTTTACGTTTGGGACCGCATTGTAAATACATGTATGTGCATAAAGCTGTCTGTACATACTTTTCGTTTTGTGACCGCATCTGAACTGTGAGCAGCGACACCTGTCCTGCAGTACAATGTGAACCAGTCAGAATTGCCCTGAAGAAGGTGACAGACGGTCACCGAAACGTCAGTGAGAATAAAGCATTTGTTGCGTAAAAAGAGTCTCTTTATTAAGTACAAACCAATTTGCTGTTGTATAATCATATTATTTAAACAGCATACATGCAATGCTCAAATCATCGATTCCCTATGCATGCCTACATTCATACATACGTTTGCATCATGTACATTTCTGTCATTATTGACAACTTTCAATTTTGCAGAATTTTGCAAGCTTGAAGAGCACAGGCTTGGTATTAGAAAAGATTTCAAAGCAATTATTACAGAAAACAGAAATTAAGGCATTACAAACCCTGTAGCATAATCTCACTGTTCTCTTGGTATTTATAAGGCATAATCTGTCCTGTATAAATATTAGTTTTAGGGTTCTAAAAACTTAGAACACATAAATTTACAATTTAATGTAAAATTCCCTTCATACATGTATGTTTTTGGATTTTTGGCGACGCCTCAGGAGCGTTCGTTTGACAAGAATTCCCAAAATTCCAGGAATTTTTCTACAGGCATGTCAGGAATCTTATTCTGATTTTAAGTGAACTCTACAGAGCAAAAGAGGACCTAAATTGTTTCCAATTCCAAGTATCCTAACCGAGCTCTCTCTCCTCCCTACAGTGTATTGGGGACTTGGTGCTCTACCTTGCTATGCGATGGGAGGTCTACTTCTATTCATCCCTGTACTTATGTTAGCTAAGGTACAAACAGCCACAGACAAGACTGACTAACTCACCTGCGCCTGTTTGTTCTCCTGATTTGGGACCAAATCTTCAACACGATAACACAAAAGCTTCTGTTCTAAGGCCTAGGAAAAATAATGTTGTGTTTCCGGGTTGCAGTCCTGAAAAAAATTGTAGGAACTCTTTTTAATCTCATCTTTTTTTCTTACATTTCGTCCGAAGTGATCTAACAAATGCAGGACTAGTAAAACTGAATTGCTTCAGGCACTAGTAAATTTTTCAAAATGATATTTTAATTCTACAGATATCCATTGTAATTATATAGATAATCTGATGTACAAGCATTTAGCATATTTCATAAACTGAACAGAGAGGTACATTGACATTGTTTAGAGCTACATATTCTTACAATTTTTGTATAAATGTTTAAAGCCATAATTTGTTGGCACAGTGCAAAATACAGGAAGTCAGTTTTGAATTTTGTCAGTCAGATGTCAGATCGAAAAATTTTACGTCCATTGCCATCGGTCTGAAAAAAAAGGCAAGGTCCATCAGGTTTTTGCTTAACGTTTCGTTCGGGTAACCGGAAATACACCATTTTTTCCTAGGCCTAAGGTATAATTATAACTTTCTTGGAAGCAAAGACAATAAGATTAATATTTACTGTATACTTGAATGAACCTTGCTACCGTTTGTGCCTTAATGCAGTTGGAGAAACTCCTATAATGTTATAGCCTGGTTAACAACCCCAGCCCGATCTCAAGTATCTACTGTAAATGCATAAATGTTCGCGGTGGATTAATGTTCGCGGTTTTCGCGGCGGCCGCTTCACCGCGAATTTAAAACCACCGCGAACATTTTTCCATAACAGTAAGAGACAACAGTGCATGGTGCTACCGCGAAATTAAAACCACAGCGAAAAGTCCATTTTCCCACTACCGCGAAATTAAATCCCCGCGAACTTAAATGCATTTACAGTATTGTGCAGGGGTCTGGGCAGATGGCATAGGCTGGCTTCTCAATTTTGCCCCAAAAAACTCCACCAATAGAACAGCAGCAGGATCAGCAGGAGGTAATTACACCCTACCACGATTGGTTCAAGACCCCCAACTGTATTTTTGGAATCCATAACAGTGACCACTAAGTACCTGATTTGCTGCTGTGATAGCCTGCTGACCAACTGTGGTGTGTTGTAGCTGGCTACCTGTGGTGTGAGTGGTCATCAATCCTAGGTTCTCCTCCCTCTGATCAAGGGCCTTCGAGAAACTTTCTACAGCCATCCTGCAAGACCCCAACATGAAAGGATATTTGAGGTTGGGGTATGGTATCCAGGCTAATAATGTTACAGAACACATATATTAAAGCCTCTTTTCCACCTTTATCACACAAGATGCAGTTCTTGTGAATCTTCACTACAGGAATTGTGCAGGTCAAAGCATATTATATAGGCTAAAGGTTTGTTGAATGTTTGATTGTAGAACATGTTTTGTTTTTCTTATAACTTTTGTAAGCAATCGACATTAAAGATTTTAACAACTGAAGTAGCTATAGGGTTATAACACTAAATTATTTGTCAAGTCTAAGAGTTTTTGCAACTTGTGTACGTAGTATGAAGAAGTTAGATGTATCTTTAAGTACTTGTAATGGGGCTTGAGGACCATTGTACATGTAGTTCATTTCAGCAAAGACAAGCAAAGATATTGCGCTGTCCAGTACTTACATGTACATCTATAAATTATAGAAGATGTAGAATAGTTATTTGTGTGATGAGTGTGCTATGTTTGGATTTTTTATGTTGCTTTCTCTAAATGTTTCCAGTAATACAATATTACTACATGTTGTACTTACAATAATTCTATCAGACGAATGCTCCGACATGGAATCATGTGCTTAATGCTGAGAAAATTGTTTAGACACCAATTTGTGTATGTTAAATGACATTGAACATGTACTTTAAATCCTGATAGTGAAATCACAACACAACTACGTATACACCGTATTAAAACTATGGAAGAATACAAAAGTTACACACAATTGGAAAAGAAATGTTCGAATGTGCCCAAATTGAGATTGTGAAGGAATATCCAAAAATTATGGACAGTAGATTTTAATTAGTACTCAAGAGATGCACTACTACTAATCATCACTATCTATGCTTATTTGTTCTTTTTCTTTCTTCTGATGCCAATCATAAGTTAGAACTGCAGTGAACTAATCAGAGATTAGAACTATGTTTAGTATATTAGGTGTATAGATAAGATTTGCACTAGCAAAGCCTGAGTTTTTTCTTACACTTTTTGTGAGCAAGAAGCTTGATAAATGGCTAGAGTGAAAACATGTATTTTTGCATAAATTTTGCCTTTCTAGTGCTGTAGTTAGTTTTGCTTCATCATATGGAATAATTGATAGTTTAAATAGAAAAATATCCAAGCCTGTCACCTGGCTTATTTTTATACTGATTCTGACAATTGCATCATTTTTTTAAGTATTGCAAACAAATACAACACTGCATCAATCCAACCTTTAACCAATTGTCTTTCTGTTGGTACTAAATGAGGAACAGAGGAACAGTTGGTACTAAATGAGGACTAAAGGAAGTGGAGTCTAAAGTGGATCGACTGGGAGCTGGCTTGAGTACGATCCTCCACAAATCCGATTACCTGGAAAATCAGTCGCGCCGCAACAACATCTTGATTGACGGCGTCCCTGACAGCAAGCAAGAAAGCTGGACCCAGTGCGAGCAAAAAGTGAGAGACATTATCAAGGACAAACTTAAGCTCGATCCGCTCAAGATTGAAATAGAACGTTCCCATCGCAATGGAAAATTCCAGGAGGACGGCCGACCTAGGTCCATCGTCGCGAAACTTCTCCGTTACAAGGACAAGGAAGCCATTATGCAGAGAGCCAAGTACCTCAAGGGATCGAACATCTTCATCAATGAAGATTTCTCGGAAGCAGTGCGCCAAAAGAGAAAAGAACTCCTACCGGAAATGAAAGCGGCAAGAGAGCGAGGCAACGTGGCTTACCTGCGGTTCGATCGGCTGATCGTGCACCCACCGAGGGAGGCCCCAAGAGACACATAGAGTTCCTACCTTCTTAGTATGATGGCATTTGAGTTATTGTTAGTTGGTTTCTTTTTAGGACTGTGAAAACAAGGAACCCAAAAACTCCAACTCCAACAATTGATTTTAACGTAAGTTCTCTTATTTTTGACCCATTTGACGTAAATCTAGATCCAGACTTGTGTGGTTCTGTAAATATGTCACAGTATCATTCCGAACACTCGTTTAACGAATTAACAAACTCAATTAAAGTAAACTGTCTGTCTATGTTTCATATTAACATTCGTAGTCTTCCTAGCCACTTTGACGAACTCAATAACTACCTTCACTCTTTACAATTTAAGTTCTCGGTTATTGCGCTGACAGAAACATGGTTAAACGGAGACTCTATGCAACTATATGATATACCGGGCTATAACTGTATTCACCGTGTAAGGGTAGATAGGGTGGGAGGGGGAGTTTCATTGTACATAAAAAATGGCTTGAAGTATGTGGAGAAAAAAGATCTTGACTTCCAAAATGATGAAACGGGCACTCAGAGTATCTTCATAGAACTAATGAGCACATCAAAAAAGGATAAAAACGTAGTAATAGGTTGTGTATATAGACCGCCTAATACAAGCATTCCTGACTTTGATGAACAGCTGACGCGAAGCATGAGTAATGTCAACAGAAAAAACAAACATTGTTACATACTTGGAGACTTCAATATAGACCTCATAAAAAGTTCCAATTCCCCAACGGTAAATCATATAAATAATCTGTTCTCTTCTTCCTTTGTTCCGCTAGTCCGTAAACCAACAAGAGTAACCAACAACTCCGCAACACTAATAGATAACATCTATACAAACTCCTTAAATAATGACTATAATGTAGGTATCTTAGTCACAGACCTGTCAGACCACTTTCCCATTTTTTTGATGGCTGGAATTGAAGAACAAAAGATAAAAACGGATAGATATGAATACCGACAAATTAATGGCAAAAACACAGAAAAATTTATGGAACTTTTGGCTGACGTGTCATGGACCGGAGTTTTAGAGGAACCTGACACGGAGACAGCGTTTAATCTATTTCATAATATTGTAGGAACGGCATATGACAATAGTTTTCCTCTTAAGATGGCCAAAAGCGTGAACGAAAGCTCCAAAAAACCATGGATAACCAAGGGATTACTAAAATCAATAAACAGGAAGCGACAACTATATAAAAGATACCTCAAAGTCCCAACGCCTTTGAACCAACACCAATACAAAAGATACCGGAATAAACTTAATACTATGTTGAAAATCGCAAAAAAAGAATATTTCCACAAGAGGTTTACGGAAACAAGTCTTGATATAAAGCAAACTTGGGAAGTTATCAATGAAGTTATGAATCGTAATAAAACAAGAAACACAGGCCCACAAGAAATAAAAGTTGGAGAAAAAATCATCACTGAAAATGTTGAAATATGTAATGAGTGTAATAAGTTCTTTGTTGATATTGGTACTAATCTAGCAAATAACATCATTAGTACAAACCAAGATCCTATAAGCTACATCAAGGCCCCTACAAACTGTTCCTTATCACTTTTTGAGCCAACCACGAACAAAGAAGTAGAGGACATTGTTTTAAACTTAAAAGACTCTGCCGCTGGTTATGACGAAATTAAATCTAAAGCCCTAAAATCGGCCCTTCCTTACATCCTTACTCCTCTAACTCATATTCTTAACATGTCGCTACAAAGTGGAGATGTTCCAAACGGAATAAAGATTGCAAAAGTTATACCTATATTCAAGGGGGGAGATTCAACTTCATTCAGCAATTATCGACCGATCTCAGTCTTGCCCAGTATCTCAAAACTTTTCGAAAGGCTAGTTTACAATCGATTACTAAAATATCTCAACACTAATAATATTCTATGTAAACATCAATACGGCTTCCGTAAAGGTATATCCACTCCACTTGCTCTTATTCAACTAATTGACAAAATATCCACAGCCATTGACAAAAACGAATATACAATAGGAATATTTTTAGATTTATCCAAAGCCTTCGATACCGTAAATCATACCATACTCCTCCGGAAATTAGCTGCATACGGTGTTACTGGCACTGCACTGAACTGGTTCCAAAATTATCTAAATCATAGGAAACAATACGTAACTTTAAATGGAATTAAGTCTACATACAAGGAAATTCAATGTGGAGTACCGCAAGGGTCGATTTTAGGTCCTCTATTATTCTTGATTTACGTCAATGATCTGGCGGAAGCCTCTTCAATACTTTATTTTATACTGTTCGCCGATGACACAAACATATTTCTTTCCCACAAAAATTTTGACTCTCTGATACAACTGGCTAACCAAGAACTGCGCAAAGTAGCTACATGGTTTGGAGCCAATAAATTATCAATAAATACTAAAAAAACAAATTTTCTCATTTTCTGTAGCAAGAATAAAAGTTATGATACTAATAAGGCCAAAATTTTCCTACAGAATGTTACTATAAAGCAGGAGAAACAAACTAAATTTTTAGGAGTAATTATAGATGAAAAACTAAATTGGAAAGCCCATGTCTCCGCCGTAAGTAAAAAAGTTGCTAAGACAATTGGTGTTATAGGGAAAATCAAACACAATATTCCTCTAAAGACCCTTTCAACTATTTACAACAGCCTTATATACCCGTATTTGAATTATTGCAATATAGTTTGGGGATGTGCGTGCCATACTACACTTCACCCACTTACAACTCTACAGAAAAAATTCACACGAATGGCTACTGCCTCTGATATTCTTTCACATACAGCCCCTTTATTTCTAAAATTGAAAATATTGAATGTGTATGATATAAATAAGCTGCAAATTAGTATCTTCACATTGAACTGTCTTTCTAACACTCTCCCCGATATGTTTAAAGATTTCTTAAATCCTAATTCACATGTACACAATTATCATACTAGACAAAGAAATCTACTCCATATCCCTCTCTTTCGAACAACATTAGCGCAGTCCTCCGTTAAATATAGATGTGCTACAATCTGGAACAGTCTTCCCACAAATATAAAAAACACTACTTCCTTCCTTACATTTAAAAGTGCCCTTAAAACACACCTCATAAACCACCCTAGCCCCTTATAGAAATATTTATCCTATCTCAATTCATATTGCTATAATTATTTGATTTCGTTGATCACTCATCTTTTTTTTTTGTATTATTATAACATATGATTGTATAAGTTTCTTATGTTTATTACTTATTGATTTCACTGATCGTATATCTTTTGTATTATTATAACATATGTGCTAGTTTTTTTTCTTCTTTGTTGATTATGATTCATTGATCACAATTTTGTGTAAACATATAGGAGGAGGGCACAGCATAAACTGTTAAGGTTTTTCCCTCCTCCTGCACCTGTTTTATATTTTATTCTCTTCTGTATTATTATTTTGTATGTGCAAACAATAAAACAAACAAACAAACAAACAAAATGTGTGTTTCAAATGTGTGGAGACATATTTTGTGTATGGTGTCAGTGGACTATTATATGGCTTTCTTTGACATTACACATAATAGACCTTGTAACAATCTACTATGAGATCTTGTATAAGGCAGCAAAGGCACCACCATACATATGTACATACATCTTCAACAAATGACAAAACAGAGGCACTTCATGTTTTATTTCTTATAAAACTAAAATGTGACCAATAGAATCCAACAAGCTGTGAACACGTATGAGCATATATTCACAACAAATCAACGATTGCCAGTATTATCAAAAAGATCTGAAACACAAAGTACTTGTTCCCAAATTGTTACAAAGTATATTCTCTTGGGGAAAGAGGGACACACATGGTCTTCAGATCTATACATGTAACACATCTTGATTAACAATTTAACAAAACAATGGACCAAACAAAGAGTGAGGGGGCCACATGACAACAGTCACATTGCACACATTGCTGTTACTTCTGCTTCATTACATATGCACAACTTTTTAAGCCTCTGCTTAAGAAGCTTGCTCATTTTGGAGCCGAGGATTATACATTTGTAGGATGACAAAAGCTTTCTAAACAACCGAAGACAATGTTGTCTCAATAATTGAAGATATTTTCATTGACGTCATTCAGTTACAGAAGGAAGGCAACAACAGTCACTGGTTTCAACCTTCCATTCTGAATAACTTATATTTCAAGACTGCTTGCCAACTTTTTTCTCTTTAAGGAACATATATATAAAGTACTGTAAATGTTAAAATGTTCAGTGTTGTGATGACCTCTCAACAAAAACATGACACTGAGAAAATCCATTTTTACAGTATTACTAAGTTGTGGCAAGGTTGAAAAATAATTTGTAGCCTCTTCTTGGTTGTAGTATACAGAATTGTTTCAACTTACAACATTGCAAAAACTTTATTATTTCCTGCAAAAATAAATAAAATCATGGCAATTCACAAAGGACCTTTTATTTCTGATGATCACACCAGGGTGTCAACTGTGTGTTACAGTCCAGTTTGACATTATATATGGTTGCAGTGGCGCCCTCTACTTTCATATTGTGGGTACTGACAACTGAGTACTGCACAGTGTCCACACCGGTGATCCGATCTCTTCTGAACTGCAGCTGCAGAGATAGGACAATGAAAGATTGTCAGCAAATTCTTTTACCTTGCAAAACAGTTAACTGTACTCAGAAGTACTCTCTCTGCATAGCATCATAACAGCCACATCAAATCCATGATATGTTAGCAATGCATAGTAGGATATTTGTCTTTTAGTTTGTGCTTTTATTTTTGTTGTTCGTATTTTGGGACAATCAAAAAGCGGTCATTTTGAGGCGATGGTCATCTTGTGTAAATGGTCCCATGACCAAATTCGACTGTATTGCATAACCCGTAAACTGTCTCATGGCGTAACACACCAGGTTTGTACTGAACAGTACATTAGCTGCATATACAGACAATCCACTCACCCGAGGAAGGAACTCTTTTCGTGTAAAGTGCCTTTCCCAAGGGCACAAGATCAGTGGTACATCAACGGATTTGAACCCAGAACCTCTGGGTTATGAATCGAACTATCGATTGTAAGATACTGACCTCCTTTTGTGCCCCCACCCTCACAGTGTCCCTCTTCCTTCTCTGTCGGTCGTGTATGTGGCGGAATGTGTTGGTGTGATCGGTCTCGATCCCTTCTGGTCGGAAAATCTGAAACGAAGACAGCTCTGAGAAATAAGAGAGGTGCAAGCCACACTCTTTGGCAGACAAACTTACTACTAATGCCAGTTCACCTTTATCCGTGGGGTAACCTACAATGTATATCCATTGTTTTTAAGAATTTAGGGACATCAAGTCGACAGACAGTGCAGTTTCAAATTGCAATGCAAACTGTACTTTTGAAATAATGCAGTTTAAAACCATCATCCATCGACTTGATATCCCTATTTAATGTTTAAAAAAACAACGGAAAAAGGTTACAGCACGGATGAACTAGTGTTACATGAGGGCAGTTCAGTAGAGATGTTCCCTGATCCACCACTAGTAAAGGCCATTGTGATTTGATTATATGGATGACATCCTCTGGGAACCCCAAAACTGATGCGAGTATGTGAAGAAAAAAAGTTCGACCCCCAAAAAGTTGCCTTAATTATGAAATTTAAGTGGAAGATTGAACATATGTCTGAGCACACAGAGTATGGCATACTCAACAATAGATTCTTCACATCTTCTTTTATGACGTTGGCATTCTATGAAATTAGTATATGCTTTCCGATATTATTTTTCAATTTACAGCATGTAATTGCTTATTTTGTAACTGCTCTGTATCTGACAATGATTTACATCGAACCAATAAAGCAAAGACACCATGGTTCAAACCTTTTTGAGGAAAAAATTACCAATTTGGAAAAATTGATGCGTGTGTGGATGTCATCCATAAGATAAAATCAACATGGCCTAAGAGGAACAAAACTTCCGTGAATTAGGTACAATACTTAGTCTAGTACAATTAGTAGTTATTACAAGACATCATGAAAAATCTTTATTGAACTGCCATCATTTCAACATTTTTAATTCAGTCGACATTCTCTGTAACGTAAGGTTACAAGTTTACGTGCAGGACCAATTAACGGTCAGTTAACGACATGACTGTATTTCAAGGTGCAACATGCAAAAATTAGTCAATAATAATAAAACTATAAATGTGTAATTCACATTGAAAACCTTTGCCATGAATATAGCACAATTTTCATGAAAGATCATGGGCCCGTGGTGCCTGGGTCGACTTTACGTGACGTTCTACTCAGGCAAATTCGGCGGTCCAACCTCATTTTATCACTATGGCGCTACTGCAGGCGATGGTGGGGTAGACACAAAAATTTACCATGGTTTGTTTGTTCATCACTTTCGTAATATTTTGAAGCAAATGGTTGAATATGTGTGCTAATAGGTAGAGCACTACAAGGAGAAAGACTCAAGTGACTGTTAATTGGTCACCCTAGAACAATTCTTCACTGCCAACAACTCCATTATTACATGCTGCTGCATAGCCAAAGAGGGAGGGAAGAAATAAATTACCATGCACTTTTTTAACAGACAAACTACTGTTTCTTTAAATGGGCTAAACATTTAATTCTGTCAAGGCATTTCAGAACAATTATCATTTTCCAGAATTCGACCGTAAACTGGTAAGCTTACGTTACATGAAGGTCCAATACAGACGTGTTGGGACATACACATTTATGTTTAAATTAGAACAGCTGAGTTCATTTTAGACACGTGGCCCTGACATGTGTCCTTCACTGCAAATCAAACATCATGGGAGGAACCTTGTGTAATCAGTTAAATAAACCAAAATAAATTAATACAGATGCTAACTTCCCAGGCAAGCTGTGGTTGTTCTACTCTCCAAGCAGAGATTAGGCTCCAGCTGTTTTTTTAAACGTTTTTTAGTCGTTTTTATCGGGCTTTCTATTTTGCGATTCTTTTATTGTATTGTCAAAACCTAACACAATAAAAGATACAATACAAAATAGAAAGCCCGATAAAAACGACTAAAAAATGTTTGAAAAAACAGCCGGAGCCTAATCTCTGCTTGGAGAGTATACTTGTTCTTCCTTAAGCATTAAGAAATGCTGATTTTTTAAATAGTAGCATAATTCCACATATCACTAACAGGACTGGAAATCATGCCACATATGCACACTTGCTATCTTTTTGTCTGTGGGAATGGAACAGTCCCAATGCAGTACAGGTACAGGGGCAAACCCTGCCATCTCTGATCGCCTTGTACATTGTATTTTTTGCATCGTGTTTTTTTCTCCACCCTCACCTGCAGTCCGACCTCCTCCATACGTTTGTACAGCTCATCATCCTCTCTGCCCCACCCCCAGAACATGTTGGACAGGCCGTTCACCTGGAGGGAGATATTGAGAACTTGTCATCATGTATACATGTATATTACTCTTCGATTGTCATGCCATAAAGTTTGTTCGTTCATCCGTTTGTTCATCCGTTTGTTCATCCGTTTGTCCATCCGTTTGTCCATCCGTTTGTCCATCCGTTTGTCCATCCGTTTGTCCATCCGTTTGTCCATCCGTTTGTCCATCCGTTTGTCCATCCGTTTGTCCATCCGTTTGTCCATCCGTTTGTCCATCCGTTTGTCCATCCGTTTGTCCATCCGTTTGTCCATCCGTTTGTCCATCCGTTTGTCCATCCGTTTGTCCATCCGTTTGTCCATCCGTTTGTCCATCCGTTTGTCCATCCGTTTGTCCATCCGTTTGTCCATCCGTTTGTCCATCCGTTTGTCCATCCGTTTGTCCATCCGTTTGTCCATCCGTTTGTCCATCCGTTTGTCCATCCGTTTGTCCATCCGTTTGTCCATCCGTTTGTCCATCCGTCCATCCGTCCATCCGTCCATCCGTCCATCCATCCATCCATCCATCCATCCATCCATCCATCCATCCATCCATCCATCCATCCATCCATCCATCCATCCATCCATCCATCCATCCATCCATCCATCCATCCATCCATCCATCCATCCATCCATCCATCCATCCATCCATCCATCCATCCATCCATCCATCCATCCATCCATCCATCCATCCATCCATCCATCCATCCATCCATCCATCCATCCAATATCTGACCCTTAAAGGGGCATTCCACTCCAAAAGGGAATGCGATTTTCCGATAGATATGATTTAATCATCATCATGATTTAAGGAAGCAATAAATGCATACTACTAGCCCCAAGCACATCAAAAAGCATTCAGTCTTCTACTTAAATCCCCAAGTACTCTCTAATTAAATTAATCAATCTCAGCCTATGGCTGAATACATGTGTCTGACAACTCCTGACTTAAAGGGGCATTCCACTCCAGAAAGGAGTGTTATTTTCCAATAGATAATGTATCAATGAATACATAATCAGCCGACCTTTTGTGGAATTCCACTTGTGGCGAATTACGCAATGTGTGTTTGTAAAACAATATGACACTCACTAAACCCATGCAGACCCTACCCATGTATTCCCTATATGTGTAGACACTTCCTTTATCGTGAATATTTTTGGCATAAATAAGGGGCGCTAAGCACACCAAGAAGGTCAATTGTTCACAAGATATCAAAGAACACATATCAAGACGTGTTTTGCTTAGCGCCCCTGAAATTAGTTTTGTATCCTAACTTAAGTCAGGCGTTGTCAGGCACATTATATTCAGCCATAGGCTGAGATTGATTTAATTTAATTAGAGGGTACTTGGGGAGTTTTGTAGAAGACTGAATGCTTTTTGATGCGTGTGGGGCTAATCGGTTCTCTATCGTATAATGGTACCTAGCATACATTTGTCACTTCTATGATTGATATCTATCGAAAAATAACAGTCCCGTCTGGAGTGGAATGCCCCTTTAAGTTAGGTTAGGTAACAAAAATAATTTCAGTGAAGAGCGCTAAGAAAAACTGGTCTGGCCTTCTTGCTGTGATTAGCACTCTTCAATAATTTAAAATTTTCACGCTAGAAAAAACGTTAAGGGAATAAATAGGTAAGGGAATAAATAGGTAAGGTCTGCATGGGGTTATCAATATAAGTGAGTGTCATATTGTTTCACAAAACACACATTGCATAAATCACCACGAGTGGAATTCCACAAAAAGTAGGCTGATTATTTATTAAATGATACGTTATCTACATTGGAAAATTACACTCCCTTCTGAAGTACTTCATACATTATGGGGCATTCCCTATTTGAAAAGCTATTCCTTTTCTTAGAGCTATCTTCATCAGACTGTACGTGTGTAATGGCAAATCATACCGCACAATTTTTTCTGACACAAACAATGGTAATATGGAATTACCTCACCTGTTCAAAGTGTTCTCTCTTCATGAGAAGAATCCCACCCACAAATTTCTTGTAGTGGTACAGCGGGTGCAGCTCTGGGGAGGAGACATGGAAAGGGCCCTCCTCTGGGTAGCCATAGTTAAGGTCAGGGTTCATAGGTAAGAGGTCAACATCGTGCATGGCCATGTAGTCACAACCTTCGTTTCTCCCCATGATGAATCCGATGTTGATGAGCGCAGCTCTGTTGAATCTGGGAACAACAAAAACAACAGTAAACCCTTAGAACAACGGTGTCTGAGCATTTGTACGAACTTAAGGTCTTGGACCGGGGTTTTTCTTTTATGATTTCGAAGATTGGCGGACACGCTCAGGTCGAAGGGCTACAGTTCCGCTAAGAAACGTAGGACGCGAAACTTAATCAATATAGTGGAAAGCCATTTCCTGCTTATTTCCGAGAAACGTATTCGTATCGTCTGTTACATCTTTATTTGCAGTAGGATATGTAGTGAAATTTTGATTTTGGACCAAAAAAATTTCATAAAAAATGCACTTTGAGGACAAAGAACAAAGACAAGGAGGACATGTTCTCTCTCTTAAATGCACAGTTTGACATGTATAGTACATGTTATTCATGTTAATTTTGTCTTTTGTCCTAAATTAGTGCAATACGTATTGAAAATCTCACCTATGAAGGTCTATCTGGTTGACGACATAGATTTTGTGGCGCACTTTTTGTTCATTGAGAAACTTGTGAATGTGCGGAACGAAAACCAGCAGTTCTTCGAAACGATCTCGAAACGGGACAACCACTGCAAGTTTGTGTGGCCCCCATTTCTTGTTGTCGCCGTCGTCAACATCTTTGTCCTCTTCTTCTTCCCTTGGAACTTGCGGAGGTTTGTGGACATGTGCGTCTGGAGGGGGTAGCACCGCGTTCTTTTTGTCGTTGTCGTTAACACTACGAGAACAGTGGCAGTTGGAGGCGGAGTAGTGTAGCCACATGCCCATGATGGTCGTCATGGTGAGGCAGATGATGAGCAGCTTCAGGTACGAGATCCTGCGCCGCATCACCATGTTGGATTTGCTATAGTCTTCTCATTACCATATCCATCATCACACACAACACCGGTGGGAGACCTGTGTATGGCCAGTGTTCCTAGAAGAGAACAAACAACATGGTGTCCATTATGTTCAGTATCAATGGTGGTAAAGTAATGAAATGTGTGCTTGTGTGAGAGTAAGTCTCTCTGTGTGTAGGTGTGTGCATTGTAGGTCTGTGTGTGCCTGTATATGTGTGTGTGCTTGTGTGCTAAGGTGTGTGTGTGCATTTATGTGTATACATTCAGGTTAGGTATTTTGTTTACTTCACTTACACTGCTGTATGCAATACTCGAAACCCCCAAAACCAACCTCCGGACCGGGCAGCGGTTTCCGCCGACCGACCAGGCAGCCGTTTCCGCCAACCCGTGTGTGTGGTGTGTGTGTGTGTGTGTGTGTGTGTGTGTGTGTGTCTGAGTGTGTGTATCTATGTAATAGGTGTGTGTGCACGCGCATGGGAGATTGTGTGTGAGCGAGTGTATCCATGTCACAGTATGTGTGTGTGTGTGAATATGTGTGTGTGTGTCAGTGTGTGTGTCACAGTGTGTGTGTGACTGTGCGTCTTCATCGCTCTGACAATAGCCACAGCGAACAAAGTAATTTATCTGTAACCAAGGAGGTTAAAGAAAGAGCTGCTGTAACGTAAACGTTACCTTAAGGTGGGTTTACACATGCGTATATATTTCAGTCCGTTTGAAGTGCGTATGAAGCTCTTAGTCTCTACCAGGCTCCAGAGGTCACGGGAAAAATAGTACAAATTGGACAAAGTTAAACAGGTAACATGTCTGACGAGTTAGCTGGGTCGCTAACCATACTTCTCGGTCAGCTAACTCATCTGGCATGTTATGTATCTATATTTGTCCAATTTGTACTATTTTTCCCGCGACCTGTGGAGCCTGGTAGAGATTAAGAGCGTTATACGCACCTCAAACGGACTTGAATATATACGCATGTGTAAACCCACCTTAATACATCTTGAATCCCGCATCGCCCCCCCCCTCCCCTAATAATTTGATTATGACGAGTTAAACTTTAAAGTAGCTTAAATATCGACTCTGAGTCTCTTCTATAGGAATTCACACATAGTTTCCAGATCCCTTCATCCAACAGCAACTAGAAGAACATTAAAGCAGCAACAAAAAACGAATGATAAGTTCAGAAACAGTAACAATATGTTTTATGACATACCTACCGGTGAGCTGTCGTTGTTTGTATGCGTGTCGACCCGGAAGTGCTTTAGAGACAGCTTAGGTGTCCGTCACAGTTTTTGAGGTGCCTGCCAAGATCGGCGGATGTTCGCAATACATTATATAGACCATCATACAGAATGTGTGCACATTTTAAATCTCCACTTTAATAAAGATGCAGAGCGATCAATCGAAAACTTTTAGGCGAAAATTTGATAGCCTCAGTATGACAAAAATGTGGTATTATCCAACTTTTCACATGTGAGCGGTTGGATTTAATATGCTATAATTTATTTCTGGTACCGAAATGTTGCGTATGGATATGAGGTATATGTATTCAATGCAATTTTTCTGACTTTTTCCCGTATCAGTAGGAAAAAAATCAGAACGTCAAATGTGGGACTTCCCAGAGTCACGATGTTTGATTTTTCTGAGCACTTCGTGCTTCAATTTTCTTACATTTGATTCAATAATTTGCAAATTCCCAACGGTACAAGCGGACGGATAAAGTGAAGTAAAGTAAGTAAGATTAGCAAAAAATGTACTCGGGAAAACATTTCGAGAGGTCATATACCGTCAATATTTCTTTGTAGGCGAAAGTCAATGTCGCACGTCAGAAGTGGGCCAACATTTACTACTGAAGACACAATGACTAACGTAACGTATTTTGCGCTTTTCCCTTATCAGTACATGGTAATAATGCTAAACTACGTTTTAAGGTGCCTTAAGGTCATCAAGGCTAACTTTCAATGAATACATCAGTGACGGTTTTGCTTATACCCCTGTCACATTTGGCGAAAATCGATCGGACGACGATTCTGCGGCAATCGCCTGAGCCTCGCTTATAATAATAACTTTATTGCACAACAATTGCACAAGGTACAAAGTATAGCTTATATGTGACAGGGACGGTTTTCAGATGAAAAATACGCGCAACCCTCTGTCGATCTTGTCGACATATGGCCCATCTTCCATCGATACGCCCGAAGATCGTGGATAATGTGACAGGGGTATACATATAAGAAACACGCTAGAACACCTGTCCGAAGTACAAAAAAACGTAAAAACGGACGCATTTCAAGAATAAAAACGAGTTATACGATAGTGGGTTGAATTTTCAGTTAACTTATAAATTACATACAGCAATTGGCTTGTAGATGAACTTGTCCAGCTCACGTCCATACGTCGCCCGCATTGCCGATTCACAATTGTCGTTACCAAAGAACTGATGGACATAGGTCGCCCACGAACAATCCACTGCTGTCGTGACGTCACGTTATGCAGATAGAACACGTGACTCAGTAAGCAGTGGATCATACGTTGAAGGAAGTCTGTGCATGGCGCCCACCGTCTCTGTTCAGGGATGGTTGTAAAGCTCTGATGTAGATGGCTTCTTTAATCCCTCTGGCGAAAGGTCTGGATCTGTGTCCAAGATCTTCACTTTGTCCAGGTGAAACCGAATGACCCGGTGATTCTATGTGAATATGTTGCTGCATAACGTGACGTCACGACAGCAGTGGATTCACGGTTCATTCCTTGACAAAGATTTGTGCTGTTCAGTCGAAAATTCAGATGAGTCCAATTTCCCAAACTTCAATAATGACTTCTACCAACACTGATGAACTTTTCAAGTTAACATCCTGTGATACTTTATCCACTACGGCACCCGTACAAACATTGTGGAAGTAAGGAATCGCCAAATGAACTTGTGACAACGCACGGTCTTTTAGTACACCCTAGCGGCGAAAAGAAGCATTGCACACTGCAAGACCATGTCATGGTCTTGTTTAACTGTTCGCGTCGCAATCGGGAAAGTGACCATAACTGGACATAGACCCTGTATTTCCAGAAAAGAAAAATGAATTTTCAGTGTTACAGGCATATGGGATGTACACATTGCATCTGTAAGTGCATTTCCAACATTATTGCTACAAAACGATTAACAACTTATACATAGTAGATCATAGTAAGTTCCCAAAGTATACAAACGACAACATTGTTCCCCAGTATTTTACTTTTTGAATACAATAAAAGAATGATTCTGATTATGTGTGACTTCAGATTTCTAACATAATAAAACGTTAATTACTCTTACATGTACGCAACGATACCTATTTTTCATCTTGATGTTTCGTCGATGTTTACCGCATAGAAACCATAAAATGCGCTGAAGTTTTCTTTTCTCGACTGTTTGACAATATTTTGATAGAATTTGTCAATCTCTGTAGGCACGATTTTCAAAATTTGTAAGTTATAACTCGTATTGTGGATACTTCGCTCTCTTTGTTTGTTTGTTTGTTTGTTTTTTTCTTTTTTGCTATAATTATTCATTGACTATTTATATACAAACGTTGCAAAGAATCTCAAACGTTCTACAATCGTTTATGCTTTCTACTAGTTTACTGCAAATGTCCCCTAACTTCCTACCATCCATACAATGCCCCTGACCTAAGGCTGTACCGATAACAGTCGTTTGCAGGAACTGAGGGGGCGATATCCAACATGATCGATCATTAGTAATAGTGTTAATAGTGCACCTGACTCAGTATACGCTAATACCACAGAACAAAAGTTCCAAAATAGTTCCCCATCGATCTCGACTTGGCACTGCTGAGTCTCGTAATTGGCTAAGATGGATGATTAATTTAAGTTTGTAAGGCTGTACTAAATTACCCCCTCCCTCTGGAAATAACCTGCGCATAGCTTGTTGATTGAAGATGGTGTATGTAAATTTGGATGAGTGGCTGTCGCGACAGGGCCACCTCTGAGTGAGTGACAGTCTCGCTGAGGTTGTGCAATAGTGACGTGAGGTCAAATGCGGGTCAAATCTCTACTCTACAATCCTATAGTATAACATTAGAGACAAGCAATAGCTATTTTACAACACTGTATTGTATATACTAGTATAAAGAAACTGACATACTGGTGTACTAGTGACAGTCAGTATAAGTTTGGCAATTCGTTTGTTGGGCATTTAATAGAAGTTCTGTTTTCAGAGAGTGGCTTGGTTAATGATTTTTCCTTCGCAACTTGTTCGTTGGTGTCTGTATTCGTTTCAAGTTCTCTTGATTTGAATGCATGTTCTCTAAGCTTGTAACAAGCATTGACGGGTGTTTGATATGTTTTCATGTATTAGAAGATAGGTAGAACTGCGACGCCCTGCCCTCCATTTCACCTTTGTCCTTCCAGTGTGTGGGGTATGTACAGTCAGTATGTGACAGAAGGTGGGAGAGGATTCCCGCCTGACTGCACATACCTGGCCTGCGGCTTGTCATGGCGCCGCTCAGTTTTTACCAGAGAAAATCCTGAGATAAGTGGAGACATTCAACAGCGGTGACCGGGGCGGTCATTAGCTGGGTGACAACTCCAGTGACAGCTGACAGCCATTGTCTCTAAAGAAGATTGGTGGCACGAGTGATTTGTGGGGACTGGGTCGTCAGGGTGTCATCAGCAACTCATCTGTGTAGGATTGGCATTGCGCTGTTCAAAACAAGTCCAAACTTCCATTTTATTCGTTCTACTTTGAACTAGCACTATAATTCATTGATTGAAGACCTTTATTGTACATTTTTGCCACACCGGACTAAGTACAGGTCCCAACAAGAAATGTTGAAGAGATACAGTTAAATAACAGATACAAAATGAAACTATCGTTGGATAAATTCAACTTCTCATCGCTTTTCTGTTAAAGTTGAGATAAAAGAGCAGATATGTTTTATGATCGATAATTTGTCTAAATGCATTAGGAATATGATTTTTTCCACAGCACTTAGGTGTATGAAGTAAGGACATAGGTTTTGTATAACCTTCTACAGTTCATTTCTCTCCACGCTATACATGTGTACAATCTACACTCTACTACAAAATGACATTCGTCCTCTATTCTATATAAATTACGATAAGCAAGAAAATTACCTTTCAACCATAAAGAGCCTTAACACACGTAGGAAAATCACAAAACTCAGAATTGGCTGTCACAAATTAATCATGGAAACCGTAAGATTCCAAAACTTCCGTCATAGGTTTTGTCCATTTTGTCCAGAGCTAATTGAATACTATCACTTATTGACCGTATGTCCCCAATATTCTGATACACGTCATTTACTAAACACAAGCCTATCATCTTATACATAAGGATTTATCTCAATGGACTTGAATATCAAATTTAAGTACGTAATGACATGTGACAACCCCTACATGGTATACATAAGAAAATATATCTAAGAATGCCTGAACGTTATAAATTCCTCCGATGATTGTAACGGCCCATTCACATGATCACATATAGCCAATATCCGCATACGTAGGTCAATATATTTGTACAATATTCCAAATGACAGACCAGATCACCCATACATAAATGTGCTGTAATTCATATAATGTTATTGATGAAATTTTGTTGCACTGTATCTGTATGTAGTTTAGTATCTATATATGGTGTTGTAGCCGTTGCCATATGTTGTATCCCGTACAATTGTCGAGCAATAAAGTTAATAATAAGTTAATATAAGAAGAAGTCAAACCCGACAATAGTATCCATAGTATCATGTAGTTGATTAGACACTAGTTTTATGTACTTACCTCTCTTAGTTCTTGAGACTGTGTATGCAATTAGCCCTCGGGCATGATTTTGCAAATAAACATTATATATCATTATATAATAAAGTTAATTCATTCAGTTATTCTTATATTAGGTAGATGAGCCTTCATATATGAAGATATTTCTATGTCCCAGCAGATGTCATACGTTGTACCTTGCAATAAAGTTATCTATCTGTACGAAATAACACACTCTGAAAAGGGTGACAACAGGTACACAGAGTAAACTTGAAGGTCTGGAATTCGTTTAAACTCAACAGAAACACTTAGTTTAAAGTCCAAACTTTTCGATCGACTGTATGACCAGGCAGTTCGTCACCCCTGAACATTGACATACAAATTCTAATTCATGTTTCTGTCACATTTTATGGAGCATTTTGCCTGATTTCTGCATTACTATGTAGTAATATCATTTGATACTAAGACTGCGGTAACTTCTGACATATATGTTTCCTTTGACTGTTATTATCATCATAATTATAATCATTTATTTACGCACCTTTGGTGCCGGTATTGATATGCAAACTCCATTTTTAGTTACTTTGAATTCAAGTTGATCCACTATTTTGAATTTCTGATATTATTCTGATTTCTATGGCTGAACAGACATACACTACTATTATACTAAGGTGTCGCAAGTTATTTGTATCATTAGTTTATATGTACGGTTTCTACTTATTTATGAACGTTGATTTAGTTGACCATTTAATGATGTATTGCAATTCTATGTCGGGGGTTCTCTACCCCCACCCCCAGAAACATTGATAACCGCCAGTAGGTTATATGTCCTGGTGAAATAAATAAACTGAAACTCAAGCTTCTGGTGCAAATCGTTAAGTTTTGCCTGACCTACATGAATCTGCACATCTTTCACTACTTTTACAGAATGTTATTCAAGGTTCGCGCTACATTAATGTATTTCTATCTAAACTATGCTATATCTTCAACACGTATAAACTCGGAGTTAATGAAATCCCTTCTTTTGTCAATCAATTTCTAATAGATGTCAATAAAACCATAATTTCTCGCAACCCCGTGACTTTACACTTACAGTCGTGCAATAGTTAGACAGCCGTTTTTCTTCGTCTATGTCTTGCCAGTTTTTTTTTAAAGTTTTTTATTCAGTAATACGAACCAACACAACACAACAGAATAAAACAAAACAAAGGGGCATCAACTTGTCCCAAACCGTAACTCAAAACAGAAATAAACTGAGATATTGATGCAGGAATAAATCATTGGATACAGAAAGTGCCCCATTTGTCTCTGTGCTTCTCTAGATTTCCCCTTCTTATTGCAATCAAATACTCTACTTCTTGAAAGAAATGGACGTACTTAATAAAGGACTGGGAACTTTTAACACTTAAAAGTGTCCGGACTGTCTTCTTTTGTAGATGAACATCTTAGCTAACAAGATTATAAGATTACCAATTATAGCCCCCACCCCTCCCCCCCCCACCCCCCGATCTAAGTTACATTGAAAGACTTAAGGTTTAAATGTTGTCCTGTTTTTTTCAAGAAACCAAAATTTAACATCTTCCCAGAAAGAAATCAACTGAGGGCAGTCCCATAAGACATGACAGGTCTTTACGTGGTCTGCGGTATAGCCGAAAACGTTGACGCCGAGGTGCAGTACAAATAGTCGTATGTACTTCTCTTGAAGAATTTGTTTGTTTTGCATATATGATTCATTTGAATGGCAGAGGGCGTATATATATTTTTAAAACAAAAAGTGGATTCATTCCTCTGTTACCCTGAGGAATGAATAAATAATGTCTAACGTTAGGTCACATTTATTCGCGGGGTACCTATATTCGTTGTTGTGAAAAGCAGGGTATTCAGGGATATCAAGTCAACGGACGGTGGTTTCAAACTGAAATATTTTCAAAATATTTCATCAGATCGACACCATTGTCCATCTATTTGATATTCCTAAATACCCCATTTATTTCTCTCAAAACAACGGATATAGGTTACCCCGCGAAAAAAGGTGAATACGCGTTATACCTCAAACTGGAAAGCAGACACAAAGTTGGTGTATCATATCCTGTTTTGAATGTTAGCTAACGTTCAGGGAGCATAAAGTTAACTTAAGATATTCAATCTTTGTTAATCTAGTCATCCATACTTTAATTGCTGCATTGTGTCCAACATGCCTACCCAGGTGTATTCTATTGCCGTTCATACTTTCTGTCGGTCGTCGAGATCCCCCTGATCAACGTTCGTTTGTTTCAAAGTCATAAACTACTAGTAGTACTAACTATAGAGTTCCGTGACCTCACACCTTCGCAAAATGACGATAAGTTGTACAACTGGCACATTCTTGAGAAAATACGGTCATCATTTGCATAAATTACATCAATTACTGATCTTCTGTACGAAAATAATACAAGTTGTTGAAAGTATGAAAGTGTTATAAAGCTTAGCAAAGAAGGTTTTTACGCCATTTTCTCATCAATCATGCAAAAAAGCCATAATTTGCTTGATTTATGACTTATAATGATCACCTTTACTTAACTTCCTCGTCATTGACCAATATGGTACCATAGTATTTTCTCATTAATTATTCAAATCTGGTCTTCATTTGCATGATTCATATCTATCGATGTTCCTATCTTTTTCAGCAACATATGTCCCATGGTTGAATTCCCTACTACAGAACGAAGCGGATTTATTTGAGATATTCTCATCATTATACAAATCAGCTCCTGATTTGTATAGTTACCATCAAATTAAGAATACGAATAAGAATGATATCAAAAGTTGAAGTCCTACTTCAGTAAATTAGAAAGCCGCTAGGGTGTCCGCAATCTTTTTTTTTCAATCTGCCAACACCTACAAACTTACCAATTATCATTAATATATGTTTATTGCAAGTTCTTGCCCGAGGGCTAATTGCAGGTACAAACAACATGTAAAATAAGGAAAAATACAAAGGTGCTAGGAACTACATTCTATGACTATGCTATGCTAGTGTACATTATACTGGTTTTGTTGGGTCAGACTTCTTCTCTTTAGGCAGTGGAAGACGAATTTACCCACTTCTTTTATAATGTGTGGGTTCTTTGATTTTAATAGTAGGATTGATTTTTCATTGTCAGGAATAGTTGGAAAGTAAGCGTGTATTTTGGATACACTCATAAATAGTTGGTTTCTTATATCATCATAAAAAGAACAATTAGTGATAAAATGACTCTCGTCTTCCACAGCATTTGAGGGGCAATATTTACAAATCCTCTCGGACACAGGTAGCTTCATATATCTCCCCTTTTCTATTTCCAGGGGGTGGGCACTAATTCTAATCTTACTGGTAGCTTAACGCTGCTCAAAGTCACAAAGTTCGAGATATTTCTCTATACAATATTCGGTTTTAAATTTTCTGTAAAATCTAAGCTTGCCAGTATCGGCAGACAGATTATGGAAGAAAGTTTATTAAAAATTGATATCTTTCCACAACTTCTCGAGTTATGGTGCTCAAAAATGAAAATACAAACACACATACAAACACACACAGACACGAAAACATAACCTCGACGAGAGTAGGTATTGTCTATTACTACTCATATACCCTTCAGAAATCTTCGCATTCTTAAGATATCGCAGACCTCGCCAGAGGCGACGTGAGTGGACCTTATCACAGTGATCTCACCGTGTTCGGACAATTCACTTTCTGTGTTCGTGTTGGTGGTTTACAAAATCACTAATTATGTAAGAATGTCTGAACAGAGGCGGCTGTCGTGGCACTGTGGAATGCAACGCGTCATTATCTTTAGATAGGAAAGTACAACTTAACTTAAGTCCTGCTTAAAGTTACATTCCTTGAGATATGATGTCATCATAAGGTAAATTTAGAAGAAGACCTTTAAGGCCAAGACTGACTTTGAAGAAATGTTTCAGCAAGTGAGTCAAGATATTATACTTTCAAATTACATTTCATATTACATGTTGAAATTTATGTTGCAATTATACAGATTTCTCTCTCTCTCCCTACCTTTCTCTTTCTCTCACTCTCCCTTTCTCTCTCGCGCTTCTCTCTCCCTTTCTCTCTCTCTCTCCCGCTATTTCTCTCTTCTTCCCCTCTCTCTTCCTCTTTCTCTCGTCGTTAAGTTCTGTTATCAATCATTTTGCAACACCTAAAATTCATAAATCGATTATACTCCAACATCATACCCTTATTGTTGGTAGATATTAGTGCATGTACTTCAAAGTAGACGGGCCATCGGGATATCGTGTGTGGTGAAGTCATCCTTTTTGTGTGAACACGTAATACCCCCTTTCCACTGGGACGGCGCTCTTGCCACGCTCTCTCCGCGATCTCAAATTTGACAGATCGCACAACGAATTGTATAGAAAAGAAATGAATCTCTGTACACTTTGTGTGTTTTGTTGTCTTCTCAGTCACACTTTTACGTATTGCATGATATACTCAGTGTGAAAACGAAGGTTAAGGTGGGGTCACACCTGCGTATATATTTAAGTCCGTATGAGGCGCGCATGGGAGTATTTACCTCCACCAGGCTCCACAGGTCGTTATAGAAATAATAGAAACTGGACAAACGTAAACAGGTAACATGTCAGACGAGTTAGCTGGGTCTCTAACCACACTTCTCGGTCAGCTAACTCATCTGGCATGTTATGTATCTATATTTGTCCAACTTGTACTATTTTCCCCGCGACCTGTGGAGCCTGGTAGAGACTAAGAGCTTCATACGCACCTCAAACGGACTTGAATATATATGCATGTGTGAACCCACCTTTACACATATCCTATTCAGTAGGTCGCAGTGAAAACGTAGCGCGATCGCCTTCTAGTGGAAAGGGGGGCTTACTAAACTCTTGTTCTCACAATTGAAAAGACCTGGCGCGGTTTCAAATCTGTTCAGTGCAAACCTGCGCTAACCCGCTCCCTTCCCACACGCGTGACAGATGGCGTGCCCTGCTGAACTTTCGTCCTTTCAAATTAACGGCGAGGCGCTTGACCCGGGTCGCTCCCACAACAATAGACCCACTTCCAATTTATTTCTTCTGTCACGCCGAACACAAACACATCCACAGGCACGGACTTGACGGGACTCGTCCACATGTACTTATTTTGAAGGGGCCCGTCTTAAAACAAAAATAGAAAATTAAAGCAATCGTCCAACAAGTGATTACGACAATGAATAAAATGCGAGGGACTTTTAAGTACAAGTTAGTTGCATGTTTCAGTTCCATTTATTTTGGAACTAATACCAGAAAAAAAGAAAAATCAAATCAAAGACAGTGTTAATAAATAAAAATGTTTGTCTTAACCCCTTTTTTTTTACAGACATGGGACAGTCCAAAGAACAGCTATAGTTTATTGCAAACTTTGTATTTGAGGCTATAGTGATGACAATCACTGTTGAAAAGATTATTGTTCTCTCGAAGCCTCTGCGCTAACATAAACAATCAGAGCTTGTCGCAGGTGCGTTTATTATGTCAAAAACATGTCATGTATTCTCAGCTGACAAGGTTTTTATTAGTTCCCTTCCAAAGAGAGCCCAGTCTTCGGGGAACACTTTAGACACACAACTATATTGTACGGATACAATAGGTACAAAATCGTTTCACACAAAGAGAACAAGCAGGGTGGACGCAGAACTGACAAACTGCGAACAGGTTACTTAAGGGGGTGGTACAGCTTGTTGGATACAAAATCTTAAAGAATTCCAGCCGTGTCTTATCTTCCTCACAGGAAAGGTGAAGATGAGACATAAAGATACGGAAGGAGTGACAATAAAGTCCACTCACGAAAGAAAGTAGGGCGATACTTGTCTTCCAAGTCATGCTCTGGTACTGCATAGCCTACTCAGATCAGTCCATATCATCACATTGTTAGTGTAGTGTTCAGATGTATATACGGGTAGTGAACATTTCCTTTGCTTTTTGGGGCAGTTTGGCTCCATTTTCGTTTGATAGTGTTATTGTAATAGTAGTTACAAAGAATCAATAAACAGACAGAGATGTACCGTAGAACGCAAGGTGTAGTTTAATTATCATTTCAAAATACATTATAGACATATCTTTATTTGTTTCAGTTCCTTTCATTCTTCTCTTCATTGTTTCTTTTTCTTGGCACCAACATTGCGTTATGTAAAAGTAAACATTATTTTCAAGTGACCATCATATTTGCTTCAAAAGTACGTACGTTAGTCCAATAGAACGTTCAACGTTTGTTTATCTAAATCTTTAGATTAAGACATGCTTATTATTTCATAGATTTCAGGTATTTAACTAGTCTAGCTTCGCTTTTTTTTTCTTTCAAACAGACATTTGAGAGATACTCCACCTAAAAATTACACAGTAGCCATGGTAGCGTTCGTCAAATGGTTAACTAATTTCGATTTTTTGACAGGTGGTTATTACCGCTATTATTCTATTGTGCAAAATGTTCATTTTTTTCTCAGCATGATGCGTCCATAACTGCCTCCGGTGTTGATATTTTTCCACAGGTGGATTGTTAAAAGATAGTAACGTTACAGTTGGTACCGACGTTTGTGTTTGAATGTATTTCAGGGAAAAGTTGGCAAAGACGCGAATCAGAGAGCACCTAGCTTTTCGGTAGACCTTGTCACAATGAGAACAAAGTATCGGTTAGGCTAGGAGTGACATAATACGACATATGGACCGACGTTTATGCTGTTTCGTGCCGAATTAACTCCCCAGTAATCGAATGTACTGCTGAGAGCTTTTCAAAGCAACAAAAAAATTGCGATCAATTAGTATAATGGACGGACAGGTTCTGTTGGGCGGTTTGCGCCTCGGCATAACGTGACGAGGGAAAAGTGGCTCTGTTTACGGATAATTACACAATCAATTTAGGCAGAAATGCCGAGAATTGTCAGACAAAACGTCATATAATTATCTTCCAACCGAGAGGACGGACCGCCGCCGGTGGTAACCTGTCACAGTGAGGTGGGGGAACAATGTGTCGTTTGGAGGCAGTGTTGTATAGGGGGAGGCGAACGTGTCAGTCAACAGGCGTCCCGAACTGATGCGGCTCTTGTTTCTTTTGACGACCACTTTGTCCAGAATGATTAATGCATTTCAAAGCCTATCCTATCTGTCCCCTACTAACAATGCGTGCTTTTAACTGTTTGTTTTCATCTCAGAACCGACGCTTCCTGTAGATCTGAGTGTCGGCCAAGCTCTGTGCCGCATACACTCCCAGGCAACTACAGCAGTAATTTGGTCTTTACAGTGTTGCACGATACATTAAACAAACACAGTTCGCCCAAAGTTCCGCATTTGTCGTTGTCACTCATAATTATGATGTGCTAGATGGTCGTATTTACGACTGAAAAATTGACTAATTGGCGTAAACTTAATGCCAGTCGACTTGAATTTGTTCTGTATGCTACAATCGGAAGTGAAAAAGTTGTTGAAAAACGTCGGAAAAGTTTACCGGTCCAGTAAAGCTTTTATATATCCAGATGTAGTGGTATGGTGTGTATGTAGGCGATGTTTTTTGCGTGTTCTTTGTGCTCTTTGCCTGATGGCGTTTGAAATGCGAAGTGACCCAGAGATGGCCCCCCGAGAGATAGCATCTTAACGCCCGGGGAAAGGTGGCCCCAGCTGCCGACGGAGCCAATGAGTCTCCGCGTAGGCTGTCGGGGTGGTGCACACCTGCCGCTTACCGTATCAATCAATCATTTTCCCCACCTCGGGCTCTCTATTTATCAAGAACAAAATGGTTTCAGAAGATGGGTCAAGAGAGGCAGCGCGGCGGACGTGTACACATGGCGAGCATAGCCGCTGTTTCTCTGAGTGACTTGTCTCCGACCGCCGTTCTACCGCTCGGCCCATCCATTGTAATGAAGCCAGCCTAGACCTGCCGTCTCCAAGCCTTCCCGTCGACTCACCTCTCCGTTCGTGTCTGCAGGCCCGTCGTTTGTCATCGCGGGTGGCTGTGATTTAAGAGCTCTCTCGCTCGGTGTGGAACAGCCAGGATGATAGATTTATGTCCAACTTTTTAATGCTCCACCCAAGTTTGGTGGGGACAAGACAAAAGAAAGCTGGCGCCTCTTGGTGTCTCCTTAAGCACAGTGATTGATTTACTAGTCAGTTTTTCACCGCTTTTCTCCGGCTCTCGGAGACGTTGAATCGGGAGCTAGCCAGCCCCCCGGTCTTGCGCTGATCTAACTTCAGTCAAGAGATAATCAAAGACCACTCATCTGTACTCTTCATCAACTGTGCCTTTGAGCCAGAACTACCAGAAAGACGCAAGCTTTCCTGGTGGAAATAGAAGTTGTACCCACCAACCACAACTGAGATGCTTTCTCTCTGACAAACTTATAGCCGCCTGTGCGGTGTGTAGTGTTCTAGAAGTCCACCTAAGTTGGACAACACAGTAAATTTGATGCCGTCGTCATCAAGTTGGTACAAGACAACGAAATCATTTTTTATCTGGAAGATATACAGATGTAAGCCTGTATACAGTAGTATAATTTCTACTCGTTTGGAAGCCCGATTATTGTGTTCGACGCCATAGCTAGTCCTTGGACATCACATAATTGCACATATTAATCGTAAGTACGCCATACTACGGCCACAGACTCTCACTCACTGTACAGGGTTGTAGCCAGCACCCGTCCTTCCGTCCTTTGACGGAATTTTGCAGCTGGGTACGGAAAATGGCCATTCCGTCCTCTGTGACGGACAAGATCGTAATGTAAAGATGTGATAAAACTGTCTCCCTTTTGTAATTTTTCTCCAAAACAGATTCTATTGAACAGCTTAGTCTACCAGCAAAATTTGCACCTCAAAATGCAGGAAATAGCATTTCAGAGGGTCTAGATTTCAACATTTTCCGGGGGTGCATGCCCCTGGACCTCCTAAGACATCTCGCGCCTAGCTAGGGCACTCGATACGATTCAAAATCGAGGGGACGGAAAATGATTTCAGGCTGGCTAAAGCGTACGATTGTGTCGTGTATGTGTGTCCTGTATATGTGTTAGGTGTACCCAGCCGACATTTGGTGCACATTCACGTGTGAATGAACAGGTCCAATTGAGCGGAAGACCACTGCCCTAAACAGAGCTGCACACGGACAATGGCGCCTGTGTGTTTTGTCAGAACGGATTACTATAAACCCACTCTACTGTACATTGAACTACGTGTATAGATCATTTCAGTTACATGGGAAATATTCAACTAAATTTACAAAATACGAGGTGCGTCCGTTTCTTTGTTAATGATATATAACGCCAGTTCACCCCTTATCCGCGGGGTCACCTATATCCGTTGTTTGAATAACAATGTATTTAGGGATTTCAAGTCGACCGACGGACGGTAGTTTCAAACTACTAGTATTTTGAAAATTCGAAAATATTCAAGAAACTACCGGTACCGTATAAGAACGGATATTGGCAACCCATAAAGGTGAACTAGCATTATATATACTAGTTACGTAATGTGATTTGAAGGTTGCAATAGTTATTTATATTGTATATTTGACAATGACAATGATCTTTATTCCATATTCTTGCCCAACATGGGCTAAATGCATGTGTTGTATAGCTAAAGTATGGGTATAAAGTAATTACATTTCATATCATCTACAGAGTCTACAGATTCTCTTCTCTCTTTTTAAAACTTGTGAAAACAGATTGACAGATCTTCTCCGGTGTATTGTACTCTTTTGTCGACATTATGTAGCGGAACATTTCGTCTTTGCTTAGACATGCATATTCATGGTCTAGTTGTAGTGTACTTATGAGAGATTTGCGCCTATCGGTGTATAGTGAGCATTCTACAATAAAATGCACTTCATTCTCTATGTAAGTACCATTACAAAATGTACATATTCGGTCGAGTCTGGAGGAGTCTGGTTGTTCAAATAGGTTTTGGGGAAGCCGAACTACAGAATACTAGTAAATGGCATTGAAAAATTAATGTCTCAAAATCACCATATTGTATTCTTGAATATGACTTTTTTTTCTGTGGAATGTGCGATACATATAGTTTCCAAACAGACAATTTGGCCAAATAGGGACAAATAAGTTAGCATGGGACTCCAGTCAGTCTTTTGCAGTCTATCTAGCTATCCGTCTATCCGCCGGCCGGTCAATTCACTCCTAGGTCAATTAACTCCTACCAAGGACGTTATATCAGATATAACGTCCTTACTCCTACTAGGCTTTTATTCCAAATTGGCCTAAGTCCCCTATTACTATTCGGCCAGGGCCAGGCGGGAGCGTGGTAGAGACTACTCTCCAAGCAGAGGTTAGGCTCCGGCTGTTTGTTGACGTTTTTAGTCGTTTTTATTGGGTTTTCTATTTTGCACTCTGTTTTGATGTCTCGCGGCCTAACAAGAAAGAGTACAAAATACATAGCCCGATAACACCCGGAGCCTAACATCTGCTTGGAGAGTAGGTAGAGACTACGGTACGTACGAGACAGGAAATACACACACACAGGGTGTTTACACACCACTGATGCCATCATGAACAATTACATAGAAGCTTGTATATGTTTTAGTGGTTTGCCAACTAAATGTCTTGTAAGGTCTGTGGTTGTTTTGATTTTTGCGTTCTTTTTGTTGAAGTCATTGGTAAGCTGTGAACATGACGAGAAAGTTCCAATATGGGAAAATATATCGTGTGGTAGCCATGACTGTACTTGTCAAGTGACATTTATCATTGTTTATATAATAGTGAGCAGCATGTAGCAATAACCATAGTTGTAGAAGTGAAACTAGTTAGAAAGTACTTAAAAGTGGCACTAATGCGGCAGCCAGTCTATCACACAAGTGATGCTAGTCTACACTGGTATCACTTTGTGTGAGAGAGAGAGAGAGAGAGAGAAAGAGAAAGAGAGAGAAAGGGAGAGATGGATAAAGACTGAGAGAAAGAGAGGCAGGTCAATAAAGGGAGACAGAAGGGGAGGGAGGGAAAAGGGAGAGATGGAAAGAGACGAGCCAAACAATTGTGGTATATATCTCACTGCACTTGGGCACCGCTGCGACACTGACGGGTCGTTCACTGCGGCACTGTTCTGTTATTTTTGCCGATTTTTGAAATGATTTTAGATATTGCGTAATACGTAAAAGTATGACTTAAAAGACAACAAAATACACAAAACTTACGAAAATTCGTTCTTTATCTCTGAAATCTGATAAGTATCTTTCGAACCCCGCAGTGCCGCATCAGTGCCGCAAGTGCAGTGAGATACGGCGACATGGGTAACACATTAGCCGTACGCGTTTGAAATGACTTCTTTTGAAATCTTGTGCAAGAGCCGCAAAGTTTCGCTTAAGAAAACTTTTCCCACAAGGACACCGCAGCGACGGAAATGAAAAAGTTTGTCTGTGATTGACGAAATTCTGTCTCCTGTACTTTAATCAACCTGCACGACACTGATTATTATACTTCTATAATTTGAATAACGTCACGGCCGAGGACAAAAAATATCGATCAATCTGCACAAAAAGGCGTCCCCTTCATTCATCACGCGTCGCTTTATTAAATTGTTCGATCGGTTGTCGTATGGTAAGGTTGATAGGAAAGATGTGATAGGCTTTCATGGTCTAGACATTCCTCCGGGGCGAGCAGCAACCAACAAATCAGAACCGTCCAACAGTCGGAGACAGCAGTACTTCATACATGATGTTATTCTTCTTCATGTCATCTCCAGCAATGGGAAATCGCTGTTGGATTTGGCTATGTTGTAATTTGTACTTTTGCAAATTAATTATCCTATCATGGATGACATCATTGTAGTGTCCAGGAGAAAGATTGATTCAACTTTTTCTTTTGAATTATCTTATGTAACTTTATGCTGTCGCATTCTGTGTTTTTCAGGCAAAACTCATTCTAAGTTTTTTAAAAAGTTTTTCTTCTTCTTTGCAATGAGATAATTGATGCAGGGTTTGGGTACGATGGTGCTCTTTTTATTTCTTTTCCTTCTTCTTCTGTCAGGAGCCAATCAGAGCTTGGAACTGTCATTAACCAATCAGATCTTAGAATATAAATTTATATTTGTTTTGTTTATTGTTAATAAGAGAATTGTTTTACTCGCACACAATACATACATTATAGGGTGAGCCTGGTATAGTATAGTTATGTAAACATAGTTTATTTTGATTTTTAAACTCGCACACAATACTGTAGGGCGAGTCTAATGGTATATGTGCGAGTAGCTTGACGTTCTGCATTTTCGCGAAATAGTTTCTAGTTTAAGATAACCTTATGTTGTTTTGTCCTGCCTTGTACTGTTGTGTTTTACTTTCTACAGGAAGTTGTTCTTCTTTGACATATTCAGCAACTGAGAAGTGATGTTGGATTTGTTACATTGGCAATGTTGCAGGATGGTCCGTTGTTGTATTTTTGAGAGGCAGAAGACGGTTCCAAGAAAGTTGTGGAGTGTAGATTACTTTTGAAAAGATGAGGGGAGGGAAATACTACCTTTACCTTCTGTCTGTACTGTGCATGTGGCACTGTTAAAATGCATTACTAACTCGAGTACAGTGCCACAGCGTCCTCGTCTGTCTAAAAGCAAAAATATAGAAGAAAATAATGCGTCGAAGTCAACCTTTGACGGAACGCGAAAGTTACCCAATTGTAGCAAAAGTATTCTTGGCTCCACAAATTCAAATGATCACGGAACAGCTCACTATTAGAGAACATGTCCCAGCTCCTTGCTCATCTTTGAAAAATGATGGAAACATAAGTATATTACATATCTATTTGCAAAATCATCCCCGAAGGCTAATTCCATATACAGTATCAAAGTAATGAAGTCCATACCACCGATGTCTTATTTAACAATAGGGCACTACTATTGTGGGGGTTGACGTCTTCTTTGAAGGTAGTGGATAATGGACAGTTGCGCGTTCTGCTTAGTGAGTAGGTAGTAATATCCACTGTTGTACAGTTTGTAGATGTAAATGAGTATCAGTCAGCATTCGGTCCCTGATGTTAGCCCTTAAATTTAAGGGCACAAGACACCAAAATACAACATTTCCTTATGGTGGTATCTCACTGCACTTGGGGCACCGGTGCGGCACTTGGGAGTTCGTTCACTGCGGCACTGTTTTGTTAATTTCGCCTATCTTTTATAATTTAGATATTGCTATACGTAAAACTTAGAAGACAACAAAATACACAAAACGTAAGCTTCGTTGAGTATCTTTCGAATCCCGCAGTTCCGCACCGGTGCCTCAAGTGCAGTGAGACACCACCTTTAGTATCTGCAACAAGAAGAGTATCGATGAACATAAATGTTTATACCGATTACACACTCCAGGGCCTAGTGGGAAGATCTAGTGGTATAGTTTCTGATAATTTGATGTTCAATATCATATCAGAGGCTCTGATATGATATTGAGCACCAAATCATCAGAAACAATACCACCAGCTCTTCCCACCAGGTAATTAAACTACAGTACCGAAAGAGAAACTATATAAACTAGTCAACAAAAGTTTTCCCAGCTTTGCACATCGTACCGAACTACAAAAAAACTGTTTTCCTGTTAGCACCACCCAATGCATGTCTCCCAAAATGTCGGAAATTTCATCCTCCACTGTGTACAGAAAAGAAATCAAACCCAGTAGTATTCATTTTAGATTAGAAGTATCACTCGTTTATGACCCCTATTTCACTTAATGTCCACTTTGTTATTGTATCACTATCATCATTGTACTTTCATACATGTATTTTTGCAATTAGCCTTCGGGCATGAGTTTGCAATAAAGATTATTATTATTAAACATTGACTTTCCCGGTCATGATGTCACAATGAACATGGCAGCCTGTTCGGAACCTGGTATGGCTTAGGTCACAATTCGGAAAAGGGGCCCTGCCGGGCAATTCACGGGGCTGTTTTTTGGCACTTTCGGGCGTGACCCCTGCGTTGCCCTGTGGGACACCTCGCGGCTGCCGGGGTATTTTGAGGCCCGGCCGGGACCCTGGTTCAATTTAAGTCTGAGTTAAAATGAACCAGGGACCCGCTCGTACAACCACCCCGCGACCTAATCGTGACAACACCGAGAGGGACCCCTCCGGTTGCCGGCAGTCTGTCGGAATAAATTCGTTACGTCAAAGACCAGGTTTACGGAATAAAAGTGTGTAATTCGTAACACCGGGTCAAATATGTGACGTCACAGATCACGTGAAAGGACAAAAGCCTTGAACTTACACGTATCACACAGTTCTCGTATTACAGTGGAGTTAAGTGCATAGCGCTATACCAAGGGAAAGGAGAAGACCAGGGGAAACAGCCCTTAGCCCACTAGGCAGGCGGAAGAATTCAGCAACAGAAACTTTTGCAGACAAGGGCTGAACAGAGGGGGATAGGACAACACACCACGCAACAGACCACATAATAGGCTGCATCACTGAGAAGCAGGACGAACAGATAGCCTCCTTCATAGAAAGCTTCTATGTTTTTTACGATATTACAACCCCAGACTATAGAAACAAGCTGAAGAAAGATGTTTGGCTGAAGAAGGACGTTTTCTCTGCAATTGGCCGACGGAACGCCAAACTTGCAGTCATTCGGACCCATAAGCCATTTTTTTTCGTTTTACAAATATAAAAATATAGGCCTCAACAGTTTGGCAAGTCATCCGCCGACATTAAAAATTCCAATAACATGTTTATTTAGTTTAGTTTAGAAACGTAACAGTGCCGCACGTCAGTGCGAGTGCGAGGAAAAGTTGGCGAAAAAAACCGTGCCGCAGTGAACGGACCCCGACGTACCGCACCAGTACTCCAAGTTCAATGATGTACTACCTTAAGTGAATGCAGGCAATGCTTGTTTTTATACCCCTTAAAGAGTGCCCACCAGGAGCCTGCCTGGTTCCCTGCCGTTGTTCGCAGGGCATGCGGCAGGGACCCTACAACTGCCCCACCGGGCTGTGAGAGACAAACGTTACCCTGTCGGACCCCGCAGGGGTGACTACAGGACACCGTCAGAACATCTGACGGGTGTCTGCCGGAGACGAACCTAGGAAGGTGGAAATTTTTTAAAGAAAAATGACGGGGTGCCCGCCGGAACACTCCGGGACCCCCATAGGGCAGCGCGAAGGCAACGTTTGATTGTGACCACGACAGCCGGTTAACAGCCGGTGTCCGCCCGACTTCAGAGCCCGGCCGGGGCTACATCCCTGACGGGTAACGGGCCAATTGTGACCCTAGCCTATCGCGGCTTGCGAAAAACATCATTTGAAAAGCAAACAGTGCTTAATCATCACGATTGTATTTCATCAAAAGACATTACAATGTTTACTTTGTTTTGATGTGAAACGAACTTTCTTTGAGAGCCAAAGTACAGAGTTCCAAACCGACTACCATGTTCCGAAGTGTGACGTCATGGCCGGGAAAGTCACCGTTTAGTCTAATTACCTGGTGGGAAGACTCAGGTGAAAGTTTCGATGGTTTGATGTTCAATAACACACCTCTGGAGCAAAGAATCTGTCAGTTCTATAACCTGAACAACGTCGAAGATGAATCCCACTTTTTGCTAGATTGTAGTTTATATAGTAACGATAGAAATATTCTTTTTAGCCATATTGTAGGAAAGTTTCCTCACTTTGAATCTTTGTCTAGTGTTAAAAAAATTCATTTTTCTTATGCGTGTTGATCAAACTACGTTATATAAACACATCTCAAGCTACATTTTAACTATCTACATTAGCT
Organism: Branchiostoma floridae x Branchiostoma belcheri; assembly: GCA_019207045.1. Lineage (NCBI taxonomy): Eukaryota > Metazoa > Chordata > Leptocardii > Amphioxiformes > Branchiostomatidae > Branchiostoma > Branchiostoma floridae x Branchiostoma belcheri. The sequence continues at coordinate 31,619,563 of CM033026.1, read as the reverse complement.
AGCTAGCTTTAACTCGCTACATTACTAAGAAACGAGAAGAAGCCGAACAAGTGTATTAGACTAGTTTTAGAGCCCATGTTTTAGATTAGTTTTAGAAACCATGTGTACCGTATTACGACATTTTGTATCTATATGCCTGTATTTAGCCCGATAGGCCATGAATGTGCAATAAAGACTATTACAATAACATAAGGAGAGTGTATTTTTATGTGCAAATGTCTATGTGATTAAGCAATATTATGATGATAAACTACAATTTCAAATAATTTCAATTTTCATGTCATTTGTGTCTTATACCCTTGGAATGTTGCACAATGGTCTATGCCATGTGTAGTATGTACGTACAATCTCGTCGGGTAAGCAGTTCACTCCCTGATATTGATATGTGCAACAGCTGACCCGACAACACGTTGTTCTCCTGAAACAATGTGATTCAAGACCCACAAACGGACCAGTCCAACTATGCATGCGATCATAGAACATACAATTTCTCCATATCGCTTTCTGATACCAAAAAAGGAGTTTTTCATCAATATATCTTTGCACTATGTATTTAGCTGTCTATCTTCCCTATCGTGTTTTTTAATCAATATATCATGTCATTTCCCTTGGAAATTAGTCCATCCTACAAGATCAATAAATAAACAAAAAAACGTCTATTCATGTCTAAGTTAACAGTACACGTATGCCATTATTGATAGATCACATAACAAGGCCAAATAGATATCATTTTCAATGCTAACTTCTTTTGTCGTGTCAATAAAGATTTCTCTATGATAACCATGAATATTCGCCTCCATTGAAGTTATCCGATCTAAACCTTGCTGAAGAAGAAAGTTGTGACGTTACCCATAGTTAGGCTGCGCATGCGTGGAGAGGACGTGAACCCGTACATGTTCAGATCACGTGATTATCATAGCATCAGCTTCATTGATATGTCCCAAGAGTTTGTTTTGTTGTTGTTCGTTTGCGGGGAGGTTAAATGTATCGGTCATATTTTTCGTCTGTTGCTATTAACCTACGAATCAGCCGTCACAAATTACACATTGAAATCGGAGGACATAATCGCACTGGAAGTGGGAATATGTAGATATTGTAATCTGGGTAGAATAAAAAGATGAACAGCATTTTGTAGTAGAATGTAGATTATACAACAAAGAGAGAGCTGAACGTTAATTTTAATTATAGAATGTATTTTTCCCCACTTCATACACCTGAGTAATACATGCCAATTCACATTTCTTGTGAACTTAGACAAATCTTTGCTTGTAACACATATCTGTTCCTTCATTTCTTATACCACAAATTTAAAGAAGCGAGAATAAGTCGAACTCATTTAGGCCACAGCAAGTAAATTTTATGGATGACATCAGCGCGCTCATTAATTTTTGCCTGATTTCAGAAAAAAAAAAACAAGAATTTTTTTTCTTCTGCAGGATGGTCAACATGACGATAAAGTACCAAAATTAGCAAATGTATTGTGTTGTAGCCTAATAATCGTACTTGTAGAAGTCACACTAGGGAGGTAGCCATAACTATAGTTGTAGAAATGAAACTTATTGGATAGTTGTAAAAGTGACACCAATATGGAAGCTAAGAGTGTGGTGACCAACTTTGTTGGTGATGCTAGTCTACCACACTTGTGTCACTTTTACCACACCAGTACATGTCTTAAATACAGAAATGAATACCTTGTTGGCTCTGATGCCATGTTTTGTCCCTTTAGTTCTTTTTACAACAGTCATCACAACTTCATGGTGCCTATTTTTGAAAATGTAGCCATCTTTTTTTTTTCACCCATCTTGTTTTTTTTCGCCCTATCGCACTATTTTTGCTGTCTGCTGAGGATGTCATCCATAAAATTTACTTGCTGTGGCCTTAGTAGAATAGGATTCTTGTGTTGGTAGATATTGTATATATTTCATGTATCTGTCAATTGTTGTTTTGTTGCGACCTGTACTTAACCCAGTGGGTATATATGTACAATAAAGGTCTTCATTCATTCATTCATTCATTAAATGTTCCGTAAGTAGCTGGACTAAATGTCAAAAATGATGGTTTGTTTTCGTTCGAAATTGTAGACAAAGGAAGAAACGAAACAGAGAGCACTCACCTTTCACAAAAGATTATCCGCAAACTGGTGTTTATTCAGGTATGATCCACCGCAACCGCAGTCGGCCATGTCAAATTGAACAGCTCACACCAACTGTAATTCTCAACGATACTTCATGCAATCTTGTCGCTGGTGTCTTTCCAGCAAAATCACTACAATTGTCACATCGTAAATAATATGCAAAATTCGTATTTATAAATTTTCTGTCTCACAGATTCATAGTTTGTGAATATGGTCTGAAGCTTGGGAAGTTTCTGTTGTTGGATTAAAGATGAAATGCACGTGTTGTTTGTGTTTACTTTGTTGTGTCATGTTGTGTTGTATTTATTCATGTCATATTCACGCCGCGTACAGTTAAACAATCCGGTTGATTTTAGAAGTGTCCGTTTATTTCCAATATTTTTTTTCATTCATAATTGACTGGGAGTGTCAACTGTCATTAATTCCACCAGGTGCCATAATACTGCCACATCAAAAATAAATCCTTATAGAAGCCTTCTCAAAGTTGTCTTCAACACCTAAAAATCTGAAGCCCACACTTAGTATTACTTATGATTACTGATGCTTCATTGGTACATCTCTTGAAATCATTTTTAATTAATGTGTTTTTCTCATGTGGCGGTATTATGGCATCCGCTGGAATTATGAGAGTCGATGTTGCCGAAGTTCTTACATACAAAAAATGGCACAGCGGTATGATACCACAAAATGGGCGTTTCTCTCTTCCCATAGATGTTCGTGTGAGTTAATTGTTCAAGGGTTTGAAAACCTGCCCCCATTCCAAGGTACAATATAATTCACAGCGGTAATACTTTTTTAACGCCATGGAATTCCATATTGAATCACAGTATGGAAAAGAAAAACACGTCAGTAGTTCCTACAAATGTCTGGCACCCCAGGTATGGCAGTAGAATGTAAACTGGGTGGGGGTAACGTTAACAACAATAACGGTAACATTACGTCTACACTATATGCGTCTGAGTGCCACCCTAGGTAGTTTACCGGGGTACCTATACTAAATATGGAGAATATAGGATGCCAACCAGGCTAACTTGTACTTGTAAGAAATAATAATTTCTCACAATATGGTGGAAGACACGATATCAGGCCCGATGAAAGATGCTCATTTAAAAAAAAAAATTATATACTTTTGATGACTGTATAATTCTTGTATACAACCGTTCACAATATTGATCTAAAGTTGGCTCCCATCAATGTACGGAAACCTGTGAATAAGATAGACATTTCAAGCATGTGTCAAACTATTGTTTCGATATGATTCCACCTTGCATAAACCATAAAACTAATTTTATTTTCGAACTACAAGGAAAACATTACCTTCAGCTAGAAGAACGTTTCCTTTATGTTCTAAATCTTTTAACGCATTGTCGGTTTAAATCTGTCTATTTCATGAAGATATATGAGTTAAGAGCGCCGCCCTGGAACATACATAAACCATAAAACTAATGTTACTTTTGGTCTACAAGGAAAAAAATCAGCAACAAGAACGTTTCCATTTTGGTTTCAATTTTTTAACGCATTGTCGGTTGAAGTCTATCTATTTCATAAAGATATATCAGTTAAGGTGTCAGCGCGCCGCCCTGTACAGATGTGTACGCCCAGCACCTATTGTGTACCGCAGTAGCGACAGCTCTGGGACGGAGTTTTCCCGCCTGTGTTGTTCACAGCGAACTGATTACAGTCAAGCACGGAAATGATGAACTCTTCTTGCCGCTTTGGGCGGTGAAAAAAACTTAGACGGCACTTCGGAAAATATGCCTACTTCAAATGACCCGGAGCCATACAGGGAGGAAGTACTCAAAACTCGGGATTTGGACTAGACTCTTGTCTGCCTTATTATATATATATTGATGCTGTACTAATCTGAGCCATTTCTGTACCCCCGCAGGCACTGGTTCCTAGCACCCCGCCGTCTCCAAACGCACAGCGCGCGTCCCGTTATATTAAAATTTCCACGTCCTTTTCCCCTTAACGCATCTGCTAATATTGCAAACGGGAAAACTTTTAATTTGAATTCCTTGCCTGCGAGCGGGCCGTGGGTGGAAGCTCCCTGCCTAGCTGTAAATACATCAACTGCTACCCAAGTCGCCCAAATTGCTCGGGGATTGCCTGAATTACCGCCATTGTGCCTACTTCATGTTCATGCCGCCAGGCAGCCCACTCCAAGAGCGAAATATTATAGCGGCCGTAAAATAATAAATGTCCGTGCATGTCCATATCGAACGTAAAATACAGGCAGTGCTTAAGAGAAATCGTTACGACGCGGACATGAATTGTAACTACTTCTCTTGCAAGTGGGCCCATTAGGTGCCGAAATGATATGCCAATAGAGGCATATTGCAAGCAAAATGAATGGCATGTCAGGCTATGGCACGTTATTTAACATCCTAGCTGGACATAAGTGCCTGGAATGTGTACTTGTGGGGCTCCCGTGTCACCTCCCTATGCAGCGATACGCGGCGCTAATTTATCATGGCATTCAACACCGCCAATTGATATTGTTGTAGTTTGATGTGCCTTATTTGTACTGTGCGCTCCCAGGTGGCGGCTCTTTTTCCGCAATCACCGTCCTAATAATTCAATGTGGCGCTTCAGAATTCATCTTTGTCTGCCTGAGTGATGAGCTGTGATTCCCTTTCTGACAGCTGAGGTTTTACGAGTAGATCTCTTGTAAAGACGTTCCCGTTTATGGCTGTCGCGGCATCATATCTGCGCACATAGCTCCGGGCATGGTACCGGCAACGTTTTTCAAAAGCTTAATCATGAGCGCCATTTCCATACGCGAAATGCGCGTCCCCTCCATAAGTTTTTCTCCGCTGTGCTTCCAGCCGAGACACTCCTTAATCATTACCGAAGCAATAGGAAGAGGGGGGGGGGGTGAAAAATTGCACAAACTGACCGAAAAAGTCTTCAACAGCGCTTGTAGAGTGGTGGTTGACATTGAACAAGTCAAATTTCAGGGAAAATTCCACAATCTATACATATCTGCCATTTGGGGATAAATTGTTGATCTTATTCATTCAATCATTTAGTTTATTGCATTACGCCAGATAGCGTACCTCTTACAGCTAGGCCCTGGGCGAAATTAAACTTATTACTGATATTAGTACTAAACACGCCCTAGCTTCAAGCTACTATTATAAGTTCAAAGGTTATCATATGAAAAAAGAAATCATTTTTCATTTTACTTCTCCTGGGCCTACAAATGTGAACTTTTTTCAATGCTTAAATGCTTACATACTGGAAGAAAATAATAGTTGATTTTTTTTTCAATTTTCATGGTCCTATCCATGTAATCTATTTACAAATAAGTATACAAACTCGATATTTGCATATTGTATAATCACATTACTAAAGAGATAAACTCTCCCCATTTTTGTCTAGCCTTCATTTCTGACCATTTACTATCTGTGATTATGATATTTTTTAAAGTTTCTGTAGAACAATGCAAAACAATCTATGTTACATATTACATAATGGGAAATCTAATTGAAATATTATTGATGTGAAAGTTTTTGTTTTCTTGTTTATTTTTTTTAAAGTGTTTATTTTGTGACAACTTTTGCAAAATCTTTTGTTTCCAGATTCTTGTGTTTTGTTCCGATAGATATCATCAGAACTAGAATTCAGAACTTGGAGAAAACAAATTTAAAGTTAGTGGGTTCTTTAGAAAAAAAATCACTATAACTTGATATAAGTTAATATAAGGTAGATACCTAGTATTATATGGTAGAGAAACAAAAAAACTAAGCTAAGAATTCTTAAAGTACAATGTAAAGGGATTATTAAACTGATACGCGTTTCGCCGTTTCAGATGCAGATAGTCCAGACCAGCTGAATAGCCTCTCTGCCCACCGGACATGGCTAGCTGTCCAGTCGACGTTTGACCAATGCCACTCTCCCGTCTCTCGCCATGTACAAATAAGTCCTGAAGCGCAGTTTGACCCTCGGTGGCTCAACCGTTATTTCAGTGCCGCTGGTGAACATTCGATCCCTTTTCCACACGCCAAATCTGACCATGTATTACCCCAGCCGCTAGACCAGGGGCAGGGCTATATTGACCCGCGTCCAATCGAATTTCCCTAATCAAAAAACCCCTGTTGTATAGGGTATTCTACTTCGTCTCTCTATTTCGTCTTGACTTTTTTTACTGCGCCATTTTATCGCGTGTTTACTGGCGGATCAGATTGTGTGAGCTCGGTGTGTATTCCCTCCCCTTCTCCTCTCTGTCTCGGACATCAGTGCACGGCGCTCAACCTATTCCGAACGGAATGACATTGGACATTGGATCCGAGCGGCGCACGCAAACCAAATGGATTGCCAATATTCCCTCCCACTCGCTCCGCTATCTATCCTAATTGAAGCTAATTGGTATCTATCGATTTTTCCATAAAGCAGCAACCGAGATAAAAAGTACCAATAAGGGACATAAATTTGATCTGATTCCTTCTTTTATTACAATTCGCCGGCAATTAACCTATTATTTGTAATGTTTTTAGAGAGGGTAAATCCGACCGGGAACTTTCTCCCGTCGCTTGATGACACTCTGTCTAAGTGAGCTCTGTAACGGGGCTAAAAGAGCTTTATGTAAGAGATTATCTCATACGTTATTAGTTCACTATTAACTCCTCCATAAACATATTGGATATCCGGTACGGCGGGGATGGGGGGAGGCTGCACCAATTAGCTCCGCGGATCCGTGATCTTTCTAGCTGCTCAGATTTATGACGTGAATCCGCGGAGTCGAGATGAGGAAATGCCAAATTAACAGCCCTGTCAAGTACCTCGGGTGAAAACCTACTCGCGCAATGAAGCCAATATCGCGGCGTACTTACCGTCTCCACGGCGCTCGGGATCGCCCCAGTACTTAGCGCCTATAATATTGGGGATATCGGGGAGAGAATGAGCCGAGTTATTCAATCCGAGTGGGAATTAACTGCAGGCTAATGAAGAGAAAATCAGGGAGCAGGAAAGGGCTCATCTTTGTACGCCTGTTCAGACGCTGTAGGGCTTTCAAGTCGAGCCTGCTTATTAAGCGCTAAGTGCCTGCCAGACATTTGGGAAGAGAGCTTTTGGAAGCCAATGCGATGGAACAAATCCTTTCACATACTCGCTTCATTTGCGCGGTAATACGGCCGCCAGCCCCGGGCTCCAGCCCACCAAGCGCGGACGGGGCCGGAATTTTCCCTTTTTAAATTTTTTTGTTATGCTTAAATCATATTAGGACCAGTAAAGATTGTGTGACGCCGAGAATATTAGCCAAACACCGCTTGGTCAGACAGGAGCGGAGATAGAGACGGCAGAAGCGTGATGGGGTGAAAATGAGCACACAATAACATTGTCCATTTTTATAGCGGTGTCGGATGGTGTATTGTTGTGGGCCGCTGACCCTCGCTACCCTCTCTATTATGCGGCTTGAGAGCAGACCGTGTACGGTACAAGTTACGGGAGATCTTTGGCTCAATCAGATCGGTTGACGGGTCCGCTGGGGTCTCCAACCGGTAAAACTGAGACGAGCACAGCTTTCCGGGCACGCTCGCCAAGCGGACATAGTCGTCAGTTTGTCACGCGATTCAGAAACCATCCACGCAACGCGCGTCACTCTAAAAATATTTACCACACAAAAACACACATCTTTGAACATAACGATGAAAAAAGATCTTAAATTTGAAGCTTCAGAAATTGTATTTCCACCGCTCGACTGACCGTAGAAATGAAAAGGCGATCTAAACAAAGAGAAAATTCCTAACAATGAGTTCAATAGAAAGAACACATGTGTCCTAAAACGCATCATCAATGGTAACTTGACCCAGCAAAAATGAAAGTTCGTGCGAACAGAGACAACATTGTCATTATCCCATTTTATTGCAGCTTGGATGGAGTCGATTTGATGGGTGCGTTTTAGTGTACCTAATGCAAAATACATTTTGCACATTAATTTTAACTGTATGCTTTGCTCTTCTTTGTATCTAGATTATCTATCTTTATCTGCGTTTATCTAAATCCATACAGATACTTCTAGATATGTTTACAGATTTCAAATCTTGTGTCTGAAATTATTAAATGTTTTGACTCTTTTGAATACATATGACTATGATGTCATGTTGCCAGTATGTACAAGGTAACATATAACTTTAGGGTGGGTTCACACGAGTGCGTACATAAGTCCGTATAAGTTGTTGCGTATTGACATTCCCTGGTTTTAGGTAAAGTTTGCGAGTGAGAAGTTTTATTTTACTGTGCAGCCTGGATGTCAAACCAATAAAACGATTTTCTGGGCCGCAAAAATATACGTTCACTTATTATTGCATAGCTTGTTGAGGGAATACCATTTTTTTGCACAATTGTAAGATTTGATATATGTAAATGATTAGAAACAGGTTTACAACTGCATCCATATGTCTACCACAACCGAAAGTCTTTATCATGACGCAGTCTCGATTTTTTGGCATGTCTCTTTCCGAGTCACACCAAAGACTTGGTAAAAATGCTGCTTTCTGTGCTTAGCACTTAGCATTCGGGAAAGTATTCTCCAAGCAGACGTTAGGCTCCGACTTTTTTTGACATTTTCTTATGCGTTTTTATCGGACTTTCTATTCGCTTCCGTGAGACATCAACAAAACAGTACAAAATAGAGAGCCCGATAAAAACTCCTAAAAATGTCAAAAACAGCCGAAGCCTAACCTCTGCTTGGAGAGTATCGGGAAAGAGTATGGAAGTTGAACACACTCCACTGCCAGTGGACTAGCCCCTGCTGTAGTGATTGCAAAAAGTTGTGTGGCCCAGGGCTACTGAAACGGAGATGGGCGCCACCCTTTGCACCAGCTGGTGCGAAAGGACCTCTAACTGCTTCTTTTTAAACAATCTATAATTTGAATAGTACGTCGGTCTATCTAGTTCATACATATTTTTTTAATTCTAAATACAAAACTATAACTGCTAGTCATGTATTTAAGCCTGCGAAACCCATTACTGTATTACCGTGAATAAACATCGTTAAAATCTTTTTTGTTGTTGTTTCGTTTTGTATCAATGTATGCACAGCTCTGGTCCTTCAAACTTTTTTCTTTCTTTCTCATTCAAGTACAAGACTTCACTCATTGGTGGTTGGTTGCCTTGGAAACATGACGTCAGAAAGGGGACTCCGTATGCCTCGTCCAGGTTTTCGCATGAAAATATCATAACATTATTACAATAACTGTAATTCGTTACTGGATTTCTCTTGAAGTTCCGGGAGTAATGTATGGTATTGTACAGTTGGCAGTTTTAACTTACCAATAAATATTAAATTTATATGATATTCTCTGCCTCCAACCAAGGAGGCCCCCGTCTCTACTCTTCTTTACCTTAAACAAAAAAACAATTCTCGAAACATTATGCATGCTATATAGTTAATATGGACAATTTGTATATTTTGTATCTTTAGCAGTCATACCTACACAAAATTTCAGACAGTGAGTGTGTATATGTGTGTGTTTGTGTGCATGTGTGTGTGTGTGTTTGTGTGTGTGTGTGTTTGTGTGCATGTGTGTGTGTGTTTGTGTGCATGTGTGTGTGTGTGTGTGTGTGTTTGTGTGTTACACTTACCACACCTTATATCCTTATTGAACAACATTTATAAAATCTTATAACATATGGCACTTACAGATACCCAACAAGAATCACCTGTAAGTGAAATGAAAACACGGTCAATCTGACAAGACAAATAGATAGTCTTTTCTGTGTTTTTTTCTATGAAGATGTTATTGTCCAAAGAAACATACATAATAACGTTCTACTATACTATAATATATCATATTGTACTTCAATGAAACATAACGTTAATATTAATATTGCAAGTAAATGCAGAAGTGTTCGCGGTGGATTAATGTTCGCGGTTTTCGCGGCGGTCGCGTCACCGCGAATTTAAAACCACCGCGAACATTTTCCCATAACAGTATGAGACTGCAGTGCATAGTGCTACCGCGAAATTAAAACCACCGCGAAAAGTCCATTTTCCCGCTACCGCGAAATTAAATCCCCGCGAACTTAAATGCATTTACAGTACCATACTATCTGTGAAACAAAAGAAAGCTCATTATAAGCTTATTTTTCGATAACAAAAATTTGAATACCTTCATGCACATGGAAACGGTAGGAAATTTTTAAGTGTCATAGAAACAACGACGTGAGAAAAATTGCATCTCAAACGCATTGATAAAGAGGTGCTAGCTCTTACAGCCACTGGGATCCGTTTTCAAGTGGTTTGAGTTTGGACAGTGTATCGAACGGTACTTTAAGCGGTGCACACATCTCCACGGAATTACTAATGTGGCTTCAGCCATTGCCCAAATTGACCTTGTATATGTCACAAATCATATCATATTTATACATAGTGACACTTCAAAATTAATGTAACGGTATAGGAATGTCGTGTAACAATTGTGACAGAGATTTCGGCACCATCGCAACATTGATATTGTTTGTCGTCTTGAATCGATTTGATTTATTAAAATTGCAAACTTATTTTGTTTTGATTGTGCGTGATTCTATTTAAATCGTGATATTGCCAGGTTCCTACTAGTATCTCTCACAGCCAGTTCAACGACAGTTGGGCCATCGTCTTGTGGGTCCTTTCGTTTAATGTGAAATCTTTCGAATGTGGGTTTCGAATGAGAAAGTATCGGTGTACTAACTCCAATAACCCAAAAATGAACGATAGATGATTTGTCTGACTAAATCGGCAGAGGCGGTTGAAGAGCAAAATATAATAGTGTGACTGAAAATGAAACAAACAAAGCGTTAAGCGAGATTCGTTGAGCGGTCTGTCAAATCTTATTTATCTATTCATCTGTTGAGATTCTCAGAATAAAATCAGATTCTCAGAATGAAATCAAAAAGGTCTTAGGTCGCAGAGAGAGCGCGGCGAGAGCGCCGTCCAAGTAATACCCCCTTTCCACTAGGACGGCGCTCTCGCGGCGCTCTCTCTGCGACCTCAAATTTGGAAGAGCGCGGTGAGAGCGCGGTGGGATCGCCAAGATCGCCACGGGAGCGCGGAGAGAGCGCGGTTGGAGCGCCATGGTCGCCATGGTCGCCATCACCTCCGCGACTGTTTTGAACCTGCTCAAAACAGTCGCCGTGAGAGCGCCGTGGACGGCGATCCAACGATGAGCGCAGAGAGAGCGCCAAGAGAGCGCGCAGCGAGCGCCGTGAGCGCCAACAGAGCGCACAGCGAGCGCGGTGAGCGCAATAGGTCTCAACAGTGGTTTATGATGCCAATTTAGCTAGGACGGCGCTCTCACCGCGCTCTCTCTGCGCTCTCAACTGCGGTTTGTGAAGAAGTATATTTGGCATATAGATAGAACCCGGAGAAATGTCCAAAATGTACCGGTGATGAACAATTAAACAAACTGAGATGGAAAGACAAAGGTTTATCATTTCTCAACTAATTTTTGAATTTCAACATGATGACATTGGGTTTTCTTGTTCTCCATCTGTACATTTAGATTATTGAAGTCCCATTTTCAATTAGATTGAAGTGTTTCGGTGTTGTATGATTTACACCAATAACGTGGCACGATAAAGATATTTATGGTGAACAAGATACATGACAGATTTAAGAAAAAACAGCAAGACAAACGTGTATATTTCAGTCTGAGTGACTGTACAGTGACCAAAATTGGATTTGTTTACAGCCTTGATTTTATACTTTGAATGTTATGTAAGACGTAAAAGGATGACTTCAAAAATACCAACATACACTATACGTCAAAAGATTCGTTCTTTATCTCTGGAATTCGTTGAGTAATCTTTCGAATCTTTCCTAGCTCATAAAAAGATGCTGACATTTGAGTTTTTGTCGCGGTGAGAGCGCGCTGGGGTCGCCGGAGAGATTCCACTAGAGCAGCTTTTTCTTGCGTCGCGGCGCTCTCACCGCGCTCTGGCCATTTTTCCATCGCAGCGAGAGCGCCGTGAGAGCGCCGTCAAGTGGAAAGGGGGCCTGGTTATAAAGAGGTGGGCGATCCAGCTATGACCAAGCGCTCAAAGGTCCCAACGAGTGCTCAACGGTCTCCACAGTAGTTGAAACAAATATCGTATCTTGACGATTTTACCAAATTGGAGTGGCACATGGCTTTTGTGAACGGGAAGAAGTAACTAATGTTTGAGCCACCTAGCAGCTCTTGTGTTGGAACTGCATTAAATTGTTTGAAAGAGGTTAACTCAAGAAGGGATTGTCCTGATTTTTTGTCAGTAGGTAGCTTTAGTGATGACAGAACTAGATTGCATTTATGCAAATCAGATATAACTTGCATAATTAAATTCTTGCCACTTCTTAGGCAAGTAAATCTTATGGATGGTATCCTCTACAGACTAAAGAATACAAGAAGGGTAAAAATAACAAGATATCAAACCTTGAAGAATGGAAGCGACAAAACATGGTATCACAAACAACGGGTCTTTTATTCCTGTGTTCAAGAAGTGCACAGTAATGTGGCAGACTGGTATCACTTACCAAGTTGACAACTGCAGTTATGGCTACTACATTGGCGCCACTTTTATAAGTATCAAACTAGTTTAACTTCTACAGCTACGGTCATGGCTTCACTTCTGTAAGTACAGTCAAGGCTACCACATGATATACTTTCCATTTTGGTTCTTTCTGTTCACAATCTCAGGAGGGAAAAAAAACTTTATTCTTTTTTCAAAATCAGGGGAAAATTAATGATGTCATCCATAAAATTTACTTGCTGTGGCCTTCAGAAATTACGGACAGTTTCAGGTACGAGCTCAGGTGGTGAAAGCAATAATTAGGGAAGCGTTGGGTGGATCCTAGGGGCATGTTTATTAGGATAAAGAAGGGAATATCAACAGAACAAAAGGACTCATGAAAATTTCCCTTCCAGCGAAATGAAATAAGTTATGCCTTCAAAATATTTCAAGGACAACACGACCTGCACTAGAATATCTTTTATAGCACATTATATTTCAAACAGACATAGATTCTTTGTCACTGCTATTTGAAAACGTGGAAATATCATTTAGTGCCATCGCTGGGTTGTTACGTTAGGATGTGGTGCAAAAACTTTGTCATGGGTTGGTGGGAAGTATAGTCTTTTATCATATTTTCCCGATAGGAGAAGACATGTTGTTGTTGCAGGTGTGTTATTTTTTTAATTTCCTCTTCTTCCTCTGTCAGGAGCTCATTAGAGCTTAGAACCGCGTGAAGATATTGTGGATATGAGCATGTTTACTCGCACACAATACTAGTACTATAGGGTAAGCTAGCTAATGGTACAGTATTGTGTGAAAGTAGATTGACAAAAGGCTACGGGGAAAACATTCTGCATTTTCGTGAAAATGTTGCCTTTCTAGACATTCTGCTCTGTTTTATCAAAGTTACGACAATTAAGGCCAGGGCTTCACAGCTGGGTTCCGGCACCAGATATCCATAATGTAACAAAATAACATAAACGATGATATAAAAATGAAACAGCAGTATATACTATAGTCATACGATGATATAAGGACACGAATGAGTTATGACAGAAGTTTATAAGTTCATTTTTGATGGTTAACATTTGATGTTGTTTAATACAACGATCAGAGTTTCAAACCATTCACATACATTCGGTCATACACTGTGTGCATAGGTGTTTCAGTGCGTGATCAATAAATGTTTCCCAATTTATGAAAAACGTATTCGCCATATTTCTACCACAACTGACTAACGTTATATGCGAAACATTTCAGATAAAAAGAACACTTTGAAAACTGATAGATATTATTGGTACATTCCTCACCCCTCAGTGTGTATGGTGGTCTCACCCTGAAGCAATGGTTCGGATGTATGTGATAGTGTCACAATGAATGTAACTGACAACTGTTCCAATATCTGGTGTATCTAATTTACACAGGATTTTATTATGTTTTCAATCACACAAGAAGAACAATAAAGTTCCGTGGACAGTGGTGGATCTGTAACATAAAACAGCAAATTTTGTGGAGAGGACAGAAGAGACCCGGGAGCTAGAGTTCGGCTGGATACCAGACTAAATTGAGAGGCTCTAAGAAAAATGCCACTATATACACTAGGACTAGATATCATCGCTTCATTTGAAAACATGAAAAATATTGTCTTCTGCTTTTTGATGCACAGTATCGACTATTTGAGGGAATGTTATTTTTATATTTTATATGTGGTTGGTATGGTAAGATCAGTGGCATAGGTTTGCATTACGAAGGACAACAACTTTTCCTATGGTATTGTCTTTACCATAGGAAATATGCAAACATGATTTACATTTGAGTGACATTTGCATACTATCCTTAGGAGTTAGTGAGTTGACCTGGTCAACTAGTTTTTCTAGGTAACTGTACTCGTATTGAATTGTTCTGCCATTTCATTCTAGTGACGCTGAAGGACGTCACTCGAAACGTCCGGAAGTAAATTTCCGTTTTTATATCCAGTTGTAGAGATTGAAAATTGTATTCGAATATTACGTGTATGTAAATTGTGCTGACGACATGTTTCTGTTGAAAAAGGATATAAGGTGGTCACTCTATGTCGCAACTTGCTATGTCACAGACAAAAACAAAACAAAACAATTCGTTGTAGATACGTGATATGGGCTCTTACGTTGCCTCAAGAGCTAGGTAAAATGTTTGGAATTTTACATATCTCTCTAATAGTTGCTACCAGCCACATTGAAAATATGTGGCCATATTCAATGAAGTGTATATCAATAGTTCGTTTGAACGATTAGCCATTAAAATCAACATTCTATAACGAGGAGGCTATGAAGCTAACATTATCAAATACTTTCCGGTGTAACATATGTCTCCACATATATGGAAATCTTGGCTATTACAAAATTGCGTCTCATGGGTTGGACGTAATTGGTTAACTGCTCGCCTGTTTATTTCAATGACGCCGTAGTGATCATCTCTTATCGAAATATGGACCAAACAGCAGTTGTCGGCGACGATTGTTTCCTGTGTTCTTTTTGCAAGACTTTTAACTCATCAGCGACACAAAAAATGCTATCAAGAACATGTAACGAGTGTAATATTATCAACGGTCATTTGAAGTACATGTGCTGCATATTTATAATCGCAGTCCGCGGGGTATGATAGTGGTATTACCGTAAGCCTCCCGCTAGGGGTTAAGCTAAGGTCACTTCCTATTGTAGTTGGTACAAGTGACAACAGTTGTCTGAACTATCTCCTTTACAACATTGCTAGAGATAGTTGAGATAGCATTTTGTATCATTTTGGTGTAAATATGCGTCGCTCTTGCTGGCGTGATCGTAGCACCTTTGTGTGCTTGTGGAAAATCAGGCCGTAGTGGCGACGAGGTGTCCTCTACTTCACCTTTTACCTGGGCGGATGAACTTTTGTTCGTTCAGGTGTGATGATTTACAGGCATTCCCCGCGCGACAGCTGAGATTCGACAGCAGAGATGAAGAAGATACGACACAAACCGTGCCTAGATAACCCCAACAGATGCCCGCAAGATGGACAGGTAGCGTTGTTGTCTGTGACACACCATATGCGTACCTGGTTGACTTCTAAATTCCCCGTGCGTTTCCTCTTGTACAAACCGGGGGGTATGGATATTGGTACAATAGACAGAAGTGGTGGTAGACGTTTTAAAGTAAAGACACGCGCCACCAGACAACACAGAATTTTGCCGCGGTCCCAACAGACTCGGACTGCCGTGGGAACGGGAAGGCGATCCCTGTGCACGAGAGCTGGTTAAAACGGCACTGCGGGTAGGGTTACAAGCTCTCGGGGTTTGTCTACTAAAAGCGTGGTCATTTAGAGCTGTTTTTGTCTTTTTTTTTCAGAATCTGTTGATGACAATCGATCAAGTGTTCTGTGCCGTTGGGGAGCCCTAGGGGCCAGTGACAGGTGAAAAACCTGGAATAGGAACTGTAGAACACATCCTCACACTGTGCGTATTCGTACAAATAACAGGTAAACACATATTACGACAACAAGCTTAAGAAAACGTGCAGTTCAAGAAAATAAATAAATATATCAGGTGTAAAATGATGATAGTACTTTGTCCATTGTGATATTCAGTTCAGGTTTGTTGTCATACATGTATGAGTCTTATGCTTAGATGAAAAAATAGATGGGTGCATCTAAAATAAATAGAGATTACTTAATGTAAGATATGTGTATTCATATTTGTATTCAAATGATGGTTTAGTTAAGTACAATCAGATTATTATCTAAATTCTTTTTTCTTCTCTTAAGAGTAGGAACATCCGTATTTTGGTTAGGCAAGTATAATCAGATTATTATCTAAATTCATTTTTTTTTCTTCTGAGGGTAGAAACAAAAGTATGTGGAAGACGACGTATTATGGTGACATACACATGATATTTGATAACATTATAGAAAAAAGCGAAGATTTTTCAACGTGGGATCGGAAGATATGATCTCATGACATGACAATAAAATATTTCGTTACGCCGAGAGTATATTCCTTTTTAGACGTTTGTTCGTTTTAATGCTTCTCACTGCGTTCTATGCCTACCAGAAACGGAAACACGACAGTATACAATAGGATCTTGTATAAGAAGGCAGCGGTGAAGGAAAGTCAACGACTTGGGTGGACAGGTTTTGCCAATTTTCCGTTCATCGACATCTGGACAGGTATCTAATTGCCAATTATAGCCTACAAACGCTGCAATCTGATCCTGCACCCATCAGTCTATGGGAGGGATATCGAATCGCGCGCTTTCTTTCCCCAACCGCCATTAAAAAATCGACATTTGGAGAGGGTCGGGGTTATGGCATGATAGGTTTACGCCCTGAGTCGCTTTGGACTTTGATTGCTTGAATAAAACTGACGTATCATGTTACCGTCTTTGTGACGGTGAGTTGAGTTTAGAAAAGATGCATGTTTGATTTTTTTTTCATCTACTAACCATTTTCTTGCTTTGTTATTTCTTTTTCAGGCCGAATATCATGTACAAAAGTGATTTTTTTTTTGTTCAGATCCTAGATTTTTTCCTTCTTTGTGAATGGGCGTTATGTGACAGACATGACTTCATTCGGAATTTTGGTCTGTATCCTAAAGGAATTTGATGCATAAAGAAATCGTCCCGCCATTTCTAAGCTATAAAGAAAAAAGATAAGAGTTTAACTACAAATGTTTCAGATGTGTCTGCATGAAAATCCTGCGGGCACGACGTGTCTTGAGTTATATCCTGTTTGTCTCACCTGAAATCGTTAAAACAAGCTCTGAGTGCAGTGTTCAAAGTCGACTGCACAATGCTTAGATTACACTGTGACGCCAGGAATGATTTGAAGTTGACGTTTCCCGGCCCAGTTCTTTAGAAAACTGCAGATCTGTTAATTTGTGGAAAGTGGGGAGTCGTTAGCCGGCGTGGCGGCGAGCCAGGCGCCCCTCCCTGCCTGCCCTGCCGCGCCAATCCCCGTAATTACGCCACTGAAAAGTGGAGTGCGGAGGGTGGCAATCATGGGCGAACAAACAAGTAATTATCGGCTCGAAAGTGGAAGCCACTTGCGACTGACAGCCTTAATAGCCATTAATTTCCCTCCACGCAAAGCTAGCCCCCGATTTTTGCGGGCTTGAACGAGGGGCTTAAGGGGTGGTATCATCTCTCAAAGTGCACTTCAATTGAGCTGCGCACTCCGCACATAATTGTTAGAATACCCAGCCGAGAAGACGTCGAGATAAATGTATTTTTTTCAACAAGTTTGCGACGTGCCCACGCATCAAAAACGTCAGTCCGTTTTGAACGACCCTCATTGAAATAAAATAATATTTCAGTCATCAGATATCGACTTGCAGTTGTCCAAACCTTCACTTGTGAACGACTAAAATGATAAATACTTTCCGGTTATAAGTTGAAGTACTACACACTATTTACTACGTACTCTGTTCCCTACTCTTCTCTTTAAACAAATCTTCTTTTTCGCACATATCAAACTGTAATTGATTGAAGAACATCCCCAAAAACAGTCAAATGGGGAAATTGTTCTTATGTCTTCCATGCGTTGGCTCTCGATGATCTTAGTTCGACCATTAGTAAGGTGTGAGGACTTTAGAACACGAGTAGTGCCGCTTTCCAAAAACCCTTTCCAGAGCGATTTGAAGACGACAGCTCGCTAAAGTAGGTACTTCCATCAGCCCTCTCCTGCAGACATCCCGCTCAAACCGCGTCTGTGTAGGGCAATTAGTCACAAACTCGATTACTTCTCCCCAAAATAGCCCGATAAGACGGTTCGATTTCCGTCGAAATTGGACGGCAAACTCCGTTGCTTTCTCTCAGACTCGGCTGACCCACAATTGGATCAGACAAGAGCCGACCGCTGATGAAATTTCGAGCTGGTTGGTTATTCTCCAAATCTGTCAGTTACCCCTCTTTGTAAGTCGACATAATTGTGTTTGCATCCAACACTAAGTGAGTAACGATCCCAATCACATTTCGCCTCAATGTTCGACTTTTCTATCAGAACGATGCGACTTGAAATTCGATCCGCCAACCGTTGTTATCGCATTTTGTCAAACATTTGTATATCTGCTTTTTTAGAACCACGATCTTTCAAAAGGATGGAGGGTTTGCATGCCAAGTTGATGAGGTAGAGAGATAGACATCGGTGGCTCCTAATTTTTCTAATTAGCCCTTTTATGTTACTAGTTGTAGAAAGGTACAGAAAGGGCCAGACAGATGCCGCGTTAGCGTGGATTATGAGTACAATACCGCCCCCTTACCCTAACAATACGTGAATAACATTCCTCAGTGAACCCTCTATTCTCCCCAAATATCATCCCGACTATACAAGAGCTACATGTAGCGGTTCGCCCAAGATCTCAGATTAGAGAGACTTGAAAGAAAAGAAAAAGAAAAAAACTTAAGTTCCGGAAGGATAGTTGATCGTCTGTTGTGTGTTTAAGAAAGAGAAACACCGACTTATTGAAAGTTAGGGATGTGTCTGAAACTCTAAACCATGGTACGTCACTCTTGAGAAACTCAAATAGAGGTGAACTCGCTACTGAATAGAAGAAAAATGTACTACGTGTTTATTTAGGTTAAAAACATTCAGTAAGTCACGGCTTTTATTAAAGTGCACGAAAACACACTTTCAGTAGAAATTATAGACTTTTAGACATATTTCGAGGGAAAAGTGTTACACAATTTTATCAAAACAAAGGTTTTCTGAATTGTGTAGGAATAGCAGGTGGTTGTCAGAAGTGCCCGAACTGTGAGCTCAGGAAATTATATATGATGGCTACTAACGCGAAACTTCGTGCTATTGGAGAGAATGTGGCTGCTTTTGTGTGTGATAATGCAGGCGTGTGTGCGCACTGACACCCTGGCGGATTGTGACCCGGCCCCTTGATTAAAAATCTGTTTGTGAAGGGAATTTATGGCGCATTAAAGAGTCCACGTAATGGACAAGGCAGGAGACTTACGACGGAAAGAGGTCCCCTGCGCCTATAAAAGGCATTAGGAGGTCATTCCTTTTAATGTGCCCAATTTTCGCTGTTCTATCAAAACAGTTAAGTAACAAGCAGGAATTACGCGAGCATGCTTAAAGGGTAACGATTCTTTGATCGAGTCCACGGCTTGAAGAGTCAATAGAGCAATCTCAGCTCACTCTTAGTCGCCCCCCCCTCAGTATAGCTTTGCTCTCTATACAACTCCCTTTACTAAAGGTGTACCTCCATTTGTCAGATTAAAGTACACCCTTGGTACAGATTTTTCCGATTGCCAATTAGCACCGAGCCCAATGACTTCCGAACGGGCGTATTGAACAACCCGTCCCCGCTAATCACCGAACAAAACCCGCGCATTAACCCGCTCGCTCCCGCGGCGAGTCCGCACCGCCTGATACAAAGCACTCTTCCCGGCTATAGCCTCATAAATGTGTGCAGGGATATATCTCCTGTCAACTCGTATTTCCAATGAAAATGTTTTGATTAATTTTTAAGTGGCCTGGAGCGCCCGGATCAGCCGAAATTCCATTTCTAGTAATTACGTTGTGAATAAGTAGAGAGAGTCTGTAGTCGGCAGACGGCGGTAAAAAGCCCGAGCCAAAATGGTCTATAATTTTTCCTTTAGATCGCAAGTCCTGGATCGATACACTGCAAATGAGTGGCGATTGGCTAAAGTGTCCGTGTTTTGTATAAGTGGTCATTATGAATTTGTTATATTTCATCTGGCTGTGTCATATTTAGTATAACGTGCCCTTGGTTATTGTCTCCCGTGCTGGTATGATATGTGCGCCCTTGCCGAGTATTCACTCAAACAACTCGCACAGCAAAAATGGTTCCCGCTGTCCAACCAAAATTGTTGAAGGACCTCAAAACGCCAAAATATAATCTGCTGCAATTAGGCTGAAAAAGGCTGTGAAAAATATGGGCGCTCTGCACTTAAAGCGTGGAATTATGGAAATGATGAATTTTAGCATGATAAATCAAATCATCATACGCGACTGGATCGGTTTTATGTTACTTAGTGCGCACGACAGGGTGATCCTCTGTGTCCGGGCCTGGGCGGTATAACGTGCGGTTATTGTTCTCATTCTGAACTACCCTAAAAGCCATATCGCTCGACCAAAAAGGGCCTGACGATGTATAGCATGGCACCAGTGCCCCAGCCCTCTCCCTCTTTTGCCCCTGGATGAGATAGACACATTCGTCCACACGACTCCAGTTACCGGCTACAAAAAGACCGAGGTGATTTGGAAAGGGCTGCGGTCGCCCGCTCTTAAGTGAGGTCGGACATCGAAGTTCAACTCATAGACGGCAACAAATTTGTGGCAATGGAGTCAGAATGGCCGGCGACATGCCCCGCTGTCCATTAAGGAAAGACAACGCTATATGAGCGCTGTTGACCCCCTGACATTGCTGTGGACTAAGTGGTGGAATAAAGGAGTGGTGCTTAGTGGAGTGGGGAGTAGCAAATTGGGTTGTGCTCTTACGTGTTGTGTTCTACCGCTGTTGATGGCCTCTAATGGGCACTAGCTTGACCTCCCAGACAGAGACAACTCCTTTCTTCCCGGGCCTGCTATGCTATCCCTGACCACCAATTACCTTTCGGTGTGACCGCGACCCCGGGCATTTTCGTTCAGCCCCAACGTTATAGCTACTACCCGTTCGTCATATCTACAGCACTCTGTTCGATAAATCTTTTCATTTGAACGGCAAGAAATTTAATGAAAGCAAAACTACTTTAGACTACACAAGAATGGACAATAACTCAGCTTACGCTTGATAACGCAACAGACCGGGGTCCGTAGCGAGTTCGGTCAGTACTTCGGTCAGTATGCGTACCAGAGCCAGTCTCCGCCTTTGCCTTGACCATGTTCAAGGACAAAACATCACCACAAAAAATCGTAGGTTCATTTACAATTACAGAACATATAGGTTGCAAAAGGGGAGTTATTTTCTTCTGTGTCTCAAAAAGATATGCAGACATAACCCAACTAGTTCAGAACCCACATCAAAGAGGTGAGGTCACTGGTACAGTCAAAACTACCGATAGCTTCAATTCTCTAGAACTGGAGGTTTCCTATGTTTTGCTGACCAAGAACAGATTTCTTTCTTGTTCAGAATTAAGGGTCTTATGTATGTTAGTTTCTATCGGCCCTGTTGTTTACTTAGTTGCTGTTCTTTGTGGGATAAATTTGTCGTATTGCCTATTATCTAAAAGATTCAGTCATACAAAGTAGATTTAGTCCGTCATTTCGAGTGGTGTGTTGACAAATTACATTAATTGTTGTATCCTGTGCCGTACTAATCTTATGTAAACAATACTGGGTGAATGAGCTACTTAGCGGTGATAATCAGTTGTCAACTGTTTACACGAAGTCGCAAGGTTTACACTACATATGCTTCAGTGGGTACTACTAGAGAGGGAATCGGGCGTAACTTTGTTTCTGTTTCTCATGAGAAACAGTGGTTGTGGACGGCGTTGTGTTGTGGAGTGTGGGAGAAAGCTCTGTTTGGTTTGTTGTGTGCACGCACAAAGGAGCTCCGTGCGAGCGACGCGTGCTGGAAGTGTTCCCGGTGGGCCGGGCGATTATTCCCGCCTGGCTCGTCCCACCTGTCCCGTCCCCCCCGCTGTGTGCTACTACCTGCTCTCACAGTCACACTACAGCCAGCTTAGCTCCGCCAGCTTTCCCTTCCACACACACAACCTTGGCTAAGTGATTTCCACTATCAAAGTGGGATAAGGGTTGGAGCTGCCGAGGATTTTTGGTTTTAAATAATATATAGCATGCAGTCGCGTATTAGCCAGCTAGCCAGAGAGCGGTTCTCTTCTGATGTACATGTGCATACTTAGGTTAACGGAAAAAAGGATGTAGTTTTTTAAAAGATGATAGTAGAAAGGATATGAGAATCCTCTAGAATACCAGAAATGATATAAAACAGAGGTACAGTGTTGAGGAGAAGAATTGTCTAACTATTCAGAAAGGCCACCGACAATATCAGAGTAAAACATGAAGCGGCAGCCGTGCTATAAATTCATCCACTTTGTTCTTTATTCAATTCAAGCTTCACGATATTATGTACAAATGCAGTTGAAGTGTCCATGAGATAAACCGGCGCCGGCGTTATTTTTTAAAATCGCACCGGAAAGCCTTTTTCCGAGCAAGGGAAATAGCAAGAACCCTTAAGCAAATAAAGCTCATATTTAAACCTAACGACATGTATATCATACCATATGTACACAAAATATACAGGAATATGAACGAAATTAACAAGCCTAGAGGAGAGTATATTAGTATATCCAATGGCTTGTATGGCAATTGAATTACATTTGCAGCCTTTTAACACGTCCTCTACGGGATTCCGTGTCAGCATCGGTGCAAACAAGCACAGTGAACATTCTCCATTGCCCCTAATGTACATTTAATCAAGCCCTCCCCGGGCGATCTCTCTCGCACACACACACAACATGCCAGCTATAGTCTCGCAAAAAAAAGGCGACTACATCTCGCCGAAAGTGGCATTAAAAATTCAGGAGTGGGACCGAACCCATGATTTGGACAAGGAAAGAGTTAAATCACGGCATCAATTCGACCTTTCATCTCCACGCCGAACAATAATGTCGGGATGTTTTGCGGTTGGGTAAGTGATTCTCAATTGAGTCACTACATACGGGGCTGGTTGGGGAACATGAACATTTTCCCGAGGAAACACGATTTTTCTCAGCAAAAACAAACACGCGAAGTACAAAACTAAGACCTCTAAACATATTGCACACACTAGAGAATATATGTATATTATATATAGATATGTATATGGTATCCAGATACACAGAAAATCTCATCAGGGTTTCATATAGAAATCTGCTGGACATGTACAACGACTATTCACAGGGTTTGGATGAGTCCGTATCATACTAAGCTCGGCATAGGTGGCCTGAGCGCGGGAAACTGGGCAGCCAGGGAGGGGCTGTAGTGGGGGACGGGGTGGGGGTAGGGGAGGACGGTGGCAGGGTGGGATAGGGGCGGGTTTTCGCCATGCATGTGTCCGCTATCGTGGTACAGAATGGGTACACGTACCATCCTCTGGGCAGCGTGCGCCATGTTAGCGGCCTCCAGTTCAGCGGCTAGCTGCCTCTTCCATTTGTTTCTGCGATTTTGGAACCAAATCTTGACCTGTGTCTCTGTGAGGTGTAGGGAAGCGGCCAGGCCCGCCCGCTCCGAGCTGCTCAGGTAGCGCTTCATGTCGAAGGTCGACTCAAGCTGGAAGACCTGTTGTCGTGAGAACACTGTACGAGTCTTCTTCTTGCGTCGGTTCTTCTTGTCCTTTGCTTTCTCGTCGTCGTCCTTCCCGCCGCTGTCCGCCGCCCCTGCTTCCCCTCCCGCCCCGCCGCTGTGGACAGTGTCCTTCCCTGAACTGGCGGAATCTTTGGATTTGGCGGGGGACTGAGCCCGACAGGACGGGGTGGCCGCCGTGCCCGTGGACGTGGGCGGACGGGTGGAAGGCGGTGTGGCTGCGACCGAACCTGTAGCCAAAACACGGTCAAAATGAACCGCATTAGATCTAACTGCCAACAGATGGTCTACAAATATGCCATTTTCCCCGCTAAGTTTATGACCCATTCTCGTACTTATCTAATTTGTAGGAACATTTCATGGTATTTTTCCGATCAGATATGATCTTGCCATGACATTATCTTTGATCTTTCGGAGAATTTTCAACCTCTAACGGCTTTTATCGTTGGAATGCACGAAATGTACAGATCCACAACACACGCCAGTTTACTGTTGGAAAAGCGGAAACCAAAATGATATTTTCCAAAAGAATGTAACACCTTTAACACTTTCTGTGCTTCAATAAACAGTGTTCATCCCATCATTAGCGATCTGTCAGTGTCAAAAACGTGGTGGAAAAACGAAATACTGAAAGTACTTCGTAGAAAACGTTAAGAGAGTGCGTACATGTAAAAATCGTTGAGAGAATGTTCTACTTACGTTCGAATGGGTAATGTGTGGGATACAGCCCTGTCTGTATCCACGGGAACCAAGAGTTGCCGGGTTTGTACAGAGAAGACGCGCTGGAGACGATCTGAGCGTCCCGGCCGATGGGCTCGTCCTCGTCCCCGTCACTTGTAGGAGAAGGCGGCGGCGATCTCGAGCCCAGGTTATCTTTCGCAGAAGAGTCGTCTGCAGCAGCTGGCCCGGGCCTGCTCACAGGTGAGTGGATCTTAGAATTCGTCTGCTTCGTCTTAGGTGAGTTCAAAATGTTTTCTATGGAGAACGGGTTGTTGGAGCGACAGTTAGTATTACTAGTCGCTGTCACGGTAGCCGTAGTCGGCGAACTGTCTTCCCGGTCGCTGGCCATGTTAGCACTGGCCTGTTCCGTACGTACGCGTGGAGTACCCAGCGAGTTTGGCAGTGTAGCGTACACTGCGGGGTGAGGGTGCCGTGTGATCGGGCACAGGTGCTGCTGTAGAGTGGCCTGTCTCAGCAAGGTTGTACTGTTAGCGTCCGTACGCCTCTGACTGGTCGTAGCGAGTGTGAGTGTGCCTACCGTGCACTCCAGACCTCAGCCCACCCTTAATACGCCCGGGGCCCTCGCTGAGTCGAAATGGCGCCGTCCAGCAGAGATAACAATAATAACGTCTAAATAAACGTGTCATACAAGTTAAATGCTTGACAACTGAAAACGACTCGGTGATTGGACACACACAATGGGTAATTGGATTAAGAAGAAAGAAAAGCTCAAGTGACCACACCTCTCAAATCTTGAACAATGGGGACGAGTGGTGGAAAACCCCTCTTATTGGGCGATCCCAACAACCGGTTCTCCCTCTGAGGGACTGACGTGGATAGGACGCGGGGTCTCTTACACGCAATTGGCTGTTGATCACCGATTGGACAATTATAGTGTTGTTTTTCCTAATACCACGCCATATTCATCACCGCTATTTCCCTAGCCTTCCCATTAAACATTAGGCTCGTTAGCATGCATCTAGCCGGAGGGGACACAAAACTACCGGTAACCGATCCCTTGTCTCTCACGCGAAGCTGAAACAGAGGAGAGAGAGAGGTAGAGAAAGAAAGATAACCATCGCCACGCTAGCGACAACGCTACAAAAACTTGTCCGCGATCCCGCTCGACAGAAAATTCAATTAGGAGAGGAACCCAACTACCGCAGCGTGCGGCTAACTCTTGGCGGGTAGCTGAGCGCTGTTCCAACCAAGGAGGTTAAAACAAGACCTAGCGAGGAACGCAGCTCCCAAATTCTCTCACACGAACCCCGTTTGCTATTAAAAAGTGCAAAATTGTGATAACAATACATAAAACATTTACACGCTCTAAAACGACATGACGGAATATTTGTAACAGTAGAATATAGAGATTTCCATATGACAAGACTGTACTGCGATTCGTAAGGTGTTTTATAGTTCCATGTTCTTCGCTCCAGACATGAACCACATTGTTGAAAACATGTTTGTCGCCGTAACATTCTGTCTCAAATGAACGGTAACAACTCTAGGTGTGCCGGTGTGCTCTAGATGTCGCGCCCGTATCCCAGAGGTTTTGTATAGTCTGGGGAGAGGTTCCGACTTTACTGCCTGCTGCAGTCTGTGGCCGGGCCCTGATGCGCCGCCTGCCCTGTCCTCATGCCGCCAAACGCACTTAAACGGCCATGAAAAGAAGTGTCTTAAGAGGTGGCGAGACCTCCGAGCAGGTAATGCGGTGCTTTAAGGCGAAATTTCACGCAATCATGTACCAGCCCTCCGCGCATTACGCCTAACCTCGTGCTCTTCACGCCGCCACGCCAAGGAGTCGCTGGGATATGTTCTTTTTAAATACACTTCAAAGCGACATGTAACGACTTTTCTGTATGGAAAGGTTACAAAAGTCAAAGCCGCTTAGGACGGCAAAAGTCCCTCTATTGCCAGTATTTCTCATGTAGGGCCATTTTCGTATCACATCGAAACCGCTTGGGGACGAATAAACTCATTAAGGGCGCGACATTAGCGAAAGTACATCTGAAAATCACCATCAAGATCATTAATCTTCTTTACTTAGGGGTTGCGCCGTGCGTCTGAATGGAGTCTAAGGATAACACGAAACAATGAAGGCAGAGGATGATGACAAATGGGGCCGTCAAACCGGCCATTAGGACCTGTGGCTGCTAAATAGCTCGGCGGTCGGTAGAGGTCTTCACTGCCGGCCAGGGACTAGGTGGCCGCCTCGGTGCGGCCTAGTTCTTACCGGGGCCGCACTAGTGGATCAGAGAGTGGTGTGCCGGGGGCTCTCCCGTGCGCCCGACTAGCGGGGTTCACGGATTGCCACCTTGTAACGTTGATCGCGTGGCTGCCAGCTAATATCGCGGATAACCGGAGTATGACCCATAATCTTCTCAGGTCACTCCCTTCTATCGGAAATGACTACGAATGAATAGTTTATAACAACGGCCCCTGGCAAGCCGGACAATATGTGCAGGTAGGCAAACACCACCAAATGGCACAGCACAAAGCGCGCGCGGGTGTGGGATTTAACTTTCATATCCCTTGATGTGTTTTCGGGATGGTCAAACTCATACATGTAAAATAATGAGCCATCCTCAAGCGGTAAATTTGGGCGTGCTCCTCGGGATATGGAGCCGTTTGGTGCTAAATGGTCGACGTGATGTGCAATTATTGGCGGCTATTATAAACATGACGTATCACCGCAGGGGACGAGGCGTTCAAAATGTATGCAAACTAAAGGTGAGTGATGTGTGCCCTGGACGCTCCATCATGGGGAGGTAGCCAGGTGGACCACGGAAAATAGAGTCGGGCGAGCTCGCGCACATAGGATCAACTAGGAAACGTTAAACCTTGCCAAACAAACGATATAAAAAAGGCAACTATTCTTTAAAAGCTAAATCGTTGGTCAAAGGGTAACAAAAGATCATACAGAACTTTAAGAAACGTTCTTATAACTATTTAAGTAATAAACACTTTAGATCATCTATATTCGAGAAAACAAGTAAAGGATATACGTTAGAAATATTCTCTTGAAGTTGATTGTGCTTGGCGTCGAAATTCATAATAGATCCGATATCAAACTGTGCATGTTTTGGTACATAGCGGTCACGGGAAGTTAAATACCGAGCACCCTAATGTTTATTGTCACTACAGTTCGAAACTATGAAACTATGTACTTAATGTCGTTTGAAATATTTTCTATTCTGTAGATCTTTCCCTGTTACAAGTTCGAAATCAGGTTGTGGTCCGTGATATTAGGTCTGTGTTACTCATTAAGGGTTATCATGTTTTTGCAAGAGATATCTTGTGAAGAGTATCAAAATACTTTGAAAGTAGGTATAAATAACGCAATGATGTCGTTGTATCTGCTCTTATATTTTTTCCCCGTCATCCGTCATTCAGTATTATTTTCACCCTTTTCGTTTTCTTATGACTGCCCTATTACATACAAATGTTTCTATATTATTTTTGGCAAAACGCATGATTCGTCATTTGGCGGGTAAAGCCTCTATAGCGGGTTACTGGTCTCGGCCTTTTTTGTTGCTTATCAATTATCATGTGCTGTTTTATGATTATGTAACATATATGATTGTATCTGGTGTCTTACAGTTCCAGTCGTATTGCAAACAGCACATAAAAGACCAAAAGTACTCCAGCCAAGAAGACTAGCTACGGATGCTAACTCGGGTACCCGTTTTCTACAAACACGTCGACAACATCATTCTTCGCACGTTTGCTGCTCTAGCTTAGCTCTCTCAAGAGTTCTCCAATTCGTCGGTTTGATGAGTCCTATCACAGCGGAGATATCGCCCTTGCTGGCGGTGTAGTAGCGCTGGTAAATCGTATGGGTGACTCTCGAGTCGGTTCCACCCGACACGCCTGTAAGTGGGGGAGTGTGGAGAGAGAATTAAGCTCGCCTGCCGTTTGGTAATTGGGCGATAATGGAGTGTGAACCGACCCCGGCAGATTTCCCATTTGACTTTGATGAGGCAGTGATTGAGTGTTCTGACCTCATCTATTTAGCGAATAAAACCGATTGGTTGGGGCTCTTTAATTGTTAAAACTCCCGAAATGGTGAAACAGAGGGATAGCATTACACCGGGGAGATACCAAACGCGGCTGTACAACAGGGGTATACATTTCGTGAAAAAAGTTACACTGGAAAAAAAGATGTCTGGTTATGTGTGTGTAAATGGTCCGTCCATGGAGGCTGGGGTATCGGAAATGGATTTGCAGAAGTTTAAGTACGGATTTGGCCATATAAACAGCCGCTATTAAGTAGGCCACTTTGCTTTCATGATGAATCTGTCAATTTCACAGGCCGTTAGTCTTCTGCTGCACATGCTAATGGGTATTTGGGCTGGCACTGAATCCAAATCACGCATTAATACAGCAGCTGCAATTGGAAAAACAATATCCCCGGTTAAGATTAATGGCTAGTATCAAGAGAGGCTGATATAGGCACCAAACTGGGCGCAATGTGCCGGTTACAAATGTCAACTTTAATCAGACAAGTCGGATATTTGAAGTAGCGTGTTGGTCCGGCACGAAACAATGCCAATATCTCGCTACATCACTCTGGCCCCATTTCTCCATAAATAAGCTTGGGCGGGCTTTCAGGGGGAGGTTTAGAACACACATAAGAACAAACGGGCGATAAACCTCACGTTCTTTTCATTTTCCCTCAGAGCTTTGGTCTAATTCGAGGCTCTGTACGGGCGGTGTGGACCCGGCTGTGAATAACGGCTGACAGTTCGGTTTGACAGTTGTGTTCAAAACTTTAAAAGAAAGTTGCCGTTTGGTATGTATGATGACCCAGAATTTAAAAACGGACTTACATAATGAAAGTGACCCTCACTTTTGGTCATCAACATTAAAAAAAAACTGATTTTAATTTCCAGCGGCACCCTATCATTTCGTAAAAAAACTTTATACATATCATGTATGTACGGGTATGTGTTTCCTTATGTATTTGTGTATGTATGAACATGTATTTGTGTATATATGTGTTTGTGTGTATGTGTATGTGTTTGTGCATGTATGTGTGTACGTGTGTGTATAAGTGTGTGTGTGTGTGTGACTGCGTATATGTGTGTGTGTGTGTGTTTGTGCATATATATGTATCTGTATATGCGCATGCAGATATGTGTGTATGTGGTTGTGTGTGTATGTGTGTGTTGTGTGCGTCTGCGTGTGTGTGTGTGTGTGTGAGTGAGCGTGTGTACGTGTGTGCGTGTGCGTGTGTGTGTGTGAGTGTATCTCTGTGTGTGTATGTGTGTGTATGTGTGTGTGTGTTGCGTGTGTGTGTGTGTGTGTGTGTGAGCGTGTGTACGTGTGTGCGTGTGCGTGTGTGTGTGTGAGTGTATCTCTGTGTGTGTATGTGTGCGTATGTTTGTGTGTGTGTCACAAGAATACATGTGGAAGAAATGCATTTTAACAGATACAAGATAAAGCTATGGTTAGATAAATTCAACTTCTCACCGCTTTTCAGATATGATGGAGATAAAAGAACAGATATGTTTTATGATCGACAGTTTATCTAGTTGCATTAGGTACATGTATATACATTTTCCACAGAACTTAAGTGTAAGAAATAGGGCAATAGATTTTGTACAAGCCGATACGGTTCATTTCTCTCCCCTCTATACAAACTACATTCTATTACAAAATGACATTCGTTTCTATTGTATCTAACTTACAATATTTGCATAATTTTTGTTCCAGTTTCAATATGTAGTATGTATCAGCTAATCCTTAGTCTTGTGACTGCATTCCTGTCCCTCATATCTTCATTGCTTAATGTTTGATATTTTCCGTCATTGTATGTAATTTTGAATACAAGATAAGTGACTGACTTGAACGAGAAGAATAAGAGCGACCCAACAAAGACCCCCCCTCCCCAGTATACAGTGGTAGATAGGATACCACATTTATGTATCGTACAAATAGATAAGGCCACAGCAAGTAAATTTTATGGATGACATCCGCGCGCTCATTAATTTTCGCCTGATTTCAGAAAAAAAACAAGAATTTTTTTCTTCTTCAGGGAAGGCCGGATAGACGAAAATGGGTAAAGGTTGTGTTGTAACCTAATCATTGAATGTAGAATTGACACTAGAGACTCTGTAGCATTGACTGTAGTTGCAGAGGTGCAACTTGATAGTTAGTTGTAAAAGTGGCACAACTAGTCTATGGAAGCTATTAGTGTAGTTGCCAATATGGTTAATGATACCAGTCTACCACACTAGTGTCACTTTAACTACACTGGTGCACTTCTTAAATACAGGAATGAATGCCTTGTTGGCTGTGATGCCGTATTTTGTCTCTTCAAGCCTTGTTACAACGTCTATTTTGAAAATTTGCCATCTTGTTTTTTTTACCCATCTTGTTTTTTTTCGCCCTATCTCATTATTTTTGCAGTCTGCAGAGGATGTCATCCATAAAATTTACTTGCTGTGGCCTAATACTCAGTTACTATATTACTCTAGCGATGTAGCATATCAGATACTTGTGTAACTCTGGTTGTTTCGCGACTGTTTTACAGGGAAAATTATTATTTTTCAATTCCATTATATAAGAATACATTTGAGTAGCTCCTTGCAATTGTTTGTCTTCTTTCAAAGTAATTTTAAAGAAGACAAAGTAAGTACGTTTCAAGTCACGTGGATTGGCTATGGACTAAAGCGCATGCCCTCGCGCTCTTCAAGTTTTCAAACGTTATTGGGATGTTCTGGTACAAAATTGTCAAGGTCATCTAGTGGTCTTACTTTAAAATTTCAAAATGTTTTCGTACTTCTAAAATACTAATTCTATGCCATTCAGCTCATATTTGATAGTAAGTTTATTGCAAGTTCTTTCCCAACAGCTAATTGCAAGTGTAAGAAAATGACAGACAAAAAGGGGTTAACAGTATAGTAAGCGACAACTTAAGTCTAAAATCTAACTCTAGAGAGTAATTACTTATTGGCTTGACTTCTTTTTCTGAGACAGTGAAAGATGGAAAATTCCACTTTTTCTGTAAAGCCCCCTTCACACGAGAGCACGAATGAGCCGGAATGCCGTCGGAATAAAAATTATTTTCTATTCGTGGCAATTCTTGGCAATTCGTACTGTATTCTAAACATTCTTACTGCATTCCAGCTATTCGTCCCCGTTCTTTTGGCTGGCTCGAAAGTTTTTGACATGTCAAAAACTGTCGAGGTGCATTCGAAGTGGAGAAATATCTAAGTGTATTCTAACTATTCTAACTGCAGTCTGACCGCATGCTGTGGCATTCCAACATTATTCGAAACATTCTTATCTCATTCGATGGAGAACCGAAACGGCAAGCCATCTCGAATCCTGCCAGAATGTGGCTGAAAGGATATCTCGAATGCAGTGAGAATGTCTAGAATACACTATGAATTCACAGGAATAGAAAAGGATTTTCATTCTGACGGCATTCTGGCTCATTCCTTCTCGTGTGAAGGGGATTTAAGGCCCATTTGGAATACCCACTCGGAATGGCCCCGAATGTGGCACGAATTTTGCAAATACTTCATCCCGACTGGTTCTGCTTGATTCCTGCTAATTCGGTTTCAGTGTGATAGGGCCTTCACACTGAAATCGAGTCAGCATGAATCAAGCAGAACCAGCCGGAATGAAGTATTTGCAAAATTCGTGCCACATTCGGGGCCATTCCGAGTGGGACTTCCAAATTGACCTTAATATCCCCTTCACACGAGAAGGAATGAGCCAAAATGCCGTCAGAATGAAAAGTCTTTTCTATTCCTAGGAATTCGTAGTGTATTCTAGAGTATTCTAGTCTATTCTTACTGCATTCTTACTTTGACATGTCAAAAACTTTCGAGCCAGCCACAAGAACGGGAACGAATATCCGGAATGCAGCAAGAATGTCCTACGAATTGCGAGGAATTGCAAGGAAAAGAAAAAAATTCATTCTGACGGCATTCCAGCTCATTCGTGCTCTCGTGTGATCATGTGAGTTCTGTGATGTTAAGAAGACAGTGTCTTGTAAATATGGAGAGATTGGAGTGGAATTCGGTGACCTCTTTAGATATCATATTTTATAGTATACTTATTTTGTAGTAGTATGACTTAGCATATTCTATAGTCTTTTTATTTCATAGTATAGCGTATCATATTCCATAGCATTCTTATCTAATACTATAGCTCAGCATATTTCATAGTATTCTACATGTACATGTAACACTAGTTCACCTTTATCCGCGGGGTAACCTATATCCGTTGTTATTAAAACAGATGATTTGGGGATATAAGTCAACGAACGGTGGTTTAAGATTGCAATATTTTTGAACTAGTGTATTTTTAACTCACGGTCCGTCGACTTGATACCCCTGAATACCATGCTTTCAGAAAAAACGAATATAGGTTACCCCACGGATAAAGGTACACTACTACGGCACAAGTTTCTCAGTCCTACCCTGTCCCTGGTCGGCTGGCCCCAGACGGTCCTAAACCCTCTCACAACAACACTAAAACCCACTTTGCTCAAAACGAATCGCCCCATTTAACACAAAGACATGTTCGTGCTTTTCCCTCCATTTCCAATATTT
Organism: Branchiostoma floridae x Branchiostoma belcheri; assembly: GCA_019207045.1. Taxonomy (NCBI): domain Eukaryota; kingdom Metazoa; phylum Chordata; class Leptocardii; order Amphioxiformes; family Branchiostomatidae; genus Branchiostoma; species Branchiostoma floridae x Branchiostoma belcheri. Next base: position 31,586,392 of record CM033026.1, on the reverse strand, counting down.
TGCCGAGCAGACAAACGACCATTATGAATATGGGCAGACATCAAAAGGGACGTGCGTGGTAAATGATATGTAAGTCGTTCTGGCTCCTTTGTTGGTAAGAAATATACACGCGTGCCATATTGTTCAGACTTTGCTGAGATTTTATTCCATAACAAACGACACTGTACAGTTGACCTCGAAGAAATATGGTCGTCTAACAGTGTGTTGTTATCTATCACGACGTTTAGTCACATTTTGGAATACGTTATCCTGGAGATATTGTTGGGGATTTGTAACAGAGAGACACGCATGTATTTTTTTCTTTTCGAAAGTGAAAAGAAACCGCTAGTGGTGTGCTGTTGCTACAGTGGCCAGCGATTGTACACACGGTGACAGGAAAGGGGTAATTAAAGGGCAAGCAATGTCTACATCAAATACATGGAATAATTTTCCCCAATGGCTTCAATCCCGGCCTTAGTCGCTCCTTCCACACGCGAGTCGTCCCATTTTTCTCTGCCACGGCGCCAAAGGTTCCCGATGGAGATCATTTCTCCCGGCCAACTCTCTCTCAACACACGTTTTTATTGGATTTCGCAAATGACGGAGAGAACCCTCGCGCTGCGCAGGTTATGTTTGTAGCCAAGTGAGTGTTAGAATGGCACGATTTGTGTGGAAACAGACGACAAGTTCAGGTAACCCTGACGACCCCGAGAAAACGTGAACTACACAGGAGCTGATTACCACCATTCTGTCCATTATCAACCACTCAAATCCTGGTTAATAAAGTACGTGACTCTCTCCGTGCATAGATATGTCTAATGACCATTTATTGGGCGGTTTGTTTCGCGCACACACGCAACCGCTCACGGCAGGTATACACGACTAGGTGACAGAAGTAACTCTAAAACTTGTGCGTGTGTCGGCTCAGAAACTACTCAGAAAACGTTCGAATTTATGGTTCAATCTCCAAAGAACAACCATCACATGAAACATTAGGCAATATTAACGTTACGTTTCTCCTAGCAGCTAGGGAGTATATGCACGCATTGAAAGAGAATAAACATATTAAACCGCTACAAGCACGGGTACAAGCATAGAGAGAAAGAAACACACTTTATACTTTCGGTTTAATCCATAATCATTATTGGAAACGTTTTATTGTGATGTTTTAATATAATTCTAATATAACATTCATATACTATTGTAAATACTACCTCAAATTGATTATATTTATCTCAGTTTATGTGTAAGTTGTTTGTCGGCTACAGCTTTATGTGTTTCTCCTACGACTTAATACTGTTGTTTGCTAGCCATCACTTGCCGTCAATGTTCACTTCATGTTCAAAAGAAAATCTCATGTTTCTCTTTGTCCTTCTACTTGTACCTTGCTGTGATCAAGGAGCTTTTATCAGATAAAAGCTCCTTGCTTTGATGAAACTTAAAATGGATAAATAAGTAAACAAATAAACAGGGTAGAACGCCTTATGGAAGTCCCTGTGCTTTTGCGGTGTCAACAAAGTACTCGTTTATAATAAAAAGAAGTCAAACCCAACCTGTTTAGAAATAGCCAACACTAGTATTAGATTAGAATATTGTTTATGACTGTCCATTGTCACTATGTGTATACCATGTACTTACAATTAGCCCTCGGGCACGAACTTGCAAATAAACTTCTTTATAATGATTACTTATAGCACGGCTTTTCCGGCGTGAATATGGCTATGTTGAATTCTTTTAATACTGGTCCAACCAAATTATCTTAAAAACCTATTTGTTAACAATGTACGTCTTCTGTCAATCTGCAAATGTACGCTTAATTATGTTTTCTCCGATAGGGAAAAACATATTGTTTTTGCTGGTGTGTTCTTATTTCTTTTTTTCTCTCTTCTGTCTGGAACCAATCAGAGCTTAGGACTGCCGTGACCCAATCACAGCGTAGATCTTCGTTATGACATTAACTGAATATTGCAAATATGAGCATTTTTACTGGCACATAATACCATAGGGCGAGCCTAATGGTATAGTATAATATGTTAAGGACCTGGTCAAAATACCAAGTAAATGTAGTAGTTTTTCTCGCACACAATATTGCAAGGTGAGTGTTTTTTTGGTATTGTATTGTGAGCGAGTAGCTTGACAAAAGGTTACAGGGAAAACATTCTGCATTTTCGCGAAAATGTTGTCTTTCTAGTTAGTTTCGCGTCTCCCTCCACTTCTTTCAGAAAATTACATCCCCCGAAAAATAAAAGAATTTACAGTGTCTTTCATGCATGCCTCTATTGAAAAGACACATTTGCGGGTTTCATGCCAAAATTGAAACCGTTTTTGTCAGATTTGATAGACATTGTATCTTTGATCTTGCGTTTCTTTTGTTACCTACCAAATACTAATTGGTTAGGCCAGAACATATGCTATTACTCAGCATATCGGGCACCTGCGCTTCGTTTAATACAGTACGTTTTTGAATGCACCTCTTCAAACCCACAAGAGCACTACGTCTTTTAAGCTTCTGTAACCAAAATTCATTGTTGAGTATACAATTATGTATACAACTTCCTTGTATACAATTATGTATACCACACTGTTTGCAATTAGCCTTCGGGCATGAGTTTGCAATAAAGATTACTATTTGATACCATTATGCTTTGAAGGGAGAATATGTCCTTCAATTTTAGAAGACAGAGACGACAAAAGCCATTTTATAACGTTGTAGAGAACTCAATGTTCGGAGTCCGAATATTGTTCGGAGTCCGAACATTGATATAGACAGCTACAGTTAATGATCAAATTTAGTTGGGTAACATAATTTCATAGCTACAGTCGACCTTTCTGCTCTATTCTAATTGAGTCGCCACATACATGTAGCTACACTACCGCTTTAACTACATTGACTGAAAAGGCCTTTTTGACCCCAACAATGTGAATTTGTACTTAGGGCTCATTACTTATCTTGGAAGGGTTTACAGCCCATAGTTATGATGTGCTTTTTACTAGCTGACAAAAGTTTCAGAACCACTCGTCATTCTCTGAATTATTCTCGTCCAGGCAATTGTATTTTTATGCGTACGGAAAGTTAGCAAAGCCTTTCGGCCCTAACAACAGTTTGTTGGTTATATTTGAATGAGTTTTATGATAACATTTGTTACTCTCCATCCGTAATACACAACAAGATAGTTTGTATAGAGATCATTACTAGTAAGGCTTTTCTATCTATGCTCTCATTTCTGGTCGTATCAAGTTGTTCAGTGGCGTTTTAACGAAACGTTTCGGGTACCACAAAAGGATTTTGACAATAACGTGTCCTGGTGTGGCTTTTCGATGAATGTTAACATTATACACAAAGTTCAATTTTTATTAAAAAAACAATAACAGGAAAATACGTCTCGAAAAAAAAAAACAGCAAACAAAAACAAAACACATTGCAACGACCAGTTTGTCTCACGAAACGAAACAAAGAATGGATACATTCATCTACAATTTTTGTACCGACGATCATTTATTGATAGAGAAAATATAATTAAGATATGACTGTACTTGAAACGAAAGGGCATAAAGGTTATTACCATCATATTCTAAAGGAACATGGGAATACAGAGCCTCCACGAATGAGCAAGTTATTCGGGACCCAAATTACCCAAGTAAACAACATAACACTATCAGATTACCAGTTCAGCACCAAGGACAGTAAATGTATAGTGCGGATACAGGAAAGCGCCACCGTGCGACCGGATGCATAAATGCAAGGTAAATTGTGGAGACGTCAAACAAATAACTTTTCATGGGACAATGATAGAAGGGACCGTGGTCTGGGCATCTAGTACTTTTTAACGGCCCTTACTGTGGTTGAGTCTATATATTACGATTGCGACTATCTGTTCATGGTTTAATACCGTACCTGATACCAGTAGTAGACATAGACCGGCGAGGAACTGACTGAGCGCAACACACCATCCAGCACTGCTCCCTGGCGACTAATATAAAAACTGCAGTCCGAAACCCGGGCACCTTTCTCAAGACACCGTTTTGGACATGTCATTTGAGTTGATGTTGGGTACAATCGTGGGAGATAATAATAATAAACGATATACAAATACATGTATGTGACTCTGAGTGTATGGAGTCTCCCTCACTTCACGGCGTTATTATCCCAACTAAAATGGACGTCCTATTTCTATTTGAAATTACCAACACCACAATAAAAACAATACTACACACATGGTTGAAGAAGGCTGCTTTATTCATTATGCTAGCATACCTGAAATGAAGTTTGCTAATAGTGGATGATTTTAAATAACTATAAAGAGATTCAGGCATTTCTTGCATTAACTAAAGCTATTTTGGCACACAATTTTTCACTTTTTAACTTGAAATCATGCATATTCAACTAAGAATTCTTCACTTCCTTCATGATCTGGATTGTAACAAAAAACATGAAATATTCACTGTCATAAAGACAAATAGGTAATACTACATACCTAAAATAGTGGATAAAATCTAATACTAAGAGTAAGAATAAAACTTCACAGTGGTCAGAAAACTGATATTTTCACTGCTATTTCCCTAAAACTCTAAATAACTTGTTTAATACATGTGTAAAAAGACCAGACATAACATAGTGAAGACATCACCACAACAAGTAACTCATTTACGTGGTTGTTTCAATATTGTGCTTTAAAGATTGATTTAGATAGAATCTGCAGTTAAAAACTATCACATAACACAAAAGTAAACTTTCACAGAAATGTTCATCTTCAGTATTCTTATATGTGAAATGATATATTCTATCCTGTATTGAGCTTCTTTGGTAAAATACTCAACACAACATTCATGTAACAGTAGATATTCTGATAAAGGCAATGCGATGGAAAATGAACAAATGGTTTTGTACTGTCATGTTGGTATCTTCAGATACATGTACTTGTACATTCAAAATGCATAGATGTAATTTTGCACATTTTTGTCAAATCCAAATATCCACATCTCTGTTTCCCTTAAACTATTTTCACTCCAGTTTAGCTATAACATTACATTACATCACACTCTTCATAAAAAGGCACTTCTTACAAAACATTGAGCAGACAGAATAATATTGCCACCAGTAGCCAGACGAAATGGGCATTTAGGGCCTGGTCACATACGCCATGTAATTGTTGTACATGTACCATTGTAAACTAAGAAAATTCTTTGGATGGCCATGCATGCATCATGCAAAATGCAGCTGGATTGTTAATATCTTAGAGGCTGTCTTAGATGATAGCCTGCCATAAGGCAAGGAAACTGTACAAAGACCTACGACGAATGTGACTTCAACAACAGATTCTGTAGAAAAATGTTGAATCTCCAAGATGAAACTAAATCCTACCCTATGTATTCCAGAACACTAACTGAGGGGTAAAACTTCAAGCAAGTTTCCACAATGGTGCCAATAAAATACAGCTTGCAAAGACTGTTGATAGGCCATTGAAATTCAGCATCCAGAAACGTTACAAATACTTCTAGTAATCTTTCAGTAAACTTTCAGTGAGAGCTCAATGATCTCCATGGTTTTCTGATAATCGAGGATCATTCTAAATCCAATGCTTTCTGGTTGTCTCTGTCCCCCGTTAAAATGCGTCTCGTTGGTTGCACCATCCAAGGAAACCATTGTGCAACTTTAAACAGTAGTATGTAGTACTCTCCACTTATAACGCTTTCTTTTATCTTGAAGGTCTAACTTGAATATTCCTTCGAATATTAATAACCTACTGCAATCTACTGCACAATGTATGTGAATGTACGCTTCATTGCTTTTAGAATTCTTTGTTACACTTATAAAAACAGACATTGGTACATTTTTATAACATGGTACAATGTATTGCCATGAAGGTCCTAAACCAAAAATACAGTTAAGTCAGTGAAATGTACGGTAAAGTTTGTTGTACAGTGTTGGTGCTTATACCCCTTTAGCCTTGTTTACATGTGGTGTTGTTATGTTCTGTTTTTTTTACCAGTCTTCTTCTTACCCTTTCCCAAAGGTAGGCCTGAGAAAATATCCAGTTGTCATTATGCACCGACCAGTCTCTTAGCAGCGAAACTCTGTAAAACAGTGAATGGGCATTGAATCAGCACAATCTGGTAACACGATTTTCATTTTGTCACATTGATAAGTTAAAATTAGTATATAACGTTACACTTTATAGTATCCTTTCCTCTAACACGTTCAGCATACATTGTATAGGTTGATTTATTCAGACACTTATTCTGCATTTTGGTTCCTACATCATGTGTCATCTTTATTATGTTATATAATATACATTTATCATATTTATGTGCTTTATGTACTGGGATTATTCCAAACACACATATAAACATGCATATACACTCACCAAAAAACAGACACACACGCATGCACTTGATTTTCACTTTTGACATATATGTAAGTGCCACAAATTAAGGCTATGTCGACTTAATTATATATAAGTTGCAAAATAAAATTGGAAAACAGATACAGATGTCGTAGAATGCAAGGTCAATTCAAACCTTATTTTACAGACACCCTCACATTAATATACATGTAACTAATTTCCAGCAGTATCATTGTACATCAACGACAGACTTACTGGGAAGGAGTAGATGAAGATGACAGCCAGGATGATGATGATGATGAGGATCAGGCCGATGATGAACCACCACTTGTAGTTCTTCCAGACGATGTAACGGAACGTCTTAAAGGGGGAGGTGAACCAGAGGAAGGAGGTCTCGGGACGTCTGAGGAGTAAACAACAGTCAACGTCAACAAAACATTATCAAAAATCATGACAATCCGTCAATCCCTTCTTGAATTATTCCCTTTCAAAATCTAACACTAAACCTGCCCTGCAGTTCCAAAACAAGCCGATAGGGGGACCAAACTACACCACTTACTCTCGGTATCAAGAGCTGCCTACCACTCAAAAATCATAGCCTCAGCATGTCCAGATCTCGAAATATCAAACCCGGAAGTTCCATGGCAGTACCATAACAGGTGCCTAGAGGCCCCAAATCTAATCGTTTCTAGGTCTCATCAAGACCTACATGTACCCACATACCAAATATAATCCATCCAGGCGTTCTCGAGTTATGCTGGTCTTCTACAAACATAGATACATACATACATGTACAAATGCTACCCAAAACATAACCTTCTTGGTGAAGGTAATCAAACATTATCCTTTATTCTTTTTAACTTTTATTTAAATCCAAAAGTTATAGAAACATCTCTTCTGCCTTGGCCATTTTTCAAGGAAAGGAGGGGGTCAGTAGTCTTTTTTAAGGAATAATTGTTTACAATGATACAATCTATTTTCTTAAATCAAAACCTGTATATGAACGAAATCGTCAATATCCATGTCCAATCCATATCTAATAAGTCCATATCAAATGATAATGGTTAGTCCATAGTCACTTGTTACAACATGTTTCTGAATTGCTATTGAGGGCACCATTTTCAGTTGTCGTGATTTTGTAAGCTAGGGCATGATGACAGCTTAGCGAGATGGATTTCGACCAGTTCCAACTTTATTCAAGTCTTTTTCAAGAATGACAGAGAGTAGGACCTCTTCTATTATACCTAATCTGTGCCATCCTACCCTGTTGTCCCTAAACATGATACTGTAAATGCTTTAGATACTATAAAGTTTGCAGGGATTTACTTTTCAAAAATGGAGTTTTTGCAGTGGTTTTGAGTTTGTGGTAGTGCTATATACTGTAGTCACATGCGTTCATGGTAGTTTTGAGTTCGTGGTGAAGCGGCCACCGCCAAAAAAAAACTAACATAAAACCACCACGAACATTTCTGCATGTACAATATGTTCTTTGAGAGATAACTATTTGTGTAAGAGGAACAGAAGACTCACTGGGGGTCATCCAGCTTAGGGTTCATGTTGGGTTCATCTCGACCCTTCCCAGCAGGCCGTGCGTCTACCTCCTCTCCTGGAATGACTTCAACTGTCATCTCCAACTTCCCCTGTACAGGACATAAAGTTTGTTCAACTAATTATCATTAACAGTACAAATTTGTCATGCAGTCAAACTTCTAAAGAGCTTAGGTATGAGAAGTTTTTTGTCAGACCGTAAACAGTACTTATGTCATACCTGGGCCACCATAACATTCAACACGGGTGTTCTGGACCAGGTGATGACTTTCCATACCAAAATTGGGGTTCTAAGTTGTATCACGCAGGCTTCCATTGAATAAATTAAACGCACTCCATGAGTGCTGAGTGCGCCACTGTCAGAAATTTGAATACCAGATTTGGACTGTGAAATTGTTGTTGTTAGTATTGTATTTTGTTTGAGGACACCAAATTTTCTCAACTTCTGTCGCATTTCGTATTGAAACTCTCAGGTGGGCGTGACATAAATAAAATAGAACACAGTGCATGGTAGTTGCCCAGCCCTCTCGAAAGTCGGATCACCCTCTGGCCTTCAGGCGATCCTACATGAAGTCAGGCTGATACCTCAGCTGATATGGAATACACCATGTTGTATTCTACATTTACCGCAGCAGACAAATTGATATCTCATATGACGCTGTTTCTATGACGTTGATGTTCCCTACCTCCCCTGAGCAGCTTATACAGTAGAAGGGACAAATGTTACACTACTGACTGAGACAATTAAAAGGGTAAAGTCACGAAGGACACCAACATGTTACGCACAAGCCTGAACGTTTCATGGCAGCAAAAGCTTACGAACGAACAATTGTACCAAGATTTACCATGTGTTTATACAACAGCACAGAATGAAACTGGCTGGTCATTGTGTTAGACACCCCAAAATCCATGCACACCATCTTGTACTCTGGCAGCCTACTTCAAGGAAAAAGAGGTAGGGGAAGACCCAGGGTTACCTATTTAGACAACCTACGTAGCAACACAAATCTGCAAGATACTAAAGAGCTACAAAGGGCCATGGAGGACCAATTAATGTGGAGGAGGCTCTCTGGATTGGTTCAAGTGTGAGCTGGAACTAAGAAATTAAGCCATTAAGAAGTACTGACTGTAAGAGTCATCTCCTGGGTGTCCTTGTCTATGAGATAAGCCGGCCACCATCCGCGGCACTTCTTCTGCTCAAACAGGTCCACAGTTTTGCCCCCCTGCAGCTGCTTGACGCCACACTTTCTTGATGTCTTGGTGGGGATCGGCATCTTGTGTAGATCTAGGGTCAACTGGCCTGGAGTAAGAAACAAAAGACGAGACTACTGTAAATTGTGAACTTTACGTTCTTGTGTTATGGTATGTTCCGGGCATAACACCATAAACATGATACAGTAATACACTGTAAAAACACCAGCAGCTCTATAGACAGAAAGTCGGAAACCTGAACCCTACTACCAACTCAACAAGGGTGCTATAGACTGATGACAGAACAGTCGCTTTGGCAGTACTGCCATGATCAACTGTCGCTGATCTAACCATACCTACTTGCTGGATACGTAGTACTTAATATCTATCATAGAGTTTGCAGTCGACCCTGTCCAAATGAGATGTGACCTTGGAAATGTGACCTTGGCACAACTGTGTACGAACTTTCCCCTCGGACATTCTGTTACATTAACCTTTTTAGTACTATCCTTTGAAATCAGAGAACGAACAATTTGAATTGCTGTGGTATAATGACATGTACAGATTGAGATTCAAGTGTTTATAAATGTGAGAATAGTATGGTATCCTAGTATTCAATATGCTTTCTGTAAACTTCATTGCTCAGTTCAGCAATCTGTCTTTGTTACATAAGGAGTAAAAATTAATGCGGTTAAGACTAGGGCTGGGTACCGGTACAGAAAATTCAGGTCCAGGTCCGGTTCAGGTCCAGAGGATCAGGTCCAGGTCCGGACCTGAACCTGGACCTGATTCAGTATGACTCATACCAATGGTGCATTTCACTACAAAGAAATCTGTTTGGTGGAGGATTAGACTTACAATGGCGTTTTAAAATCCTACAACGCTAACTGCACCTGTACGATTGACTGTAAACCTTGGTAGAAATTACTATAAACTCTACTCTATTTCACTCTTGTCATTTTCTTCCAACTGCAAGCGCCAAAACGTGTGAATGCCTGATCAAATAATATGTTAATTTTCTAATCGGTCCAACATCCGGTCCACCTAACTTTTTCAGGTCCGGTTTTTCTGGACCGGTCCAATAAGAAATACCGGTTTTGTACCGGTACACTGTACCGATACCCAGCCCTAGTTAAGACTCTTACCAAGGAAATCATCAAAGGAGAACTTGTCATTGTCCCAGACCTGCACGGTGAGTCTGGGAGGGACCTGAGTAACTGTCTCATCCAGACTCCAGAAGTGTTCCTGTCAATCAAATAATGCAGGGTGACATCAACCTCACAGGTAAGACCTGATTGGTGCACATAAATGATGATTGACATATTCAAATGCTGATATCAACATTAACTTCTCACTTAAAACATTAATTTTGTGCAGAAACATGTAAGAATATGTCTTGACATTACAAGAATCATGTATATATTGAACACTTACAGATCATTTGTATTAGGTTTCATGGACAGCAAATAGTACAAACAATATGCATTTTAGCTGAAAAATAAAACCACTTTTCGTATCACCAATGTGTTCAAGAACTAGCTGCAGAATACATTGTGAGACAAAGAAATTAATTAATGTTGCCCCCCCCCCCCAAAAAGAATTACATTTGTATTTGTTTCTGACCTTCTCCGAAATGTGCACGGCCTGTTCAGCTGGGAGGTACTCGAATGGGAAGATGTAGCGCCAATTGAAGTTTCCTTCGCCATCCAACGACCTGGTATACGATTGGTCACAGGTGGATTAGACAATGACATCGTTATCACAGTAATAAACTTATCCCATAAAAGAGCCCAACACACTTATCAGTAACAGCAGAGGTAATCCAGAATGCTTGGCTACAACCCTAATGTCATAGCAAAACTGCATTGTACTAGTTTCACCTAAAAAAGTGCAATGTTTCAAGTTGGACCTGCTTTTCATGCTAGTATGTAGTAGGATACAGCCTGTCCTTGGTGCTGAACACACAACACCTCTGGTACCATGTTACAACACCCATAGCATAATGCCTATGTAGTAGGATACAGTCTGTCCTTGGTGCTGAACACACAACACCTCTGGTACCATCTTACAACACCCCAGCACAATACCTATGTAGTAGGGTACAGTCTGTCCTTGGTGCCGAACATACAACATCTCTGGTGCCATCTTACAACACCATAGCATAATGCCTATGACAATCAATTAATTATTCACTGGTATCATTTTCTGATGCATGGCACTTCAGACACAAATGTATATAACACAGTTCTTGCCAAGTTGTTCTGCACTTGGCATAGTCAGTCCAGTCGGATTTGGAGACCCCCAGCCCTTGGAGTGTGTTGAAGATCTGACACTGTCCCATGAAACATTATCATCAAGAAGAATTTACCTGTAGTGGACATCTGTGCTTTGCTTCTTTTCCTCCATCCCTGCCATCCACCTAGAAAAAATAAAGGTTAAAAAGGTTCAATGTTTTAGCCAAGAAAACAGTTCAACACTGCTACCGACCGACCATGTTGTTTTCTTTTGTGTGTGCTGCTGTGATAGTGGCAGAACTTGAGCATGCGCTGTTTAAGTCTTAGTTACACATGATTGGTTGTGTCCATCAAAAAGAAATCTAATGCAGAAAGTTTTATTTTTATTATACAGAATTCTGTTGATGAAGGTTATTAATGTCTTTTTTTACTGTCAGGAAACACAATCCAATATTTACTTGTTCCGACTTTTTTTTAGAAAACCTTCCTCAGAATCAAAGCTTGTCTTATAGACATTGTTTGTCTATCACATGTATAATAACATGAGTGTCTTGCTAATATAACTGTATCAATCTGCTTCCAAAAATGCTATGCAAACTGTAATTGATATATCTATGCAAGTTTTTTTCTTCTCAGGAAGCAAGATTAAAGTTGTAACATAGGTTGAGTCTGACCTGAACAATTGTTAGACCATCGTACTTACCCTTTGACATAGATGTCACTCATCTGCTCCCCTGTGATGGAAGTCTCGTCTAGTGTGACATCACTGGTGTTCCACACGATCACACGCAGCTCATACCTGGGGCACAGAAAACACACATTACATCACTGGTGTTCCACACGATCACACGCAGCTCATACCTGGGGCACAGAAAACACACATTACATCACTGGTGTTCCACACGATCACACGCAGCTCATACCTGGGGCACAGAAAACACACACATTACATCACTGGTGTTCCACATGATCACACGCAGCTCATACCTGGGGCACAGAAAAACACACATTACATCACTGGTGTTCCACACGATCACACGCAGCTCATACCTGGGGCACAGAAAACACACACATTACATCACTGGTGTTCCACACGATCACACGCAGCTCATACCTGAGGCACACAAGACAGAAACATTCTCAGTCTTGGGGGTACAGCTGCTCAACCTTTGCAAAAAGAATCTCGACACAGACAAGAGAGTTATCAATGTATAAGAAGCTACAGAAACGTTTACAGCCTATGATGTTGAGACCAGATATAATCACATGCTTGGTCTAGGTCAAGAATTCAAATCAGATAGAGGAACAACTGAGTGTACAGTTCTTTATTAAGGGGGGGTCACTTCTGACCTTCTTGCATAGGAAGCCCAGGTACCAGTGCTCTGACCACTTGAATGTACATTATCAATGTATAATAAACAGAATATCATGGTAAAGGGTAAAGGGTAATGAGTAAGCTGATATATATAGAACAATGCAACCGATGAAGTTTCTGAGTGTAGATCAAAAACCTTTAGTTTCTTACTTCTTGGGCTGCCTTGGTGTCAGGTCAAATGCAGGGTTGGGAGGACCCAAAGCCTTGGGGAAGATGTCCACCCACATCTGGAGCCTTCCCTACAGGGCAGGTAGGAACAGTACAGAGTTAGTCACATCAATGCTGAGAAGTGGATGTCACAAATTTCTGTACAGGTTACTAATTTCATTTCTTAGCTACTTCACCAAGAAATTTTCAATAATCAAACATAGCAACAGCATGGACGGATGGATAGGTGGATGGATGGGTGGGTGGATGGGTTTTATGGGTGTGTGGACAGATGGATGGATGGATGGGTGGGTTGGTTTTATGGGTGTGTGGATGGACGGATGGATGGATGGGTGGGTTTTATGGGTGTGTGTACAGACTGATGGACGGATGGATGGGTTGGTTTTATGGGTGTGTGGACGGATGGATGGATGGGTGGGTTGGTTTTATGGGTGTGTGGACAGACGGATGGATGGATAGGAGGATGGATGGATGGGTTTTATGGGTGTGTGGACAGACCGATGGACGGATGGATGGGTGGGTTGTTTTTTTATGGGTGTGTGGATGGATGGATGAATGGATGGATAGATGGATGAATGGATAGAGATAAAAACTGACTAAGTGAGTGATATAGTGAGTCCTTACCTGTGGTATCTCCGGCTGTAGTGGGTTGTAGAGGAAGCGAGTTTCCACATGCTCGGGTACCATGTTCTGTGTGTGCAGGACGTGCAGAGCTAACCTCTGGTCTGCTGGGCCCAGGTCTCCATGGAGAATACTGTTCTCCTCTGCAGTAACACAAGAGAATAAAGAAGTTGTATTGCCTAGTGTCCAGCCATAAGAACTTCTGTACAAAATTGTCAATAATGTACATGGTGGTTACGAGTTTGCGGTTGTTCCATATACAGTAGTCACAAATGTTTGTGGTGATTTTGAATGGCGGTGAAGCGATCAAAAAGGTGGCGGTGAAAACCGAGAACACAAAAGCCAAAAAATTTGTGGTCAATGTATTTCTTTGCAACCACCGTGAACACAAAAGTCAAATATTTGGGGTACATTATTTCTAAGTTTGCGTTTTTTCAAGTCAGTTCATGACACCATGTACTCATAACAGCCACAAACACGCACCCAGTACTTTGACTGTGTTGCTACTATTACTGTACAGTCAAACCTGTCTATAGCGGCCACTCAAGTGACTGGAGAAATATGGCCACTATAGACAGGTGGCCACTATAGAGAAAATGTTGATCAATTGACCAATTGACACATGATTTCAGTTTCCACTAATCTTACTCGCCAGGTAACATTGCCTCGAACGGTAAATTCACAAACAAAGACTTGCACTTTAATGCTCAAGGCATGCATACTGCCAAAATGACCCTGTCAGGAACTCCAAATCCTCGCAAACTACAATTTCAAACTCGGTGCAGGGTGACATAAGGCTGCAGTATGGTTGCATAGGCAGTGTTTCTGTATCGACGGGACCGGAAATCATGTGGCCGTGGCTGCGTTGGACAGGTGGCCGCTAACCCTATTTCTTAATCATTACGAATCCAAGGGACCGACAAAAAGTGGCCACTATGGCCAGGTGGCCGGTATGCAAAGGTGGCCGCTAATACAGGTTTGACTGTATTTCGACTGCAAACTCATCACAACTGTGGATTTCTTTTACAGTGTTGTAAACTTTACCGAATGGACAGTAGAAGGTACTTACCAAACTGCTCCAGACTGTAGACCCTGTTTCCCAGCCTGAGTCGGTTGGTTCCTTCGTACTCGGGCCCCAGAAGGTTACGACGCCGTGCGTGGCTCTCCAGGATTGTCTTGGGGTCTTGTTGGTCCCTCCATTTGTTGGGGCCACTTCTGCAGAGGCAAACATTTGGTGTAAATAAAAACAAATCTAAGAGTGAACTTGACATTTAAATTGAAGCCTTTGGAAAGCACCTATATACTATTAGTTAAATGGAATTCCAATCCAGAAGGGAGTGTTATTTTCTAACAGATAATGTATCAATGAAATCATAATCAGCTGACCTTTTGTGGAATTCCACTTGTAGTAAATTACGTGATATATGTTTAGTAAAACAATATGACACTCTTTAAGCCCATGCAGACCCTAACCATGTATTTCCTATACGTGTAAACACTTCCTTTAATTGCGAATTTTTTCAGAAAAAAGGAGGAGCGCTAAGCACATCAAGAAGGCCAATTGCTCATGTAATATCAAATAACCACATAACGAGACAAGTTCTTCTTAGTGCTCCTGAACTTTGTTTTGTTTTGTGAGCAAACCCAAGTCAGGCATTGTATTCAGCCATAGGTTGAGATTTATTAATATAATAAGAGGGGAGTTTAGTAGAACAATGAATACTTTTTGATGGGTATACATTTATTACTTCCTAAACTAAGTATCTGACAGAAAATAACACTCCCTTCTGGAGTGGAATGCCTCTTTAATCTTTTAACATGGCAAGCTCCCAAATGTCCATTTTGTAATTTTCCATGTCCATCACGGTCCATGTTCAAAACAGTAAGATGCAGAACCAACCGTTACAGAAACTCCCCCCTTCCATTCTTAGTAAGACTGTTAAACAAACATAGCTAAACAATAGTAGACTTGGAATGTTCTAATCACAAATGTATGTTTCCGTCTCTTGCCTATACATCATGTATTTATAAAAAGTTTTAAAGGATACTTAGTTTTAGTGTGTATAAGTGTTCATCAGATAGTCTTTAACTCGATGTACTAAGGATTTGATGGAAAAAAACGTGCAATTCAGCCAATTGGCTGCCAAATGTTTTTACTGAAGTTGTGTTGTGCAACAAATAAACCATTCATTCATTCAATGTACAATGCTCAGAAGGAAGAAGATTGACTTACATGCAGTATGTCTTAGGCAGCCCACAGGCTGGCCGGTGGTGGGACAACAGCCGGTTCTCCAGGTCAATCATGGTCTGACCAATCAGGTCGTCCGAACTGATGAGGTCCATGTCCATCACGGTGATGGTCAGGTCTTTCTCTACGGGAATGGTCGCTGTCATCTCGTACATTCTGTAACCACGGCAACAAGTTATCACTTTGAAATGAATTCCTGAATTGAAGGAAATAAGTGAAGGATAGAATTGGGGGACTAAGTAGCAAGGGTTACTGTGATACGCAGGTATTGTACCTTTTTTTTCAGAAATTAGTAGTGAATTGTAGGTGGTGCAACTTGAAATTTAGATGTGCAACCTAGTTTTTGCCCCAGGTTACACACTGCGCAACCTGGCTCAAGGAAAGTATTTTGTACACTGGATACTAACCATGGTTAGGATTGTAAATTTAGACATTTTTGCTGTGTTTTTTAATAAGTTCATGGTTTGACAGGGACTTCTCACTCTGTCTTTCCTGCAAACTCTTGATTTCCAGAGTGTGTCTCAAACTTTACTGAATTTAACATAATTCCCTAGACAATTCAGAGACAATTACACAGACTCTTAATGCTTTTCATGCTCCATTCTTTACCTGCCAAAGACGGGATCCAGTGTTTTGGGGATGTAGTTGTCTCTGTCACTGATCTTGCTCTTTCCCAACTTGATCTTGATGTACGGATCCGACTGGAATGAACAGCATTGTAAGCATGAGTTAAGTCTGACGTTCAAAAACTTAGATTCAACTAGTCTCCTACTAAACAAGTACTGAAGGTGGCACAGTCAGCAGTTGTTAACATCAACTTGTAAGTTTTTGTTAAACTGGTGTACATGGATACGGAAGTTCCAGTTCTATATAAGCTCTTGGTTCACAAAGTCATGCACATACCATAGCATGAAGCAGGTAGGTGTAAGGGGCTATTGGTAGTAGTGTGTGAGGATGAGTGAGTGAGTGAGTGAGTGAGTGAGTGAGTGAGTGAGTGAGTGAGTGAGTGAGTGAGTGAGTGAGTGAGTGAGTGAGTGAGTGAGTGAGTGAGTGAGTGAGTGAGTGAGAGGTAGTGGTGTGTAACCGCCATATCACATTTCATGGATCTAGAACTGCTACACATAAGTACTAAGCAGTATGTCGTTACATGTATATCTTCCCAAGGTAGACCTTAGGACCTGTCTGCTGAGAGCATTATACAGTATGTACAATTTTTTAAAGTCTTTGGTATGACCTGGCTGGCATTTCAACCCGCCAATGCCTGCATGCAAACGCACAGTGAGTTACTTTAAATGCAGTTAAGTTTGCTGGGATTTACATGGAGTGTCAATGGTGGTTTTGAGTTTGCGGTTGGCTCATACACTGTAATCACATACATGTACTATAGGGAAAAATTGTTCATGTTGATTTAAAGTTCACAGTGAAGTGGTCTCGCATAAAATGTGAACATAAAACCACTGCGGACATTTCTGCATTTACAGTATCTACCCACTAGGATATCATATTGGCAGTAGGGTTGAAAAAATGTCAGTTACAAGGCTGTAAATGAAAGTCGTTGGAAGTCCATACCAAGCCGTTCTGGTCCTGTGGCTGAAGGTCCATGCCTCGTACTACATAGATCCTGATCAGGCACTCCTCCGCTCCAGTACCGGGGAGGTTCCCCAACAACCGCGGTGGTAGATCGGCTTTAGGGTCCGGCGGTAGCTGGTAGATCCGAAAAGTGGCCTGGACAATGAAAAGAAACATCAAGGTATAATTCAGGCATGACAGTAAATTATTACTAGATGGTACTGTTGTGAGTGCACTGTTACTGACAAGAAGTTCTTAGCTTTACTGGAGTACTGTTACAGTGTGTTACGCTGGTGTGTTACACCAAACGGCGGTTATACTGGCTATATAGATACAGAATAATTAGTACAAAGGTTTCTGTACCTGTATCTCAGATACAGATACAGCAGAAACCTTTGTAGTGGTTTCATGTTAACTTAACAGTTTTAATTGTGACCTGCCTACTCAAAAATCATCACAGCATGAACAGATTTTCTGCCTGCAATGATGCACACTATGTGCCCACTGCGAACTTCAAATACCCCAATTAGTCCAATCAAACTTAGATAACCTTACAGTATCCTCTGCACTCTTAGCACCATCTTAGCACCACCGTCAAAGAAAGACGGATAAAGTACAAAGGACATGTGCTCAGAATGCCTGTGGATAGACACGCTAAAACAGCACTGCACTGGCAACCCAACAATGGAAAAAGAAAACGGGGAAGACCAAAATTAACTTGAAGGCACATGCTACAGAAGGACCTTGGCCAATTGGGGATTAACCTGAAGTAAGCGGAAATTCTTGCTCAAAACCGCCCTGAATGGAGACTGCTTGCTGCCCCATGTGTCACTAGTCAAGGGAGGATCTAAGTCTAAGTAATACTGTAACTAATGGGGAAAATGCAGCAGTGTAGAGAACTCAGGCTCCTAGTACTAGCACCTTACCTTGACCTCTCCCACGACCTCTTCAGCCTCCTCATCCTCATCAGCCTTCCCTCGTGCCAGCTGGAAGGTGCTGCAGAAGTCACGGAACCCACCGTACCGCTCAGCCTTCTCCAACTCATGGGGGTACACCTGTAATATACATGTACAACATGTAGTTAACCCACCGTACCGCTCAGCCTTCTCCAACTCATGGGGGTACACCTGTAATATACATGTACAACATGTAGTTAACCCACCATACTGCTCAGCCTTCTCCAACTCATGGGGTACACCTGAAATATACATGTACAACATGTAGTTAACCCACCCTACCACTCAGCCTTCTCCAACTCATGGGGGTACACCTGTAATATATACCGGGTATGTACAACATGTAGTTAACCCACCGTACCGCTCAGCCTTCTCCAACTCATGGGGGTACACCTGTAATATACATGTACAACATGTAGTCAACCCACCGTACCGCTCAGCCTTCTCCAACTCATGGGGGTACACCTGAAATATACATGTACAACATGTAGTTAACCCACCCTACCACTCAGCCTTCTCCAACTCATGGGGGTACACCTGTAATATATACCGGGTATGTACAACATGTAGTTAACCCACCGTACCGCTCAGCCTTCTCCAACTCATGGGGGTACACCTGTAATATACATGTACATGTACAACATGTAGTTAACCCACCGTACCGCTCAGCCTTCTCCAACTCATGGGGGTACACCTGTAATATACGAGGGGCGTGCAATAAGTAATGGTCCTGACCCACTTCCAGTTGTCTGATCTAAATGAAATTTTGTATGTGTAATAATTCATATCTCTATGGGTTATGTTGCAAAAGACAGCTCTGAACTAATTGTGGTTTCTGATTTACTGGTGTTTGAACTTAGTCAGGTGCGAAATGGACCAGGTGTGAAATGGAACCAGTTGAGTGTCGCGCAGTGATCCGGTTTTTGTATTTGAAAGGACGCACACCAAAGAAGACTTTTGATAAAATAAATGAAACTTATGGTGATGATGCCCCATCATATGACCTTGTAAAACGCTGGCATCCTGAATTCAAACGTGGCTGGAAGTCTGTGGAAACAGCTCCCAGACCTGGTCGTCCCTCTTGTGCCATTGATGAGGCATCAGTTGGAGGACCAACCTGGGGTGTCCTACAAAATCGGTGTCCAGAGCTGCATCAAACGATGGGAGAAATGCATAACTCTGGGTGATTCCTATGAAGAGAAAGACTAATAACTGTGCCAAGTTTCATTAATCTCCTGCTATGGGAAATGGGTCAGGACCATTACTAATTGCACGCCCCTCGTACATGTACATGTACAACATGTAGTTAACCCACCGTACCGCTCAGCCTTCTCCAACTCATGGGGGTACACCTGTAATATACATGTACAACATGTAGTTAACCCACCGTACCGCTCAGCCTTCTCCAACTCATGGGGATACACCTGTAATATACATGTACATGTACAACATGTAGTTAACCCACCGTACCGCTCAGCCTTCTCCAACTCATGGGGGTACACCTGTAATATACATGTACAACATGTAGTTAACCCACCGTACCGCTCAGCCTTCTCCAACTCATGGGGATACACCTGTAATATACATGTACAACATGTAGTTAACCCACCATACCGCTCAGCCTTCTCCAACTCATGGGGGTACACCTGTAATATACATGTACAACATGTAGTTAACCCACCATACCGCTCAGCCTTCTCCAACTCATGGGGGTACACCTGTAATATACATGTACAACATGTAGTTAACCCACCATACCGCTCAGCCTTCTCCAACTCATGGGGATACACCTGTAATATATATGTACAACATGTAGTTAACCCACCGCACCGCTCAGCCTTCTCCAACTCATGGGGGTACACCTGTAATATACATGTACAACATGTAGTTAACCCACCGTACCGCTCAGCCTTCTCCAACTCATGGGGGTACACCTGTAATATACATGACATGTACATGTAGCTAGTGTTTGAACAAAAGAAATAATTCAATTAAGTTTGTAACACCAACATTTTGAGCCAGGAAAATCGCGAACTTGTGGTATCGTGGATTTTGCTGTTGAAATGTTCCCTGTTGAGTTCTTGGTGGAGTAATTTTAATGATATTAAAAAACTAAAAGATTCACCATATTACAAGTTAACATCAACTCTCTTAATTCCAACAGGTGCCATAATACTGCCACAAGAGCAAAACTACATGAATGTAAAGAGATTCAAAGATACAGATCAATGTAGAATTAGTAATCCTGAGTTTTATACACTTCATATAATTTAGGTGTTCAAGACAGTGTTGATAAGGCCTCTATAACAAAGTTTGTTTTGATGTGGCAATATTATGGCACCCGGCAGAATTAGGAGAGTTGATGTTATAACTTGAGATAATATCACAACAATACAATAGCAAACCATAAAAAAGTAAAAGATTATTGGATGTCAGTGTCACTGACGAAAGACACCAGATCGCTGTCTAAAATGTCTGACCATTTCCAAAATCATATCAAGTTGTTTGAGTAACTGCTTTTGGGCGTATTGGATGTCTTAGTCATTTAACAGTAAAAGTATTCCAAATTCCATGTTGGACCAAAGTTCACCTTAACATATGAGAATACATGAGAACACACCTGTATGGTGTCCAGTCCAGTCTGTAGGTAATCTCCACACTTGTCTGCATACTCCCCACCAAGGGAGGCATAGAACTTCGACCACCAGTCCATCCCCTCTGTCGCGGATCCTCCCTACAACAAACAACACAGGTCATTCATTCTGGTTTACAAGAACCAGTTTAGGCCACAGCAAGTAAATTTTATGGATGACATCAGCACGCGCATTAATTTTTGCCTGATTTCAGAAAAAAAAACAAGAATTTTTTTCTTCTGCAGGGATGGTCAACATGACGATAAAGTACCAAAATGAGCAAATATGTTGTATTGTAGCCTAATAATTGTACTTGTAGAAGGGACATTTGCGAGGTACACAGGGCTGTAGTTGTAGAAATGAAACTTATTGGATAGTTGTAAAAGTGACACCAATATGGAAGCCATGAGTGTGGTTACCAACTTTGCTGGTGATGACGGTCTACCACACTAGTGTCACTTTTACCACACCAGTACATGTCTTTAATACAGGAATGAATGCCTTGTTGGCTCTGATACCATGTTTTGTCCCTTTAATTCTTGGTACAACATTCATCACAACTTTATGGTGCCTATTTTTGAAAATGTAGCCATCTTGTTTTTTTTCACCCATCTTGTTTTTTTTTTGCCCTATCACACTATTTTTGCAATCTGCAGAGGATGTCATCCATAAAATTTAATTGCTGTGGCCTTAGTAAAAGTATGTGACACTAGTGTCTGTAGAATGGTATCACTTACCAAGTTGACAACTACACTCATGACCTCCTTAGTGGTCCAACTAGTTTCAAATCTACAACTGCAGTCATAGTATGACTTGGTTCAGAATCGAATGTTGGATCACATGCAAGGCAAGCATTTTACCCATGGCCAATACTAATGCAGCATTACTTGTTATCAATGTTAGGACAACAGCAACAACGTCAACTTAAAGGTAATTTTACCTTTGCAAGATGAATTGCCTGGTCAGATGTAAGATACAAGAAAATAGAACTGTTTGGTTTAAGAACAACATTGACTGTCATTAATTGCATATCAATGGCATTATCAATTTAGTTTCTTTTAATGATAAATGTTACCTTCTCATGTGGGATGGTCTGGTCAGACGGACCCTCAATCTCAAGAGAAATGTTATCCATGGTGGCTGGCAGCACTGAAAAAAACAGGTTACACTGTAAAACTTCACATCCATAGTTGATATTGTATTCAACATTTCAGTTAGACATGTTAGAATAACATAATCCATACTTTGATATGAGGAAACAATCATTTAGTCATTCAGCTCAAATCTCCAAGTTAGAAATCCCTGTACACATGTGCGGCACATTTTTGACATTACTCACAGGGCTGGTGTGGGAACCACTGAAACACTAGAGGCGAGTAGTTCAGTCCCCTGGCTCCCAGGATTTGAACCCGGGCCTGTCAGCTCAACAAGCTAACGCACTGACCATTAGGCTAAAAGGTCGGGACCAGGTAGACTGGTCAGTTGGTGGTGCTTTAACCTAACCTAACCTAACACAGAAAATTGTGTTTCCAATATATTACTCAGGGCTGGAAATTTTTTCTCCTGCAAACCTGCACTGGTGCAGGTAACATTTAAAATTACCTGCACCAGACAAATTTTACCTGCACCACTCTGAATAAAGGAGGTATGGATCATACTAAAATTGTTCAGGAACCATTGCTATTTTTTCTTTCATACTTTATAGGTGGTAACAGTCAATGCAGCTAATAACAATCCATATACACCTACATCAAAGGACATTTATGTATAAAACCAAGTACATGGACCAGTGCAGGCTAGGTGCAGGTAGACACCAGAAATACCTGTACAGCTCCAATTTTACCTGCACTGCATAAGTTCATAAGAACATAACTACAATATGTTCAAAAGGATCAATATCAATTTGTGTCTACAAACCTTTAACACTTCAAGAATCCCCTTAACGCTTTAATTGCTGAATTAAATTCACACAAAATATTAAACTAAGTGTCACACCTGCAGGTTCTGTAGCATCTGCCAGCTGGCCTGCTGTCTCCGCCATGAAGTCCCGTAGTGACCGCACCATGTGGACACCGACCAGTGGTTTGCGGCCAAACTGCCGGTTATCGAAGACCTTGATGTTGACCGGTGGCATGTAGAGGTCCTCTTTAGGCAGATACTGTAAAAATGTAGAGGAGTAATCATCTCATGAAGATCATTTATAGATCTCTCAAAAATTCACTGTTCGTCGTAAAATGGTGGTCTTAGAGCACATTGGGGGTATCAGGAATTGTATACATGTAGGAATAGACCCTATCCCAGATAGGGTTGCCATTTTTTTAATTTTCTGGGGTCACCCAGGGTCATACACCAAAACAAGGCTGGAAGTGTGTAAGTCCATGATTGAAAGCATTCTTTATAGTATGGATAAGTCATCTCCAGTTGCAAGTCCCTATGAACTTGAAATAGTGTGGAATATGTGCTTGTCTTGTCATTTAGGTGCATGACCCTGGAAAATCCAAAATGGCCATCTGTATTTGGAATAGGGTCTATTGACATTCCACTGCTAGCTGTATGATATTATGTACTCTAAGGTTACAATGCGTATGAGAAATAATAAACATTTTAGATCATCTTCTGCTCACCACATCAAAGAATAGGTGAGGCTCATCGAAGTTTGGGTTTTTCTTGAGACTTTTGATGACTTTTGTCTCTTGTGTGTTGCCTCCGATCTCCAGTTGAACACTTGGAGAGTTGACACTAGAGAGCTGGTACTTCTTCATGTTCCGAACTCCCCAGCATACAGCCTGTCAAGAACAACAGCATTCACATGGTTTGTCAGTATACATATTAAATCTATAATTGAAATTACAAAATAGAATACTTGTAACTTATATGTATAATAAATTGTAGTATAAAGAGAGATTATGAAATCCTGTGCCCTTGGGAAAAGAACTTACCATTACATATATAAATTACTTCACTCAGGTGGAAATGAGTACCAAACTTTGGTTATTGCCATCCCACGGATAGTATGTTAAATGGAGGTCCCGTGTTTGAGGAGAGCCACGCCTTGAGCACGTTTAAGACAAGTATAATCCATGGCCAATCCATAAACTGCCCAAGGCTATGGAGGATAGGGAAGGATGGAGGAAGAGAGTCATGTCCATCTGTGCAACCAGCACACCCGGATGATGATGATGATGATAATCCATGGCCAATCCATAAACTGCCCAAGGCTATGGAGGATAGGGAAGGATGGAGGAAGAGAGTCATGTCCATCTGTGCAACCAGCACGCCCGGATGATGATGATGATGATAATCCATGGCCAATCCATAAACTGCCCAAGGCTATGGAGGATAGGGAAGGATGGAGGAAGAGAGTCATGTCCATCTGTGCAACCAGCACGCCCGGATGATGATGATGATGATAATCCATGGCCAATCCATAAACTGCCCAAGGCTATGGAGGATAGGGAAGGATGGAGGAAGAGAGTCATGTCCATCTGTGCAACCAGCACGCCCGGATGATGATGATGATGATAATCCATGGCCAATCCATAAACTGCCCAAGGCTATGGAGGATAGGGAAGGATGGAGGAAGAGAGTCATGTCCATCTGTGCAACCAGCACGCCCGGATGATGATGATGATGATAATCCATGGCGATGATGCATTCGGACATTGTAACACAGCCAGACAGATAGACATTAACCAAAGAAAATACTTCACTCCCTTAGGGTGATATAAGAGGTTGTACAACGTATGTGATGCTATGCATTATACACATGAGCTATACTTGCCCAATATATTGAACAAAAGTTAAGAGATTTAAGAAGAGTAAACAGGGCTCGAAATACTGGGTGCATGTGCACCCAGGTGCACCCAAAACTGGAGCTGTGCACCCAATTATTTTCTGCCCTGTGCACCCAAATATTTTCTTAGGTTGTGTATGTAAAGATTCCAAAGTATACTAGTATACATCATATTCTTGACATCTAAGTGTTAGAAGGATAATAAAAATGTCTATCATGGTACTTATACCCCCCTCACATTAGGCGCAATTCGATCGGATGACGAGTCTGCGAGCTCTAATTTACGAGGAAGCATGACCCTGATGCTGACGAAGAAATGGCAGAGTTCCCCCTTCCCGTCAGGGTCATGCCTCCTTGTAATTTAGAGCTCACAGACTCGTCGTCCGATCGAATCGCGCCTAATGTGAGGGGGGTATTAAGAATGGTTTAAGAATTTGATAGCTTGTAACTAAGTTTTATTACTAGGTTATCACTTCAATTTAAAGTGGTGCACCCAAAATATTTTTGGTGCACCCAATTTCTTAGGCTGGGTGCACCAGTGCACCTAATCCCCAAAATGAATTTCGAGCCCTGGTAAAGAAGATTAGTCTTACCTCTATCGCTGTCCTCTGCATGAGAGGTCTAATGTCTGGGGGAACACTGTACACCTCGCCACGTTTGGGTGGGAGGAACGGCAGCTCATCATCATCAGCCTGTTGATTCATCAGCAAAAAAACATCATTCTGATTAAGTCAAACTTCATAAGACATAATACATGTAGTAAGTAACAACATATCACAACTACATTGAATAATACAGTTATTGTCTATGTTCAAAACTTTTCATAACAAATTAACTTGCAATGCAAAACTTAGAATTTCTATCAAGTTTGTCATGATCTTAAGCCCCAATTTTTCCTTACATCAGTACTGTTTCATTACAGGCCCAGATGAGCAGGTCATTGGAAATCGCAGTGTTATCACTGAATCAAATATCTGTATCTGTATCTATATAGCCGGTGTAACCGCCGTTAGGCGTAACACACCAGCTTCGCAGGCACATGGTGCGGCAGCAGCTGGTTATATTACACCGAACGATCCGTCACACCTAACTTTTGCACATCTATCTGCAAGCGTTCTTTAAAACTACCCAGAGCAGATGCCCCTACTGTACTTGGTGATAACAAATTCCACTCTACGATAGTTCTGGGAAAGTACGAATTCAATGTCAATATCAATGTAAAATGATTAAAAATGCATTAGAAAAGATTTGTAATGATAAAAGGATGTTCAGTTATGATATTTGGAGCATCATACATTTGTATATTAGGTCATCATATATCATGAAGCATACTTCTAAATTTAAGGGCTCTTACAGAAAAGAAATGGCCTAAACAAATCATATACCAGATTTCACATTAATATGTATTTTGTGCAATGTACAATAATGTATGAGTACCAGCTACCCAATACATTCTGTCAGATATAAACAGTAAGAACTGTGTACCAAGTAGAGCTCGAAGGTGGCCAGTAGCTCCCCACACTGTCTGGTACCGTTCATGACGGGAAACCACGCCAGTCGGGGGGATCGGGAGTCTGCAGTGTTCAGTTTGACCATCGGTGTGGCTACAGATCGGCCCAGGAACTCAGGACTACCCTGTAGTACAATTACAGCACATGTTTATAATGTATAATTGCTGAAAGATTAGTCCTCTACATTCAGCACATCACAACGCATCCTGGTTTACACCACGTCCTATTACAGTCTGGAACAAAGTAACTCAATATTGAAATCAGAGGGCTGAGAGCTACATTTTGTAGAGTTTTGTACATGTACACTTTGCTGACCCAAGAAATCTTAAAAGTCCGCAGTCCTAGAATAGAATCCTTCATGATACATGTATGGTAAAGGTCAAGCATACATGAAAACATTCCGATGAAGGTATCAGCAACAGAAACACTAATATCTACATTCACTATACCTTTCAACGAGTTATAATAGACCTACATGTACAATTGCTACTTGTATTTGGAATGACACATATACAAAATGTACTGTAAATGCAGAAATGTTAGAGGTTTTTGCGGTGACCAATTCACCACGAACTTAAAACCACCGCGAATACTCCATTATTCCCGCTACCGCAAAAGTAAAGCCCCGCTAACTTAAATGCATTTACAGTACTATAAATGCATTTAAGTTTGCGGGGATTTAATTTCGCGGTAGTGGGAAAATGGACTTTTCGCAGTGGTTTTAATTTTGCGGTAGCACCATGCACTGTAGTCTCTTACTGTTATGGAAAATGTTCGCGGTGTAGCGGCCGCCGCTAAAACAGGGAACATTAATCCACCGTGAACATTTCTGCATTTACAGTATTTGCTATGACTATATTTGTGAATATGGCTGAACCTTCCAATATACATATAATTTTGTCCTTTTTACTTTTCAATACCAAAGCTATCAAATCAGGAAAACCTTTTGAAATAATTTGTACTTACGAAGCTGTCATGGTCAAACAGTTCCACCACCACATGTGGGGGTGCCCGCTCCATGTTGGCAGGGTCTCCGTAGATCTCGATCTCATCAAACAGCAGCGTCTGGTCCCACACTGGGCTCAGCTTCTGCTTCACTACCTCTGTCTCCTGACTCTGGGTCAGGAAACTCACACTCGCAAAGGGATCTACGTAGATACCACAAAACAGGATTACGTTTATGAAGGTTACACATCCAGGTAAACAAGATTCAAATACAATTCAACTTCTACAACTGGATACAAAGAAAGTTTTATTTCTGAATGTTTTAAGTCCTGATTTACATATTTGGGACACTTGCATACAATCCTTACATGTTCAACCATTTTTTTTCAGATAGCTGTACTTGTATTGAATTCTTTTTGCCAGTTCATTCTAGTGATGCTGAAGAAGAGTGATGTTACTCTAAACGTTCGTACGTAAATATACATTTCTATCCATTTGTAGAAGATGTCACATGTTTGAGCATCCTATCATGAAATGTAGTGAATTTAATGTTGTTACCTGAGGAGCTGTCCTTGTCTGCAGCTAACAGGTCTCTTGCCTGATAGATGTAACAACGAAGCTGGTACTTGTGAGGTTCTGAGGGTAAAAAGAAGAGACAAATAACCATCAAAAGAGCATTATCATCGGTACTAGGGGTGGGTAGGGTACCAGTACAGATAATTCAGGTCCAGGTCCTGTTGAGGTTCTGGTTCTGATTGTCTGTGAAAACTTGTGAATGGGCAATACTCAAAACAGTGGTCCATTACACTACAAATCTATTTGGTGGAGTATCCCTCTCCCCCTGGAGTTTTAAAATCCTATCTTCATGTAAACAACACTAACTACCCCTGTATGCTTGACTGTAAAAAGTGACTATAAACTCTACTTCATTCTTGATATTTTCTTTAACCCGAGTAAGCCCCAAAACATGGGAATGCCTGTCAATACAATGTGTTCCATTTCTAACTGGTCCAAAATCTGGTCCACTGATTTTTAGGTCCATTTTTTTCTGCCGGTCCAAGAAGGAAAATCGGTTTGGTACCGGTACGTTTACCAGTACAACGTACAAGTCTCCAACCCTAACTAGTGCCATATTTTTTTTCCAGAAAACACATGATAGATATAATGCACTGGACAAAACCGTAGACTTAACATGATTTTGATAGCAAATTTATCATTTTTTATGTAACGCTATTATTTGTGGGGTAACCTTTATCTGTTGTATTTAACACCAGGGTATTTCGAAATACTCAAGTCGACGGACGGTGGTTTCAAACTGCATTATCTTGAAAAAAATGCAATTTGAAACCTCCGTCCATCAACGTGCTAATCCTAAATATCCTGTTTTAGGTACAACGGATAAAGGTTACCCTGCTAATTAAGGTGAACTAGTGTTACAATAGACACCACATATGAGAACATTATGTGTAACAGTGAATAGATTATAATTTCGTAAAAAAAGGCTGAATCTCCAATGGTCTTACTGTCATAACTGAGGAAGACTCTTGGTGCAGCGACAGCTTTGGGTTCATCTTCATCATCACTGTCGTCATCATCAGGATTCTGTCAATCATTCACAAAATACATGTAAGTCACAGTTTTTTATAACACCTCTAAAATCATGAGACCTCCTTATTACCCCCAAAGTGTGACATTTAGTTTCCCATTGTCATCCGCAACAAAAGTAATGAAGATAGAATCTTGTTCACTGTATATCATTTGATATTCATGATTATTTTGTTACTTGCAATCAGCCTCTGGGTATGAATTTATATTAAAGATTACTGTAAATGCAGAAATTTTCCCGGTGGTTTAATGTTCGCAATGGCCGCTTCACCGCGAACTTAAAACCACCGCGAACATTTTTCCATGGCAGTAAGAGACTACAGTGCATGGTGCTACCACGAAACTAAAGCCACCGCTAAAAGTCCCTTTTCCCGCTACCGCGAAATTAAATCACCACGAACTTAGATGCATTTACAGTATTACCCTACGGCCGTGTGGAGTGTTGATACACCCGATCCCCTCAATCTTGGAAGTAAAGCAACGGGCAGCCCAGTCAGTACTTGGATGGGGGACCACCAAGGATGACGGGATGCTGAAGCCCGACTAAGAATTCAAGAATGCGTCTTTTGGAAGGGACGCAAAATGGAGGTCCTATGTTCGAGAAGGCGCCTTGACCACGTAAAGCTAAGGGCACAACCCGCCGTACGTGCAATTTGTCCGCACGTTTTTTTTAGGCCACGTCCGCCACGTATTTCTGAAAATGTGGGGAACGACTGGCAAGAGTAGGAAGGAGTACGTCAACGTACGGCACACAAAGTTTTGCTTGCACGTAAAGTCCTATGGCGTATCTATCTGCGTGCTCCAAAATCTGTCCGATTCCCTACGAGTTTGTGCGGAGGCAGTACTTACCACTTACGGATCCCAAAAGATTGCCCACGTCTTGGCACATAGACGTATTTGCACGTATGGTAGGTTGTGCCCTTAGCTTAAATCAGCCTCATTACTAAAAAAATTGCATACCTACTGACTGCAAATACACCCGATATTTTATTTATTATGAAAAAGATTATCATACCATTCTGTTACTTTCGATGGCAAAAATGGCAGTGGCAGAGTTGTCTTGTGCAGTCATTTTCCGATGCCAGCGTCGGCGGCGCACCATGTCCGTCTTACGCTTCTTCACGTGGAAACGCATGTTGAACACAGTGGCGTACTCCCACCCTTCTGTTTTGGCCTGTGCCATTTTTTGCTGGAAATGATTGTAACATTACACAATGTAATATAAACTGTATAGCAGAATGAACAATCCTAAAACTTTATAAAATATAGTTCTTTCATATCAGCTGAAAGCTTACAGCTCTGATCATGATTTTCTTCAGAACTACGTACCAACTTGCTGACATAAATTTCATGCTCGACACAGTATTTCTTGCCAAAAAAGACAGTATCAAGCCCTCAAAGCACTATTTTTTAGCATAATCTCCAATATTTTGGCAAAATGGGGGTCCACCATTTTAATAAAAATGGCAAGAGATTGTAGAATGTAATTGCATAACCCAACCTGGGTTCGCACGATTCACAGAATGTAGTTTTCTTCCAGGGAATAGAAAATTATTGGTACCTACATACAGCAAGTATCTGTATCCTAAAGCTTTTTGGGACCCCAAGCTTTTAAAAGAGTCTATAATTGTTTGTTTGGCTGCAAAATCTCTGACTATCAAAGGCTTGTGATAATTTGAAAGGCAACAGGTAGTATGTAATAGGCCAAACAATAGTCCACCAATGTAACAAACCACTTCAAAAATGTAGGACATAAGAACAAACCTTTTTGGCAAGAGCTTTGTGGTCATCAACAAAGGTGCGTTTGCGGACCCAGCGTCGCCTCCTGCACATGTGGTAGGTTCTCTCCACGGGGCTCCAGCCCAATAGAGTGGACTCAACAGCGTACTCCCAACCTGGTGAACATTGACAATCTCAGCAATTTGGGAATTCTACATGCAGACATTTAGTCTTCCCTGACTAGGGTAGAGGCCTGACCAAAGTGATGTTGATTTAGTTTAGCTCACTTAAGTGCTAATCTTCCACACAGTAGTTTTATGTTCACAGTTTTCACAGTGCCCACTTCACCGCGAATTTAAAACCAATCGCAAACATTTTTCCATTATAGTATGTGAGTACAATTATCTATGGCATTACTGCGAACATATCTGCAGTACCATTAACATCCAAAAGGAGGCATACATGATCACAGCATGAACAACACACACCTTCCTCATCCACAGCCCTGTTGAGGTCCATCTGCCAATCATCCTCCCATTCCCAGCCCTCGGGGAGTTCCTTCTCGTCCTTGGCTGGACACGTATCTCCGCGGATGTCTGACCACGATGTGGTTGCTTCCACCCAGTGGCCCCCTGGGATACGGTTCTGGTTCTCGTAGATGTCTTCCAAGAAGTTCTTATGGCCGGAGTCTCTGTCAAACAGCAAGCTAGGACAAAAGCAAGAAGACACAAAGTCATATACATGTAAGAACATCAATATGCACATTCTAGTTTCATTTTGCATGGGGTGAGAAAATCATTGAAAAGCTGCTACAACTGGAAGGTCAATTTTTCCCATATTAAAGAATACAACATTTTGTGACTAAATAAAGATCAGGAAATTACCTTTAGTGCATCATTGAAGGCATTGATTCAATCTTGATAAATATGCGAAATCATAATTTGCATATCGTGCCATAACATTCTTCCCTAGTAATACAATACTTCTGTTATTTTAAATTTCCAAGGAACAAATGTAACAGGGGCCGCCCTAAGATGCCCCCTGTCCTAAGATGCCCAGATTTTTTGCTGATCTTATTATGCATAAGTACGCCGTGTTTGTTGCCACTGACTATGATGATTAGAAAGGTAAATAAACCAAGTCCAAACAAACAGCTTTTTTTCTATTAAATTTTTTTTTTACACATGTTCACTTCCCCTTTTTTTTGAAGACATAATTTTCACAATAATGTTGGTACTGCCGAATCACTGTGGTCACCTGTTACTAGGTATTGGTGGCTCGTGGCCATAAATAAACAACCAATAAAAACAGCCACGCAACTGTCATACACATAAGGAACAAAGCTTCACAAAACACTACAAATATTGGTCTTCAAATGTTTGTTGAGTAGAAGACCGGCCATAGAAAAAAAAAAAAACAGCATCACCGCCGTTGTTTTCCCCAGGGAGCGTGGCCATGCAGGTGGCAGACGAGCGAACGCCCAAAAGATTTGTTACTTTAAAAATGATTCCTACCGTCTATAAAAATGAAACTTCACAGAGTGATGTCGAATATGTTTCCCAATACGTACACAGAGTTTTTTTGTGATTTTGGCGTTGTCGTTTTTCGTAAGGATTTTGTTAGTCGGGCCGCCGCATTCAGTGCATTTCCCATGAAAACACGACCTGGATTGTGAATGATTTAGCCCTCCTCGCGGGAGACAAGAAGCACACACAATCACAATTCTACTGTCAAAGGAAAGCTAATATATCATAAAATCAGAATTTTTATTTATGTTTGTCTAAATTGGTCACCAGCTTCCGAAGAGAGCAAATTCCAAAAGCGGGGCAAGTTACGGCGCACTGTTTAACGCGGCTCAAAATCAGAATTTATATTCACGGTAACGTCCTCGGTGTTTTCCAGTTGTAACGCGGAGGGTGAAGAGTTCATGAACAATATGGATGCCTTCCTTATTCAAGTATGGTCTCCAGATGAATGTGCTAAAAATTCATTGATCAAAACTTGACCACTCTTTGGCAACTAGTGATGGAGCGCCGTGAGTTCGAGCGCGTAAAAAAGGGGGGCATCTTAGGACGGCCCCCATTACAGATTCATGTAGATAATTTAAAGCAAACAAAACAAGAGTCTGAAAACTCAAACCTGCTTGAAATATTTTGTTTTGTGATGGTGCGCATGGTGTGTTGTGGGGGTTGATATGGTTTGACGTTTGGCAAAATTATTCCATCATTGTTCTTAAGTTATATATCTACCTATGGTAAACAGTCAGATCCAAAACTACACCTTTCTGATGTCCTCACCATTTCATTTTTATTTCTTATTGTTACACCTGCACCTGGCACATACATTGTATCTCAATGTGTATATAATGGTTCACACCATACAGAGGTGACAGCGATGGTCACAGTTGCTCTTTTTTGCTCCTTGGAAGATTTTGACCAGAATGCCCCAGCAGTTCTAGAGCAAGCTGCTAGAGGGCCCAAACATACAACACTTCTTCCTTACACCACAAGCTATGTGCCACCAAAAAATCAAGACCATAGCATATCCATGTCAAAAGATACAAAAATCCAAGTTCTGTTGCAGTACCAAGGTCACACACCAGGGGATCCAAAATTGACTTTGACCTTCGTCTTTCAAACACCTACCCAAATACCAAATATCATTACAATCCATCAACAGGTTCTAAAGTTATGCTGACCACAAATATGTGGAAACACAAACAGACACACACACAGACACACCAAAAACTATACCTCCATTTTTCATGGAGGTAAATATCATCACAATCACACGTTCTGTTCTGGAGATATAGCACTGGAAACGACCCTTCCACACACTCCCATGCTACTGAAAACACAAAACAGATGTTACAGCTGCTAGCTGTCCCCAAGGAAGTTGAGACAGAGGGAATGAGGCCAGATCACTCCATAACAGGAAAAGGGGTGTAAATATTTTTTTTTAAAACGAACCACAAAACAACAGCAAACTTCTAATCTACTTAATAGCACAATAGGTCACACACTCTATCCCCATAGCAAAGGAAATCGCAATCCATCCAGAGGTTCTAAAGATATAGGTCCGGAATCACAAAGATCCCTACCAGAAACAGTACATGCTTTTTCAAGCATGTAATCAGCAGAAAAAACTGATACAAAACAATTGAGAAATGATTAACAGTGACAATCACAACTTTTGAGTGTATTTCAACTTCAACTATACCCTCTGTAGCAGTTTTGAACTTGAAGGTAATGTGATAACATCAACTCTCACAATTCCACACAACATGCCATAATACTGACATGAGAAATACTACATGAATTTCAAGTGATTCAAAGACCTGTACCAATGCAGCATCAGCAATCCTGAGGTATATACAGTTTAGATATTTAGGCGTTCAAGACAATCTTGAGAAGGCCTCTATACCAATGTTTCTATGATGTGGTGGTATTATGGCACCCGGTAGAATTATGAGACGTGATATCATAGATAGATAGGAGGCTGACCTGAGTTCAGGGTTGATGAACCACTCCCCATCCCACTCCCAACCGTCAGGGGGGACAAAACTGTCCTTCTTAAGCTTCAAGTCTCCACTTGCATCTGACCAATGGGGGCGGAAGGTCTTACTGGCGCTAAAGTCCCCCAGCAGTCCTTTGGTCTCATTCTCGTAGGTTTCAGCGAACACGGCCACTTCCCCCTCGGTCGTCCCGGGGTCAAAGTGCTCCTGGTCGGTCTGTAACCCAAGCCATAGTTTCACCCTCAGGAGGGCGGGGATGTCCGTCTTGCCATGCTTGTGACCAGGGTACTGTGGCACATGGACACGGGAACAAGATTAGTCAATGCAGGCATGACAGAAATACAGTGGAGTACATTGTAGCTAGTGGAATTTTTTCCTTTTACAAAATGTATGCCTAGGAAGACCAAATGCATCAGGATAGTGACCACTCAAGAGACACTGTAGCTATATAAAGACTATAGACAGGATGAGGAGTAGGCACCGGTACAGAAAATTCAGGTATAACAGTTCAGGTCCAGTGGATCTAATTGTCTGAGAAAAGTTGTGAATGGCGATACTCAAAACAATGGTCCATTTTGCTACAGGGTTAAGGATTCTGTTTGGTGGAGTATCCGACTTCCACTGGCAATGTAAAATCCTATCTTCGTGTAAGCAACAATAACTGCACCTGTTAGATTATACCAAGTGTTACTGTAGAAATTTCTCCTCTACTTCGCTTGTTACTTTCTTGGACAGGTAAGCCCCTAAACACGTGAACGTCTGCCAGTATAATATTTCATTTTCTAATTAGTCAAAAATCCAGTCTACTGATTTTTTTCAGGTCCGGTTTATTCAAGACTGGTCCAACAAGAAAAAACTGTTTTGTACTGATATACCGTACCGGTATAGACAGGACTCTTCATCCTTGGGGAGATGGAAAATAAATCTATGGGACCATGAAATAGTCGTCATGATGGCGAAGTGGTCAAATGTAAATCATACAAAAATAAATTTGTGTGTTTAAAAGCATGGATTTGCATTTAACAAAATGAGAAAGTCACCTTGAGTGTAATTGTTTGCAGCTGTCCACAGTACTTTCCTGTGCAGCCAGGGTTGGTGGAGAACAGGACTTGGTGGGCTGGGATGCGGCAGTATGCTCTCCGACTCCCTCCAGTAATCATCCAGATCATCACATCAGGGATGCTGTTTTGGGGCTGGAAATAGAAATGTACATTGTAGATGTATACAGAAATACCCACTGTGCAACAGGTCACAGCAAAACTCTAGTACATTTTGTCAAGTTTCAACTTTTAGAACATTTTTTATATTTCTAAGTTTTGCTTTTATTTTTACACCACAATATTGCCAGCATTCCTGTTGTTGTGTTACTAATCAAAGATTCCACATACATTTGAATTTCAACTTTTTTTTCAAAGTTATATTGGCTAGTACATTATATAGCACCAACCTAGCATGTAAGTAATGCCTTTGACAGAATTATTACCTCAATACTGATGTCCTTGAGTGTCTGGCAATATTCCATGGCTGCTGCTAACACCTCCTCTGGTTCTAGAGCCTTGTCTCTCAGTGCCTGGGCCTCGGCTACTATGTTGTCCAGCTGTTTCCTCCTCATTTTACCCATGTTCCTGTCGAGTTCTGTGTCACGGTGGCCCTTTTCTGCCTGTGGTACTGGCAGTCGCTTTCTGTTGACAAACAAAATTGACAGAGAAGAAAGAAAGATCACTTTTTGGTCACAAGTAATGTTCTACAAACAGAAATATGACATGGACACACTGATTTCATTTGTTAACATTAACTCTCAAAATTCCACCGTATGCCCAAATACTGCCATATCATAGCAACATCGTAGTTTTAAAGGCCTTTACAAGATTGTCTTCAACACCTAAATACAAATGTATCTGAAGTGTATATACCTCAGGATTACTGATGCTGCATTGGTACATCTCTTTAAATTCATATAGTTTTTCTCATGTGGCAGTATTACGGCACCCAGTGGAATTATGAGAAGTGACATTAGTTCTTGTAGTACTTGTACAAAAAAAGGCTGTATTTGATTATATATTCAACTGCCTCTGTCAATATACGTATAATATGAGGGGAAAGAGTGTATATGATCATTGTTTCACTCAGTTTTACATAGGTTGAAAACAGATTAAAGTTTTCCTATCTGGGCTGTTTTCATCCTCTCCTCTTATAAAAATATTCTATACTGTTCAAGTGTAAAGGAAGTTAACTGAGATGGCCTGGGATAACTTCAAATTGTATCCAAAAACTAAGGCAGGAAAATGATGCTGATGCTGTCATTATACATGTAACATACCTTGTAATAACGTTTCGAGAATATGATGGGTCATCCTTCTGGGACTGAGAAGAAAGGATTTAATTTTCTTTATTACTTACTTGCATCTTGCAATGAGCCTGTCCAGCATCCCTACACAGTAGGAGGTCAGCTCTGCTCGATTCATCCTAGTCTTCAAACCCATGTTTATCTTCATCAGGTCGCCTTCCTACACAAATGGTTCAAGTGGAAGAAGATGGTAACTCATACATGTACATGTAGGTCAGGACAAGAGACTATTTCTTAGTCTTAACAAAAGCAACTTAGAATACAGAAGAATATTTTTGTAAAAATGCAGAATGTTTTCCCTGGGCCTGTACCCTATTGTCAAGCTACTCGCACACAACATATTGATTTCTGGACCAGGTCATTACCATGATGATTACCATTAGGTTTGCCCTATTGTACTGTGTGCGAGTAAAAATATTTCTAATAAAATTACCAAACAGATTTTGCCAATGCAAACCTGTAATTGTTCACTTAAAAAACAGTTAGTATGCTGATGCATTTCTAAGCTCTGATTCACGGGTTAACAGCAGTTCTAAGCTCTGATTAGCTCTGGACAGAAGAAGAAGAAATAAGAACACACCAGCAAAAACAATAGTTTTTTTCTACTGGGACAAACAATCAAGAATAGTATTGACAAAGTCTTGAGATTCATTTCT
Organism: Branchiostoma floridae x Branchiostoma belcheri; assembly: GCA_019207045.1. NCBI lineage: Eukaryota > Metazoa > Chordata > Leptocardii > Amphioxiformes > Branchiostomatidae > Branchiostoma > Branchiostoma floridae x Branchiostoma belcheri. Next base: position 31,549,436 of record CM033026.1, on the reverse strand, counting down.
CCTTTACTCTAGCCAATATCTTGTAATAGAAGGAAAACAATCACTTGTTATCTGTATTGTTCTAGCATTTTATGTCCAGCCTCATAACCTCAATGAAAAGCAGCTTGCTGGCTGATTTGATGAGATCTAGGAAAATTCTTAAATACACAACCAGAATAAACTTACTGTGCTTACGTTTTGTAACAGTAAGTTTATCCTGGTTGTGTCAAGAATTTTCCTATATCCTATATTCTACCAACCTGATGAAATTATTTTGGTAAGGCTGATTTGAGCTTCTCATGAATGGTTCAAACAAAAATCCAACTCACCAGTGCTTCTGTGATCTTGTGTAACATGTTGAGGGCCTCTAGTCTCCAGCTGATGTTCTCCCAAAATGACGTGACAACGACGACCGGCTTGGTGCTGCCCCAGGGGAGGAAGTAGTACTTACAGCCGTCGAACACTGCATTTGTGGGCTGGGTACATAGACAACGCTTAGGGGGGGTCATCGACACACACACAAAGACAGACATGTGAGTAATACACTGTTCATGGAGAATAGGATTTCATAAAGACATCAAAATTTGTGATCATTCAAGACACACTGAACTTACATGTACATGCACTTCTGAATTGGTAAGTCTATGAAATAGGTTTCTATAATTTTCATAAAGCTGTCTCATACTGTCACATACTCTAAACTAAGAACAAAGAGGAGTAATTATTAAAAGTTGTTGGCTGTCATTATATAATCTTAATCATTTCTGCGCATGCAAAAAAAAATTACATTTGCACTTCTTCTGAGTGCATCCCAGCATTGGAACCATTCTGCACTTCTTCAAATTGTACTATACTCCAATGGGTATATGTGGGAGCCAGTGCTAATAATATGCATGTCTAACTCATGCATATACAGTACTGGCAGGCCTTTTATCTAACTTTCTGAGTTTACAGCTCTTGTTAAGTTAATATACAAAATTCACAGAAGTCCTGGGATACAAAATGTACATGCATGTCCTCATTCCTCAAGCTTTCTGTTTATCATGATAACAACAATGACAATAACAATGATGATAACACACAGAGAACCAGATGTTACCTGGGTTGTTGACGAGGAAGGTGGGATGTTGGTGTCCAGTTTGTTGCCATAGTTACCGATGCTGACTTCGAACTCCACCGGAGCTTCCATCTCACAGATCATGGAGGCGTCCATGAAGATGCCCAGCAGTCGGTACTTACGGCAGCGCTGAAAGCCCTGGAAATAAGAGTAGCAATTACAGGTGGGTTCCAGTACTGGACCGGAAAATCACAAAAACCCTAAACCTTAGGGAACTGTTGTGTTCCTGAACAAAAGAAAAACTACCATTACTAATTGGTTCATCCAACACATCAGATACTACTGTTTAAAGACTCTTTTTACACATCCACATTTCCACCGACGTTTCAGTGACCGCCTGTCACCTTCATCAGGGTAATCCTGACTGGTTCACATCGTACCGCAGCAATAAAAATCACTGCTTACAGATGAAGGTGACAGACAGTCACCAAAACGTTGGTGGGAATATTGGTTGTGGTTGTGTAAAAAGAGGGTCTTTATCCAGTAATGTGCCAACCTGATGAAACTACTCACGGATCAGATACTACTGACAAAGTAGATGTATCTAAGTTGTATTCTTGTTCATAACGGGTATATTTTTTGTGACAGCTTTAGTCATTTACAATGATGAAGGTTAGACATCCTGGTAATAAGCTACTGTAACTGACAAAAGACAAATGTCTACCTAGTTGCTTGAGAAACTGTTACCTTGTGTGAGCCATTTCTCTTGGCACAAACACCCTGAGTGAAATAGTGGGGTGGAACTTGACTAGCTTCATCTACCCCTTAGCATATACCATGTACATTGTATATTGTACATTGTATATGCTAAGGGGTATTTCCTGCTACACAAGATTAAGTCCAGTGAAATGGAAGCTTTTTGTTTGTAGCCTGTGTACCATCCTCCACCGCTGGCTCAATATTTTCGTTTCCTAAAGACAAGCGAAAGTATTGAGCCAGCGGTCACTAAGGTCTACACTCTGTCTTTGTGGAGCACATACATGTGTAGGTCATGGAACAGCACTATCTAATCAGAGGCTCTGCCAAAAGATTGTAAACAAATCTTCAGAAATTCTTATGTTTGATATGTTTGACAAAATGGCCTTTGACTATGAATCTCACACTTCTTTCAGTACAGTTCTTACTACATGAAGAGTACTTGAGACAGATGCCATTTGATGAGGGCAGATCAAACTGAGATTAAAGGGGCATGACTCACATTCTGAGGCATAGTAATACTGTAAATGATGAAATTTTTGCAGTTGTTTTATGTTCACGGTTTTCGCCTTGCCACTTCACCGCAAACTTAAAACCTCCGTAAACATTTTTCCATGGCAGTAAGAGACTACAGTGCATGCTGCTACCGCAAACTTAAAACCACAGAGAACAGTCTTTTTTCCCGTTACCGTGAAGTTAAATCCCCGCTAACTGAAATGCATTTACAGTTAACGATAAAAACTTCTTTCAATATCCACCAAACTTCAAACCATTCTGTAAATTCTTTGGAGGCGACACAAGCTTTCTAATCCTACAGCTTTATCCGTTATGCTCACAGTTCATCTCACACAAATACAGTGAGGCTTGATATGCATCTCATACCTCCACTACCATCAGCTCCTCTGGAGTGATGTCCACTACAGATTGCTTTGGGTCAGGAAGTTCTCCCAGAATTGTCCGTAGCTCCACCATGACACGACCACGGTAGGCAACACCCTCACCCTGAAAACACAATCAGTGAAGTTGTGGATAGCGTTCAGAACCATGGCAGGGACAGGCATGTTAACGTGTGTGGATGGTGTTCATCATCAGGGACAGATCTGTTCACCTGTGTGTATGGATGGTGTTCAGAACCAGGGACACTTGTTTACCTATGTGTGGATGCAGTTCAACATCAGGGTAGATGTATTTGTCTGTGTGAATGATGTTCAGCACCAAGGACAGGTAGGTTTCCCTGTGTGTGGATGGTGTTCAGTACCAGGGACAGGTCTGCTCACATGTGTGTGGGTTGTGTTTAGTACCAGGGACAGGTCTGATTGTGTATGAATGGCGTTCAGCACCAGGGACAGGTGTCTTTACCTGAGTGTGGATGGTGTTCAGCACCAGGGATATGTGTGTTTACCTGTGTGTAAATGGTGTTCAGCACCAGGGACAGGTCTGTTTGTGTGTGGGTGGTGTTCAGCACCAGGGACAGGTCTGTTTAGGTATGGATGGTGTTCAGCACCAAGGACAGGACTATGTTTACCTGTGTGTAGATGATGTTCAACACTAGGAACAGGTTTGTTTGTGTGTAGATGGTGTTCAGCACCAAGGACAGATCTGTTTGTGTGAATGGTATTCAGCAGATACTTTTGTCATTATTTGAGTAGTGAAGACAAGAAGATTGTACAAAACATCAGATTCTATATTATTGCATTCCTGGTAGATACAAATGCACACTTACCAGACATTGTAAGAAACAGATGTTAGCAATTCAGCAAATCTATAAACACTCACCTTTCCCAAGTTCAGGTCATCAAATTCATCTGGCAATGTCCGAAACTCACGGACTGAACCATACATGTTGAGGAAGCAGGGTCCAAAGCAAGGCAGGAATCCTACAATAAATGGAATGAATAGTATTCAATGGGGTATTCTAAATACCTCACACTGGTCATAGGACTACTACAAAAGAAGTCATATTGTAGTCATACTAGCATTATTTTATGAAATAAAGACTCCTAAACATCTGCATAGAATGCATAACTCACTCTGGTGTCAGAAGTGGGATAGTGAGACACAGTCAGTCAGACTTACCGTCCTCTTCACCAGGCCAGGACACCATGGACAGGTTCAGGAGGCCCGTACCGACCGTATCGTCAGCACTGACACGGTCCCTACAGTATATAAGCAAAAATATATATTGTATCAGTCTTCTGTGTTTCAATTCAATCTTCATGAAAATCTTGAAATGTTTGGGTGGATTTATTTCTGTGGTTTGGTGGTGACCTGTGTACTGCAAATCAGTGTAATACAGAATCAATTCAATGGTTATTATCAAACTTCAAACATGGCAAAATCTCTTTTCTCTTCCTCTGCTTAAGTACCCACGAAAACAAATTAATTTCCAGTATCACTCACCAGTCTTTAATACGCAGCTTGATGACCTCACACATGGAAGGAAACTGTAAAAGCATTGAAAGTTTTAATGTTTGTAAACAGATGACAGCAGTTCTTCCTATTTCTATACTTCTCCAAAACTACACTAGCACATCACGTTTGGAAAATTTTGATCCTGCTTAATGTATCTATAGGCAGACTATGACAGAATACTGTATGATACTTCTAAGCATGTGACCAATGATGTGTACTTACCCGCATGCCTAGTCGTAACTCCTGGTTCCATTCGGGATGGTCAGAGTTATACAAAGTCTTGGTGTTGACCTGTTCAATTGAAAATAATGAACTGGATAAGACTCATAGTAGTAGTGGTCCTAGTTTACACAGAAATATGGAATACTAAATACTTGGAAACAGAAAATATGGTTCAACTCCATACTCCATAAAACCATTATTGTGGATGGTAAGGAAGGTGAAGGTACCAGTGCAAGGGCAGAGTATGTTAAGTGTTAGCCTTTTATTCAATAGGTCGTTAGTTTGATCCCTGGCAGAGTCATACTAAAGAATTTAAAAGGTCTCGTACCAGTGTTTTTTCCCGATTTCGTAGCAAATCTGACACCCTCGTCCCAAAGGAATATGGGTCGAATTTTGCATTACTCTGATGGAAAGTGGTGTCATGCGGCTTCGTGATTTACTGTATGGATGTTGAACACACACAACACTACCAGTTGACTAGCCCCCTGCTGTAGTGATTGCACTAAATGTGGCCCAGGGCTACTGAAACTACTAAGGAAGGTGACCCCAACTGACCTTTCGTCCTGCAAAGTGCACCTCCATGTAAGGGTCCACCAACTCTTTTTTCACCTCACCAACACCCAGCACCTTCTTGATGCCTTGCATTGCTGATGTGTCCACTGGAATAAAGCAATTAGCCTGTCAGTCTTACAGGGAACTCTCATTCAGTCAATTAACCCATCAATCAATAAGCCAACCAATAAGCAAGCTGCACAGCTGGCCAACTTGGAATTGCGTCTATCGACAAACTAAGTAAGATAAAACTAAATTACAGTGTTCTTTCTGAACAATGTTCTTCAAAGCCTATATTCTTTCAGCATGATAAACTACTTGTTGATGTTCCCATTCATATAATATTTACTGGTATTTACACTAGGACACAGTTTAACGGTGTTTTAAGCAATCCATCTTACACAACTTGTTAATGAAGGTTAGAAATCCAGTTGAACAATATTCAAATACAATTCTCTACAACTGGACAAATCAAGATTTTCTTCTGTTAATTACACAATAGTTAACTGATCCAAAAATAGATATAGTGTGCTATAATACATACATCAGCCAAAATCACGCCAATGTAACACCAATGTAACGCTGTTAACATATTTGGTCTCCATACAATATTAATTCCACAGGCTGATACAGCTGTTTGTTCCCACTGGCCTTTAGCCAATTGGTTTTGGACAGTGTACATGGTCATGGGGTGAGCAACTCCGCCTCTGGACCTGGAGATTGAGAGTTTGAATCCCATCCGTTGTCACTTACCTGACTGGAAAAGGCTGTGTTCCACTGTAATGCTTGTCATGAAGAGCCTAGGATAATTTCACCATTCCATTCATACATTTTGTATCATCAGATTCTGCTTTTTCTGACATGACTAAGTGACCTTATCTGATAAAAGGTCACTCTTCAATTTACAACAAGATGCCCCAGCCTTACTCTGTGGTATGTCCTCTGCTCGGAACACCCTGAAGATAAAGGTGGCAGGGCGGAGCTCCACACCAGCTGGGCGCAGCAGGTTACTGTGAAGAGAACAGGGCAACATTTTCTCTCAGACATGACCTTGTGGACTAGCCTGGGTACCATCCGGATAGTAGTTCGCTCCTATGTTCGCTTCTGCTATCCGTCTGGAGACTTGCGCATTCAAACCGTTTGGTGGTAACATCAGTTAATGAGCGAATGTAGGAATGGCTTCTAGAGCGCTTGTTCGATGACAACAGGCCTCCCACGAGCGGCGGGGGGGCTTGTCCGTTGTTGGAACACCGGTTCGAACGAGCGATTGAACCCATTTCATAATTCGCTCATATGTAGGGACCAATCAGCGCCTGCTTCCAAAATTTGGACAATTCCAGACGTTTAGATGGTCCGCGTTCCCAGACGGAAACACAGAGAAGCGACTGTATATAGTGTACAATGAACGTCAGAGCTAGAAGCGACTGTATATAATGAACGCCGGAGCGAACTACTTTCCGGATGGTACCCAGGCTACTTGTGGACAGTAATGCTTTGAAACTTTCTTTGCACTTGGTACAGTCCAAATGGAACTTTACCATCAGCATGAAACACTGTTTAAGTAGTTAGTCCATTATAATTTCTCCCTTGTTAAGGTGCAAGCTTCGTGTCAGCCATCAAATGATAAAATAGAACTCTATTTTGGTTGTTAAGTGTAACAAACAAGGCAATCAGAGATGGGAGATTTCACGTACGTCAACAACACACACATACAAACAGACAAGCAAAAAAACAATATTTCAGTATAGTACATCTCGTCCTTATTTTTTATCTCTCTATTTTGTGCATCAATTGTTTTTGAGGTTTACATTACAGAATTATGATAGTGCATCTCTGTACTTACGATTCAATGTCATCAGAATCAACTTCTGCCTCTCCTTCTACTTTCTCAGACTGGGAAGAAAAAAAAAATTGCTAACTCTTTTAATGTCTGGTCTGAGCATGACAGTATATGCAGTGATGTAAAACTGTTGCATAATATGCCACAGTATATACTCATGTACACAAGCTAAGAAGAATGGTTTGCAGTAACTGGTGACGGTTACTGCATTATAAAACACATCTAATTCAATATTACATTTTGCAACAACACATAGAAATCAAAGGTTTTCTCAAGTGTTTCAAGCCAATGTAAACTGCAATTATCTTTTAGTTTCTTTATCATTCTACCTTACAGATTGGTACATGTTGAATACATATGGAACCAGAGATTCTCAGCAACCTACTAGAGACATTGTAGGGTTGGACATTAAGACATTACGCCTTGGAAAATGTTCTAATCTAAGAGTACTGATCAATTATTCCTTACCGGAGGCTGCTCTCCAGGCCCCAGCACAATCATGGACATCTTGATGTACCCTTTGGCACCAGCGGTGGGGTCGTCAGGGTCACTCAACAGAACCCAGCGGCGAAGGAAGGCATGGTCTAACATCAACAGCAAGTATTAGTAAATGCAGAATCATGTGTATACTGTAATAGGTACATGTATATCTACTGCATCAATCAGCAGTTAGAAATGGTCAAACCATTTGGACACAATAGGCCACAACAATATTAAGTTATTTGTTCCCAAATTTGCAGATCCACTTTTTTCTGGTTTGAAAGTGCAGAAAAAAAATGTTACATGTAACACTCAGGATATAAATCAGCTGAATAAAAATTTATACTTGCAATAGAAGAAGAAAAATATGTCTTCCAAGCTGCTGCATTTTTCCATAACACTGTACATGTATCAATTATGTATTGAATATTGAAAACTGCTTGTACTGTTAACTAGCTAAGTGTTTTGACTTTGAGACTCCTGCATTCAATATTTTGGTCTATCAGAGGATGCCTGATTCTTTCTCATTCATAATCCTTTACATTTACTTAACCTACTAAGGCCACACCAATTTAATTTCCTGGTTCACGGATTTTTTCATAAAAAATATGGAGCGAGAGGGCGAAATAAAAATAAAAATTGTAAAATGGTTGGGGTAAAGGTAAGGGCTAATCCAAAACATAAAGAATAAAAAAGTTTTCAGCTTGAAAAAAGTACAAAAACACTATTACTGTACAGTAACAGCACCTGTTCATTGAAAATTACAAAAGTAGTGTCAGTTTTTATGTTTGCTACACCAGAAAGTTGGTGAATGGCTTCATTGATGGTGAAAATTTGCTGAGTGGTAATTTTTATTTTTATTTTTTTTCCAAAAAATAGGAGCGGGCAAATCCGTGAACCAACAAATTTAATTGGTGTGGCCTAAATACTAGTAATTTTCCTGCAATAATCTGGGAACCAAAGATTAAAAGTAGTGTAAGCTGGATAGAACTTGTATTTCTAGGGTAGAATCTACCTTGAAAAGCCTTTAATCAAGATTAGAACAGTTATAATCAAAGATATTCAAATGTCAACTGCCAAAATGGCCATGTTACTTACTAGGTTGTCTGTGGACTACCCCTATATCCAGCTACAGAGAGAAGGTTGGAGAGAGGTTAGCTCAACTGGGGTTATGCACACTTGCATACAACAATTTTAGCAAAGGTTAGGTGGATCTTATTAATACGTTACAAATCCAAACAAGATGGCAAAACAAACCATTATTATAAAACTGGTAATAAAGGTAAGAACAGGTACATGTAAATTCCAAAGCTACTCTCTGGCCTTAACATCAACTGTCGTAATTCTACCAGATCCCATAACATCCCCACATTAGAAAAATACATGAATTTAAAGTGATTTGAAGGGATGTACCAAATTGAATACAGCACCAGTAGTCCTAAGGTATATAATGACGTTACACATCAGATATCTAGGTGTTTAAGACAATGTTGAGAAGGTCTCTACATATACATTTTGTATCAATGTTTTTATACATAGTATGGCATCTGGTGGAATAATGAAAAGTGACGTTATATGATAATTGCATCTATAAAATGATGGATTCAGTCCTTGTCACACAAATGTAGCTGGTACATCAGAATATCTCCATTCTTTTGTAAGCACAATTTATCCCTCCCAAAACATTTATTATCATAAGGTAAATAGACATAGAAAAAGCATTACTATCATAAGGTAATATAAAGGGACACTGAAATGAAAAATATGAATCTTGATTCGTAATACAATAGTTGAACACAGAAAGTTAGCCTTACATTCAAATCTCTATTCATGATAATGTACATACCTTGAAGGAACCAATGAAAGCATCGGACCGAAGCTTGCGTGAGTTGAACACCTACATTTGGTATAATACAAAGACATTTTCAGTATCACAAAACATTTTTCAATTGGAAACATTGGGTTACTCCTGTTATGGCACTAGATTACAGCCTAAGATTTATACCAACACTGTAAGCAAGGTATTTAAACGGTTCCGCTTCAAATACATTATATATCGTAATTGTCTCACCTGAATTTCTATCATATCTCCAAATAGTTCAGCAGGGGACTCATGGAAGTTGAAGAAGAAAAGCTGCACACAAAAATGAAACAAAAAACCATTACAATTGATTTAATTATTGCAAATAGGGTCCTTTGTGGTAGGCCATTGACATGACACCCAACCGTACTTTGCAAGGATGTGTGAATTGCTTTCTTTCTAGCCCACTGACCCAATATTACAAAAAATGGTAGAAAATGGTAAATAATGGCAAAATGCTGTTACCATTGTTAACAAACTGTTAGAAGTATTCTGTTCCACATCATGAATATTTTAAAGGTTTTACAGACTGGGGAAAATACTTAGAAAGTTCAAATAGCATTAGAAATATTTCAAATATCTCCTGGACATATAATTGAAAACAATTGAAACCATTAGTAAATGATGACAATGGCAATCCTCGCAGTGACTCGGAATTGACTATAACATGAACATTGTTACTCTTGGGTTACTGGGCAAGTTTATGTATCTCAAATCTTTTTTGCAGTAATATAACACTTCTTAATCTCACATCTTATGAAACATCTTGCCTGCATCAGCCTACAGGCTGACTCGAGTTTTCATGAATGAAGAAAGGTTCAAACAAACAAATCTTACAAGTAAGGAACCAAATATGCCAAGATACAATGTGTATGTACTTACTATCACTTTGTCTTTCATGCTATGATCACATTTATTTCAACACTGATGCCCCTCTGGAAGATTTAGTTGTTTTTTTCACTTTCAAGGGAGGCCCAGTGGGGCTCCCAGTGGTTGCTGGGCGATTTGGAGATCTCTGGCAAGCCCCCAGTTGATTTTAATTCCCAATTACAATCAGTTGTGAAATGCACTATAGCACAGCCAGAGTCCCTGATCTCAGACCATCTAGATTGGTCAGATGTTCACTCACTACAAGCGTCCTTTGGAAATGGCATTATCAAGGGTATCCTAAACCTACCTCATCATAGAAAGGACAGTCTGTATTCTTCTTGACTCTGGTCTGCTTGGATTGGTTGGATACAGTGACTTTACAGACAGGAGATATGTTGGACCCTGCAATCCGTCGTCCCTCTAGGACCCTGATTCGAATCTGTGCAGCAAGTGAAACACATTGATACATTAAAATGCCAGTGGGAGTCGGATACTCGACCAAGCAGATTCCTTTGTACGAAATGGAGAATTGTTTTGAGTATTACCCATTTACAACTTTCTTTGACAATTAGGTCCAGGTTCAGGTCCGCATCTGGACCTGATCCTCTGGACATAAACCGGACCTGTTACCTAAATTTTCTGTACCGGTACCCATCCCTAAACCTGAATGAAACATTTTGGTAAACTGTGTGTTAGATGATATAGTAGTAGGAATATTTCAGCTCTGTAGATATATCTAGAAGAAGAAATAAATATTCTAGCCAGGATCAAAAATACTAATGTGAGGAGTTTCCATTGATTTTCATGCTTTGGGTAAACATGTATGGAAACAATGCAGTTCCTTTAACAGTACAGTTATCATTCATTCATCATCTGTAAATCAAAGAAGTGACGTTGATGTTGATATTGATCAATAACTCAAAATATTCCTACCTGGAAGTCCATGGGTTTATTGGACAAATTGCCAGGCAATTTCCTCCTAACCAGAAAAGAAAAACATAACAATTAGTACATATACAAGATATCCTTCAAAATACTACAGAGTACTTATCAAAGTGATATGAATGGTATCAATAACACTCAAGAGATACATAAGTCATGTGATTCCAACATTACTTACATGTTGTTTCAGAACATTGCTTACAGTTTAACACATGCATGTAAGACGCTGTCATATCGGATGTCAGATGCGTGTGTATGTCTGTCTAAGGACAACCATTACCCACAACAAGTAGACAATTAATCTCCATGCAGATCTTGCTGTGGCATAAGATAGTATCATAAGCTGGGGAAGGAGTTTAGCCAGCAGAGGAGTTTTATTCCAGCGTGGTGGAATAAAACTTTAATCTTCAAGCAGATCCTACGGTGCCATAAGATAGTGTCAAAGCTGGCCAAGGAGTATAGCCGGCAAAGGGAGTCAAACAGGCACAGGAGTTAAGTTTGATACTATACATTACGCCACCGTGGATCTGGTTGGAGATTAATAAAACTCTATCTTATGCCACTGCAAGATCAGCTTGGAGATTATAGACAATAACAGTCACACAGCTATGTCTATGTAACTGTTGTAGGTCTAAAGCGGGCCTTAGGCACGATCTACACACAGTTTTTCCCGATATCGGCGAGCCGACAACCTCTCCCCAGCAGCTTTTTTTCATCGTCTAGACGGAACTGCAATATCGCCATTACAATATCGGCAAAATTTCTCCCGAAAGGTCCGGACCATTCGCCCGATAGCTTAGCAGGGGTCCCCGACAGCTTAGCAGGGGTCCCCGACAGCTTCCGCGTGCGTGTAGACGCGTCCCGACTTCGGGAGGACTCATTAGCATACAACACGGGCTCATAAGGCTATATAATTGTTTATGACTGCAAGCGCCACGGGTGTCCCGTACCCAACGTTCCAGATCCCTCCCGACATCGGTAAAAACTGTGTATAGATTGGGCCTTACCTAGCAGCTCCCCTGGAGGTTTTGCCACCCTTTGTGCTGACCACACCTCCTTCTTCCTGCAGAGTCTCTTCTGTGCCTCCTTCACCATAGGTTAGGTCTCCCTCCTCTCCACCTACTCAATACAGAATTTATACATTGTACAACTACAACTTTATCTTTTGCAAATGATGTGGCAGTGCTAAAATCTTTTTATGTAAAAATCAATATGATTTAGCAAACCTGTCCTTAGTAACCTGTCCTTGGCAACCATGCAAGGGACCAAGAAAAAATGGTTGCTGAGGACAGGTGGTTGCTCCTGACAAGTTAGTCGGTTGCTCGGATGATTGATGCATGGTATGCTAATCCTGGCAACAATGTTAAGTATATATAACATTAATATTAAGCTTTTACAGTAACACTAACTAACTTTATATTGCAACCTAAAAATTTGCAGCTTGGGTATGACCATATTACAACAAAGACATGGGAAATATGGTTAACTATTTTGAATATACTTTAGAATATTCACAACCACAGTGTTACAGATACACACATGCATTTCTGGGTTTGGTTACTACAAACAAGAGACTTGAAGAGTTGTAACACAGTACACCTACATGTAAGCAAGCAGAAGCATGTATCATAGCACCAGATCATTCAGTCAGGGAAGTTTACACCATGAGTGTGAACAGTACAGATATTTGTTTAGAACATAAGTCTAAACTTTACAAAACCAACACTGGGATGAACCATAAAAACTGGAATTCAAATTTGTTCAGTTGGTCAATGATTTTCCATTATCATTCATCTTATGAAGTCCCCCCCCCCCCAAATCAGCAATCAACTAATAGTATGCAACAAGAAATCAGCTGAACACTGACCTTCTGCAATTTCCTCTGCAGCAGGTGCTTCAGGTGCTTTTTCCTGAGCAGGTGGCTGGTATGAGATCCTCAGACTGATGGAGGCCTGACAAACACACGTGCCACAAATCATCACATTTTCTGTAGCTTAAATAAAAACTTTTCCCTACATGTAAATCAAGCACTTTCTCCTGGCTTCATACTGAACTGCTGAAGTGGCTAAGCTATTCGAACCATACACATGTATCTAGCAAACTTACTTCCCGGCTGATATGAATTCATAGCAACTTAAACCCCTCATGTAAAGAAGAACTCTTCGTGTTATTGATATTCATATGCAGAAGAAAATCTTTAGTTAGTAAAATCAACTTTATTTGTCTTGCAAATCATCGATCCATTAACAAGTTTATGACATGTGCTACTTAATAACTACAAATCAAATATTAATCTTTTCAATCATTTCAACAACCAGATAGTTATTGACAAATTATTGTGTTACTCGCTGCCAAATCGCTTTGCAAAAAACTGACTATCAAACATAACAAAATGAAGACACTCAAGATCTATTGGTCTGTGATACATGTGTTGTAAGTTACTGGCTGTGATGTGAGTGATCATTGATTCATTACTGATCATCATTATTGGTTATTGACAAGTTATTGACTGTGTGTGTGGCCCATATCAGCTCACCATGGTGGGTCGCTTGTTTCCATCCTGCAGGGTGAGGTTCAGCTCGCAGGAGTGACTCGGTGCAGATACCACATCCCGTAGGGGAACCACACTCTCCCCCAGTAACCTGTATGGGTCAGACGGGCATTCTACTGGATCTGGCAATTAACTAGTGCTAAAGAATTAATAATAATAATAATAATAATATCTGGTGTATTTGCAGCCAGGTACCCAATATTAGAGTAATGAAGGCGAGGTTGAGGCGCCCTCTTGAGCACGGGACCCCCATTTTACGTCCCTTCCGAAAGACAAATTCGTGAATTTTTGGTCGGGCTACAGAATCCCGTCTTCCTTGGTGGCCTCTCATCCAAGTACTGACTGGACTGCACGTTGCTTAACTTCCGAGATCAAGGGGGTCGGGTGTTTCAACGCGCCACGTTAAGAACCACTCTTTATATATACATAGCATGGGTCAGTTGGGCATTCTACTAGATATGATGATTCAGACTGATGCCATAAGATTTAACCCGTAAACTTATACTAAAGGATGGTCAACCACGATCGCGGCTTTCCGGTAGTGGACACTCAGCCACAACCGCAGTTTCCCAGAGACAAGCCTGATCTTACCCCGGCAACCCACAAGTAGAGCATCACTATGTATCGACAATCCCTGGGAATCCAAAGCAAACTTCGGGGGGAATAGTCTTGTTTTCATTTGTACAGCCAGTAGACATCTTAGGGTAGACCACGAAGGCCGGTTATAGGCGATTTTTTTCCTGACTTTTGCAGCTAAATTTTAGCGCGCTATGATTGCATTGCCATGAAGATACTACCGGAGACGATAGATCAGTGACCATTTCACAATCAATGAGGAAGTTGATAAATGTAACTGAGATGAAAGCTACAATAAAGCCATGTTTGAGTCTCGTATTTATATTACAACTGTATGTAACATCATAAGGCATGTTCTGTACAAGTTTTAAAAGATGCTTGACGTGATTTGAACTTGACAGATGATCGACTTTGTGTTGACTGGGCTAAGTACAGCCTGTACTGTACAGGTCACATAGTAACAATCATATATATGCAACAATGGAAACAATCATACACATCTGTATATGCAGACATGCGTCTAACCTATTCTAGGACATTCGACTTCCTCTCGCTTCTTGGTAACTGCATAAATGTTGCTAGCTGTACGGTTGGTTAGAGTTGATTTATCAAAAGCTGTCAGGAATATAAATTTCTCTTTACTGTTCAAGTGTCTGAAGTGGGGATATTTACTCAACACATAGTCAAATAGAATGCTCCTATACAAAGGACAATCCACAGTAAAATGTACTTCATCTTCTACTATAATAATAGACCCACAGTTTTTTTCTAGTGGGCTACATACAGAAGTAATACAGGCTATGTTACTATAGTGCTAATCTTGTGAACTTTGCTACATAATCAATAAAGAAACACTTCTGCAGCATGCAATATAGTACAAAACACTTCATCCAAGGAAAGCAGAGTGGTAGCGTTACCTGCTAAATCTGCCACATTTCATGTAAAGGTTCAGGTGAATCACATACCTGTTCCTGCCAACACGTTCATAGTCCTTGACAGTGACTGTCAAGTTGTCTGATGGGTCAAGTGCCTTCCCTCCGAGGTCAAAGCTAAATGTCTGAAGATACAATGAGAACTTAGTGACAGTTTGGCTACACAGAATAGATATGTTCTATCCAATAATTCCACCAGCCTGAGACTGTCAGTTATCACATAAAAAAAGACGAATCTTAAGAGATCTACGTATACTGATGCAGCACCAGTAATACCAGAGTATCCTTGGAGAAGTCTTTGTTTTACATGACTTCTAATGATACCCAAAGAAATCCGTGCAGTTGGAATAGGAATAGACACAGACAGACTGCCCCTGCAGCTAATAGCTATAAGGGACTGAATGAGTGAGTAATCTGAATACATTGAAGACTAGTTCTTACCTGGTCCCATACTGGATTCAGCTCATTCTCTTTGACTTCTGTTTTCTTCTTGTCACCTGTACAAAAAACAAATTATTTGGTCATTTCAGGGACTGTACTGACTGTGACTGTTGTTGCACCTATAACTGTAACTCACTAACTGAAATTCAAAGATATGATGTTAATGCTTGGGAGGGTTCAGGGTGTCTGATTGATTAAACCAAATCTCTACTATTGCTAACATAGTACTTGTATAATATATCATAGTACATAGTAAAAATTGGAATTCAGGAGAATATTGGATTGTCCTGGGAAAGATAGGAATTCAGCTCTAACATTTCAATGATAAGAGGCCTTATAGGTCTGGGTGTTTAGATTGGCCTACTTTGTTTATCAAGGGTTAAATTATATAGCCCTGAGATGAACGTATGTTGTCAACAATGTGTCATCCTTTAAAAAGAACAGGGCAGGGTAGACCTCTGAAGACCTTGTCATTTCCAGGGTTTATCTGGAAGTGGAAGGCATTCTTGGGCTTCTTGGCTTTGCCCTGTTGTTTTTAGAAGAGAAAGTTTGTGGTTATAGCCTATAGGTAGGTACAAGAATGTGGAGGAGTGTACTTTGGGCGGTGAAATGAGTTAGATGAGTTTTGGAAGATAACTTGCGCTGTGCTGATTTTCTTTACACAGATACAAAGTTATTGTTCAGACTGTTCAAAATACTAGTAAGTAGTAGGTCGAACTAGCATCAGTGATATTAGCACCAGTGTGGACCAGACTGGTACAGTACTACAAGTACATGTACTAAAAGAGGACGATTGATCGGGTGCAAGAGGAGTACTTAGATAAACATCCTGTACTGTGTATGTTGCTGATAACAACTTGTTGAACATTCAAGCCCTAGGTATACTGGACTCTCCTACATGAGGGTCTGCACGTGAGGTGTAAGATTACTAACAAGAAATTTTGTTTCACTGTCAATCGCAGCCTGCCTGCTCTCATTTAAAATGTTCCTGGTGAATTATTCGTGAAGCATACTTGGTCCAAGGAGGTTGAACTTTTTCCAGCCTCCTTGCT
The DNA here is from genome assembly GCA_019207045.1 of Branchiostoma floridae x Branchiostoma belcheri. Taxonomy (NCBI): domain Eukaryota; kingdom Metazoa; phylum Chordata; class Leptocardii; order Amphioxiformes; family Branchiostomatidae; genus Branchiostoma; species Branchiostoma floridae x Branchiostoma belcheri. The sequence continues at coordinate 31,532,913 of CM033026.1, read as the reverse complement.
TGGTCTCTTTAATTCTTCATAGCACGTTATTTGTTGTCCTGAATTCGTCATTAAGCAATATTGACAAATTCTTTGTACAGCGTAGCCAAACCAGCCGTGGCTCCCATATGTGCGAAATTAGAGTCTACATGTGCATGTAGACTATAGTTTCTGAATCTTTTGTTTTGTCTTTAAGAATTTAATGTCTTATGTAATTTTTCTTCAAAATCTTTTACTCAACTTTACATATACTACTTATTATAATAGTTGAGATGTGTGCGGTGTGCGTGTGTGTGTGGGGGGGATAATGAGGACCAAGTGGGGTTGATGTATGAATTTCTGTACCGTCATTAGCATAATTTATATTCATGATAGTGTAATTTTACTTTTATGTCAACCAAGGAGCTTTCATTAAAGCTCAAAAAAAATATGCCAACAGTCAATTTTTTGTTGTTGTTGCCGCTTTCATAAGTTAACTAAACCTTGTATTGTAGATCTTTCTTATCTACTAGTACTACATCCCTTTTTTTAAACTCAATCCTACTCAAGTGTATACTTGACAAACTTTCAGAAAATGATACTGTATAAATGAGTAGGTTTTGGATTAATAAGTTCCTCTTCCTCATATTTAGAAGGAACACTGCATGGGGGGCAGAGTGTTCAGTGTTATAATACACCGATTATGTAACAGTATTATGTGAAAATCAAAGCTTGAATATTCAAATTGCAGTGCAGAATATTCAGCTATTGTTTATACACCCATTGAACATGTGTAAGTAAGTTTCAATCAAGGACAAGACAAATAATATGTACAACAAATCCATAGTATTCAATTCTAGAAAATGATTCTGAAGTTTAAATAAAGCTGCATTACTAAGACCAACATGTTTGTTATATTACGTAGTATACCATTTTTAGTTATTTGCAAGCTTAGTATATGTGCTCCAAAAATCACTGACTATAGACAACTACAAGTGAAAGTATATCTAATACCTAATCTTGGGAGGTTTTTCTTTAATTTCTTGTGAAAATGACATTTTTACTGGAACCTGCTAAGTACACATTATCTACAACAGGAAACGTCAATTGCAAGGATTACAGCACAACAAAGGCCACTCAAAACAGACCCTCCCTGAAGTTAAACAAATTGTTCTGTAAGACATTGGTTGCCTATGACTAATGTTTGCACCATCTCAAGTTTAGGTCTGTTCCAAATCACTGAGAGGGTTCTGAAATAATATTTGTCAGATTGAATTATTTTAAGTCAAATTATTTCAGTCACTAAAGGTCTAAATTGTTTAAACATTGAAACAATCAAAAGTGAAAGTTTTGTCATAGAACCAGAAATTTTCCTTGTGTGAAATAGTCCAGCAATCCTTCAGTGTCTGTACGCGTGTATTGTAAACTATTTGATGCCTGCGTAGTCCCAATATTAACTTACGGTGCAGAGGTATGGGGCAAGAAGGGGTTAAATGACAAGTCTCCCATTGAACAACTTCATCTTAAGTTTTGCAAATCAATATTAGGCATAAGAAAAAATGCGAGTAACCTTGCAACAAGGGTAGAACTTGGAAGGTACCCCCTGTGGATCGAAGTGTATACAAGATTGTATTCGTATTACAAAAGATTAGTTAAAGAAGTACCAACAAGTAGCCTACAATTTGAAGCTCTCTGTATACAACAGGACCTACATAAACGTAACATACCATGCTGGCTATTCAATGTTAGTAAAATCCTGGAGGAGTCAGGTTTTGCCTACCTATTGCTTAACAGTGATGGCAACACATCATTCGCTCAGGCCGAAGTAAAACAAAGACTAAAGACAACTTTGTTCAAAACTTCTACTCAGATCTTAACTCTCCTGGCACGAAGGAAAATCAAGGAAATAAGTTAAGAACTTACAGAAAATTTAAGCACTCGTATGAAAGAGAAAAATACCTGGATATAGCAAATTTTAGCTATCGCTGAGCAATGACCAAACTAAGGATCAGCGATCACCCACTGGAAATTGAAGCTGGTAGATATAACCGAACTCCTCCTGATGATAGACTATGTATATTTTGCGATAAGAGTCTCATGTATGTAGAAAACGAAGTACACTTTGTCCTTGAGTGTTCACTGTACAAAGATCTGCGAAACGCACTCGTTAATGCTACACAAGTGGATAAAAAATATGTGCACCTAACGAAGGAAGATCAGTTCAAATACCTTATGTCATCATCTAACTACGATATACTGGAAAAACTCTGTAAGTTTGTCTACACATGCTTTAAGAAGAGAGAAGAAGCACGTACTCTTTAGTATATGTATAGTTTTCCGTTTACTCCCTTTAATTTGGCTGTGTACCAATCTGACTGCATTTAGCCCCAATGGGGCATGAATATGCAATAAACTTCATTGTCATTGTCATTATATGATAGTTTCAGATTTGGAAAAGAATAACTCAAGCTGGGTTGACAAATCATCATACTAGTAAATCATGCAAACCAGTCTCATCTACATAATTTATGAGGAAATACTACAGTAGCATAATTTGCTAGCTAAGAATAAGACTGTCATACAAAAAATATGTTATTTGGGTAGAGTTAATTCACAGCCACTGATAAAATGTATGTAAATGAGGACCTTATTATTTGCATAATCAGACACATCTATACGAGCGATTGCAATAATGATGTCATGGTGACGCAGTGGTAGGCAAAAAAAAGCAAACTTTGGCAAAAGATTGATTTACATATTAGCCAGTAATTTGATCTGTTGATTTAGATATCAATTTTAATCCAATCTACTGACATCCTGCCAACCAGCCATCAAATACACCGGATATAAACAACAGCAGCGATCGCTTGTATGATATCTCACTCAAAAGGTTATGGCAAAGGTGTGTGGTTGTGGAACTCTTGTTATAATTTCTAATATGTCTGGCTATGTTCTTTTTATAACCCAAGTACATCGCATGTTGCAATTGTAGAGAAGAAATGTCAATTTCAGGTAACATTACATTTACATGTAACGTAAGGTTACCAGTTAATGGTCGAATTATGGAAAATGATTATTGTTCCGAAATGTCTTGGTAGAATTAAATATTTAACCCGTTTGAAGAAACAGTAGTTTGTCTGCTAAAAAAGTGCATGGTAATTTATTTCTTCCCTTCATCTTTGGCTGCGCACCAGCATGTAATATTGGAGTAGTTGGCAGTGAAGAATTGTTCTAGGGTGACCAATTAATGGTCACTTGAGTCTTTCTCCTTGTAGTGCTCTACCTATAAGCACACATATCCAAACACTTGCTGCAAAATATTACGTACATGTAAGTGGTAAACAAACAAGCCACGGAAAAATTTGTGTCTACCCCACCATCGCCTGCAGTAGCGCCGTAGTGATGCATGAGGTTGGACTGCCGAATTTGGCTCAGTAGAACGTCACGTAAAGTCGACCCGGATACCATGGGCCCACAATCTTCCATGAAAATTGTGCAATATTCATTGCAAGGGTTTTCAATGTGAATAACACATTTATAGTTTTATTATTATTGACTAATTTTTGCATGGTGCACCTTGAAATGCAGTCATGTCGCTAACTGACCGTTAATTGGTCCTGCACGTAAACTGGTAACCTTACGTTACATGTACCTTCACCATACTCTGGGACTGTGTTTTGCTCACCTGCATTCCAAGGTGTTCAATAAATCATTACAAACTACTGTAAATATTGAAATGTTCACTGTGGTTTTATTTGCCTCTCCATAGTGAAATCAGCACACCATACATATGTATTTCTGTTGTATTACTAGCTGTACTAAAGAATTGTTCCAAACACAAACAAAACCTGTGAAAGTGTCCTTTCATCATGATCATGAATGTTAAAACTAGTGTAAATGAATTAGCAGTGCGTAAAGTACTCATAACTTATTCATACCATCACTAATACTCTGCTTTCAGAAAGGACAATGGGACATCTTTGCAGGGGATTTGTTGACGATTGCATTTTTGTTGCAAATGCTGTATGATATTGAAGAAGAAATGACCTAATTTTAGTGGTATGAAACCTACTTTCCTGCCATGCATAATTTGTTTACTCTCTTGGGAGTGCAGCAACAGTTTGGAAACAAATTATGTATCTCGATCTTTCGTGTGTTTCACAAGCTATAGCCGGCACACAAACGGCTTGTTGTGGAAAATCTACAGCCAGTTGATCGAGAAAGACTCACAGGACCATGTAACATATTTGATTTCCTGTAATAGCTGATGTACTGTAGATAGCGGAACACCACGCCCAGCTAGCGGGTATTGTTATATACAAGAGAAAAGCCACGCTCATACCTTGGAAGTCAACTGTCGCGAAAGGATCGCTCTTGCCGGTGAATCGTTCCACATTGGGCAAATCAGACGCACTGATAACGGTCACCTGTATGGTAGACATGCCTGAGCCCGTGCTCAGAGATGTATTTTACAGAACTCCCGTGCTAGAGAGAGTTTCGGGGTCAGTGCTCGGCTAGCGGTACATCTCGGCAGTCTGCATTCCCCAGGCGTCCAAATATGCGCACGGATTCTAGCCCCTCCCTCCTACTTCCGGTTCTCCCCCCACTTCGCAAATAATAAAATAGCCTCGTTTCTTTTTGTAGCCTCTAGTCAGGATTCTACAAATTAATCATAATAGTCAGTCTTAAAGGTTTGGTTGTTTTATAACGAAAAGAGCTTCGCTACCCCCTGTGAAACTGAAAGTTCTTCTCTTCCTGGCTTCCTAGAAGTTTAATTTGAAACGCCCCCTACTTTCTCTAACATGTACATGTACGTGGCAGCTGCCTTTATCGACAGTGAGTATTGGGTTACACCTTCCGGGCAAAGGGCAAGAGAGTAGGCGGCTCGCCCACGTTCCTCTTGTACCAAGAAAAGAGGTTACCATGTGTACTGGCGGGAAAGAAAGCAGTCTCCTTGACGCATTAGGCCATGTTGTCTTTATAACATGGATGACATCATAGGGAACTACAAAACTGATTTAAGCGTGTGAATGAAAATAAAAGTTTGACCAAAAGTTGACTTCAGTGAGCATGAAGTCTATTGTGAACACACACGGAGTATGTTCATTAATGTTCTTGTTAACGTCTTCTTTTTAAGATCTTTTTGACTTCGGGTCAGACTTTGGCATTCTACGACAATATAAACCATCTTTCGATATTCTTTTGCAATTTACTGCATACATGGGTGACATCCGCGCGCGCATCAATTTCGGCTGTTTAAAAAAAGTTTTACGGTAGAAAACTTTAATTGTTTTTTTTCTCACCACAAAACTTTTGTTTTTCGAAACAGCCAAAACTGATTCGCGCGCGGATATCACCCATATATTCAAGCAATATGGCCTAATATGACTCTAATATAGACAGAAACGATTCTGAAACACCCTGCATTTTCTTTGAAAATGTGGCCTGTCTACACTTTCTTTCAATACACATCCTAGCTTGGATTCCCAGACACCCCTGTATAATGACCATTCACACTTCACAGGGTGCCAGGTACCTTCTCACCTGGCCCAGCAGCACCCCACCTGAAAACTCACAATAGGCTGAGAGAGGGCGATTAGTAAACAATATGGAAAATCTGTAAAAATCGGGGTCAAAGGTGGTTGCTATGTGTTGCCAGGGAGCCAACACCCACTTTGCTAGGGGTCCCAGAAAAAAGACTTCGTTTAAGTTTTGTGAGGTGTCAAAAGTTCGTAGGTCTCTGCAAAACGAAGAAGATAATAGATATGATTGAGTAGCTTCGCTATGATCTTTTCTTTCCTCGGATAGCATAACACTTTGATATACAAGTTTATTTCCTGATTTCTGATATGACTTTCAATGGCTAAAGTCTGTTCGCGCCAGGCTGGCAACTATTTATGTAGGCCATGCGAATTGCTTCTTGTAGACTTATTCGTCACGGGTATGTTGACCTTTGAGTCATTTTGCCTTTCACACGGCTGTGTCTCTGACTAGTATTAAATCTCCAACGAAGCAGATGTTGGGAGGATGCTATTAAAATTGTTTCGTCTCCTCGCTGTACATGTTCCGTTGTCAAACCATGTGGAGGTTACATGACCGAGGAGATTAGACTACCAGGGCCCTGACATAAACCATGGGATGTTTTCTAATTTCCAGTTTTCTGGCACTGGAGAAAACATTTTTCTTGGCCTGTGTCTATAATATAATCTCCAAGCAGATGCTAGGTCCGTTTTTTTTTAAAGAATACTTTACGGCATTTACTACGTATTTGCCGTGGTCCGCGTTTTTTTCTCTTCACCTCTTCTATACAGACCATACATTCTTGTTCCTAATATCTGCTTAACTTGAAGACTATGAACCGCCAAAGGAAGGAAGCGAAGGGCGTAGTCTTACATGACTAGACCACGACCAAGGATACCATGATGCTGCTACCAGACTACACGGAAGGGCGGGTTTCCATGGCATCAGACTCCGCTTCCGCTACATGTACTATGATGTAGCTTCACTGATCAGGACATGAGACATGAGGGCCAGGGATACTGTAACACAGGCTATGTTTCCGCCTGTGGCTAGGAGGTTGAATATCTAACCCCTTTGATAAGTTACTAACTTTGTACTTCATCCCATGAACACACTGGCAAACAGACCGAGGGGAGCTGATGGCTACCGTATAGGCAAGGTAAGCTCCTACATTTTTTCTAAGTACTACTAGCCTCAGTATTTGAACATTTTGGTTACTCGATGTCTAGCATGTGCTATCTATTTACCACGAAAGACGAAAATAAAAACATTGTGCCCCGGCACTTCAAATAAGGATATAATGCTTCATATGATTTATGGACGGTCAGCGGTGTTTGCGTCACACAGACTAGTCCAAGAGAGACTAGGTACTATGGGATGACACGATATTATACATTCAATTAGTCGACTTGACCCCGAACATTTAGATTTCTGATTCTCTTCGGGGGTAATAAAATTCCCTCGGACGCGAAAATGGACGAGTGGTTTGGCTGTCTATTTAAAAAAAAGTTAAACTCTATCATCGCTCATGTTCACAAGAGTGCGTGAGGTTGCCAGAAAAACTAGAGTTCGGCGACCTCATACCTCCATGAAAATTTAAAGCTTTCGTAAATTTCATGCAATTGACTAAGACATTAACATAATGTATGCATTGTGTTGTTAATCATTGACTAACGTTCACATGTCACAATTATAAAATTCCCATTATTAATCATAAAGATGTTTTGCAATTTTTACATAAATTATGCAAATAAGTTCCATATTACCATATTTGGTATCTGCTTATATTCCACCAATCATAATTAACATGTGTTACATGTATTGAGGTCCAGTTATTGAAAACAATGGAACTGTACAATTTCCTCATTAATTATGCAAATTCAGTCATCATTTGCATAACATGTATATCATTATGAAAATCTTTGCCTAAGCTACCTGCATGCCTAAAATGCAGGCAATCCGTCGTTCCTTTCTGCAGTTATCCTCTTTGGAGTGTCTTGACAAAAACGCCCCTGCAGTTCCACAATTGAATGTTAGGGGACTGAAACTTGCCCCACTTTGTCATGACGCTAAAAGCTATCTACCACCCAAATGTCACGACCATATCACGTCCGGGACAAGAGATACATTGAAAAAACTGCTATGATAGAATATTCTCATTAATTATGCAAATGTACTCCTATTTTGCATAATTAGTATTTTATCTTGTACAACATTGTCTAAGGTACCTACATACCAAAAATCATGAAAATCCGTTATTCCCTTCTTGAGTTATCCTCGTCAGAAGTTTTTGACAAAAATGCCCCTGCTATCCCAAAACTAGACGCTAGGGGGCCCAAACATATGACATTTTTTCCTGAGCACAAGAGCTATCTAATACTTAAAAATCTTGACCATAGCATGTTCAGAACACCGAGATAGCAAAACCGGAAGTTGCGCTGCAGTACCAAGGTCACACACAAGGGGGCCCAAAATTGACCTTGACCTTCGTCTTCCCAACCCCTACCCACATACCAAATATCATCGTAGTCCATCAAGAGATTCTCAAGTTATGCTGACCACAATATGCGGACACACAGACAGACACACACACACACAGACACACACACAGACACACTCAAAACTATACCTCCATTTTTTCATGGAGGTAAAAAATGGAACAAAAATGGAACCCAAGTTTACGATGATCTCACCTGAAGATCTGTTTCACGATTAGTCGGAGGGCGGAACTAGTACCCCACCGATTTAACAGCGCACCTAGCGACCACAACAGGAAAGACAAGTACTCAATAGATCAATGGTATCGTAATAGATCTATTAGGTTGAAAAGTTAATTTTCATAGTGCATCTAGACAACAAGAAATGTCATAACTTGATGGAATAACCTGTTCTATCTGCAAGTACCTACGGAAAAGGCGCAAGGACATTTTTTGTAGATTGATACTGACACGTTCAAACTTTGAATGCGATTTAAGCACAGTGTGTGACGTGTTCTCTCTCAGATTCAGTCCACTGCAGTTAAATAACAAGTCTTGGTGGAAAAAGCGTGACGGTTTGCACTACCTTGCACTTGAACCGTGATGGCAAAGTACCGTACTGACAGTCGCTACAAAAGACTTCGGGAACGGCGTAGTGTTTCGGCAAAGGTATTTAGGTGGGTGTTAAAGATGGAGAACAAATAACAGGTACAGTAGGAAAATGCCAAATGGAACAATGTTCATTTTCTGGACATATTTCATATCTCGTCATAGCATGTTATCACCGCATTGTGTATCCCCCTAGTAAAAATGAAGTTATATACATGTATATGTACATGCCTCGTGCAACTTGACATAGGCTTCATAAGTATACATTTCAGCATGTTCACAATTGTTTTCTGAAACGCATACATGCTCGTTAGAGATCATGCAAAAAACAACGTTAACTTGTGTCGTTAGAGGCTGTTTCCTTGCTTGAGGCAATTGATTCCGAAAAGAACGGAAGTCCATTTTGTTGAATATCATATAATTAGGCGTATTGTGGTCGACTATGAAACTGATTGGACACGCTTTAAAGTTTTAGGATTCAGAGAACGGTTTTCTTCAGTACATGTGCACAAGTGATTTTAAGTTCGCGATCTTCTGAATTACGTTGAAGCACCTAGTTACTCCCTACCTTCTCAAGGTCTAGGGTTTATCGTACGAATTCCCGCGGGCTATTGGCCTACGTGCAACAAACATTATACCAGTAGCTTGTGTACAGCTGTGGTTTTGCACTTACATGACACTTCTCTCCCTTTGTATATGTTAAAGACTGCTACCCGTATATGTAAATATACATATAAAATTATTAAATTCATAATCATATTCATATCTCGCGCCACTGCTATGCAGTAGCATCCTAAATGGAGCGCAGTCGCCGTAGCTGCGCATGCTGTCATTTCGTATTGACAAGAAACAAACGCTGCTAGCGTGACATGTGTGTTGGTTTTACTTAGGCTACATGAAGAATTCATTAGAATGGGCGGGTCCATATACTGCTTGTGAGTTCACATGGCTCTCACGACCGATGATTATCGATTAAAGTGAGTTGTAGTTAGGGACGCCGGCATACGTCAATGACTCAGAAGTTGAACGTGAATGGAATGGAAACAAAAGTTCATAGGGTCAGATATTGGTATGCATCCGTCATAACAAGGCCCGCGGCCCATTCACAAACATACACCATATCATAATGCTCAAACGACGCAACGTACAACACCTTTTAGCCATGACCTCCGTATATACAGGCATGCATCCGCCTGCAATGCTACCCCGCCCCTCCCCTCAAAACAATCTTAAAACACTATTGAAAATCACGGCGTTCACTCGATAATACCTTTGTATTCGATCTCGCAGTACGGATCACTCTTCCCGAACGTGTCGGTGTTGTGCAGGTTCTGTGCCGCGTTGATCTGCACCTGAAACGAAGTCGTCTTTGGCGGAGCCATGGCTTCGTTTCATCGGCCGGGTACACCGCGAGTTTGGCCGATTGTCCCTTCCAGAATTTGTCCAGAATCGAGGGACTGGAACTGCAGGAAATGCGAGGGCGTTGTTCGTCCCTAACTGCCCACGGGCTTATCTGTCTTGGGTGAACTCCGCTGGCTTACTGCCAACGACTGGTCCCTACCCAGCCATGACTCAAGACGAACGCTAAAATTACGAACACATACTGTATTTTATGAGGACATCGTTGAAAGGGCTCTACACGGCTACAAAGGGTACAACCACTGACGTCAGACTTACTAAACCATATTGGTGACAAATACAGACAGGCTTGAGGGTGATCCCGTCTGACCCCGTCTGGAAAATGGACTGTGTGCTGCGAAATCTTGGGGGCGGGCCTCAAGCGAGCCCAGAAAGATTTACCATCGGACTGAAAGGTTGTCAGATATGAATGTTTGACTGTTCTAGTTTCTAAGCAAATGCAAAGATTCAGGTAGATGAATTAAAAAAAAAGTTTACTACCAGGAAAAGATTACAAAAGCACGCGCAAAAACTTTTCTTGGTACAACGTCCTTACATCTGCTTGGAGATTAAAGTTACCCCAGTCCCACTTGTGTTGGTGAAGGGGGTAAGGGTTGGGATTGGGGGAGGGGGTAAGATAATGCGATTGAGACAACTAGTATTGTATGTAAAGAAGCTATATTCCACATGTTTGACCGTTCCCTCGCAAATGATATCCGGTGTGCAAAACTAAAACAAGTTGTTGCGAAGTCGACACAGAACTTGAATTTGTTTTGTGTGAATTTTAAAGATGGACAGAATTGAACGATTAAAGCTTTTGTAATGAGCACAGGGGCACTTGAGACGGACATCCACAAGCGGACGCACGATGAAGAATACAAGTATATAGAACTTGGCATTGAATTACTATCAAAATTTATCAAAGATCAACGTGCATTTCTCCATTATTAGGGCACTTTGATCATCCATGAAATTTGAAAAAAGCCACGTCGAAATATTTGGTGAAAGGGTCCCAAAATCGCTGGCTACTCCACGGCTAAGGCCCGGTGACGTCACTTTCCCAAACAGGGGCCCGGCCGGGCAGCTTTCGGGAACGAAAATTATGATACAAAAGACGCCAGACTACGTACAAAAGACGTAAAGAGAATAGTCATGGGCATTATTTATGTATACTTTTACGGATACATTTCTATTATTTGTTTCCACAAACAGTTTCCACGAATTACCCCACGAAATGTGACGTAATCTGAATAGAGCATGCGTGATTCGGCCGTGCACATAGTCATATCAAACGTTACTTTCTTTTACTCCAATCGGTTTCTTCCGTCGTGTAACCACGAGAATTTTTGTAAAGGAGTGGTGTATAAACGGACTAAAGAGAAAACACCTGTAGCAAGTATTTCTGGTATTTGCCGTCAACCTTGGGGCAATGCCAGTATTGTGGCTAACAAAAGGTAACGTTAAGCAATGCCGCAAATAAAAGGTGGTTAAGAAAACGGTGCTTTCAGTACATGCTTGCATACTTCATATTACATTAACTCAAACAGACATTTATCGATAAGTTGAACAACTCCTGGCTGTTTTATATTGCCAAAAAAAGACGACGGAAGGATTTTTTTCATACTAAACTCTGCTGGAGATTTTTTAAATGTTTTGTAAACAGGGACAATTTGCTGACCGGAATAGTTGACCAAGATTTCTATCTACAAAAAGCAAAATTGTTTCCGTTCGGTTACGAACCTGGATATTTTTTTCACAAGAGATTTTTTCCTACAGAATATAACGTTAGATGGACAAGTTGAAAAAACTCTGGGAAGACAGTGGTTAGAAACTTCAAACTCAGCGCGCATTATTCAATTTAAAAAAAAAAGTTCAGTCGCCCGTCCGAGCGATCGCTGTTGTTGTTTATATCCGGGGTATTTGACGGCTGGTGCCTACCACTAGTACCAGGACGTCAGCAGATTGGATTAAAAATTGATATTTAAATTAGCAGATCAAATTACTGGTTAATATGTAAACCAATATTTTGCCAAACACCTGCTTTTTGCCTACCACTGCGTCACCGTGACATCATCGCGATCGCTCGTAAGTACTCGTACAGATTAGTTGTAAAATGAACATTTATGATGCCGTAAGTAGAAAATATAATATTGAAAAACGGATACTATTATACAATGACAAAGCAACTTCAAAAGTAAAAGAAGATGTGATTGAACAATTTCAAAAATGAAGAATCTATTGTTCTGTTACCATACTCTGTGTGTTCAGTCATTTGTTCAATTCAACTTTCCTGACCACTTGTATCGTTTATCATAATGTATTACTTTACTTCATTATTCATCTTTATTAATTCATACCTTCAAGTATCATTTGACTAGTCTATCGTTATTATCGTACTTATTGTATGCATTGATTTACTTTATTGTGCTCATTCATAATCAATTTTAGTATAAGCCATGCATGTTTTTCCCCTTCTACTGCACATTTTGTTTTATTTGATATTTTCTGTTGTGCAAATCGATACACAAACACTAAAATTTTATGATGAAGGCAACATTTTTTGGCAACTTAATCAGTTTTGGAGTCCCCAGGGGATTCTATGTCATCCATAAATCAAATCGAAATTGCCTATCAAAGTCAACATTAGTCAACATTCAAGAACACCCCTCCAACATCCAATGGAACATTCAGGTCACATGGTAAAGGTTAGTACTTCCGGGTTACGTGGGTGGCCCGGCCTTCTCGGTCGACCGTACGTGCACGTACAGGTGTATCCAGGTGTGACGTTATTTAGTTACTAGGATCTAGCCGAGTGCTTACGTGCACTTCTACGCACACCCACGGAGTTAGATTTATACAGAATCGGAGTTTGGAAGTGTCTAGCAGCACTGGTTTCGTAAAAAGGAGAAACGAAGTTGGGGTACTGAGGTGAGAATTTTCGATCGTTATGAAACAATCTCAGAATAATTTGTGAATGGTGAATTCACGCGTCATTACGGACAATTTTGACCTTATCTGCTCATGTGATAATGTGAAGGCCAGGTTTCTGATTTCGTAAAACTATAATCCTGGTTCCAAATGTAACTTGTAACGTAGTTAGAGAAGGGGTTAATTAGAGTTACTACTACTAGTAACTAGGGCGGTTAACCCCAATAGCACGGTTCAGTGAATCTGAATGAACCCCCTCATGAATACTAGGGGGTCAAACAGGTCTAGTGGCAATGTGGAATACCTCTCATTCAACATATAATTGCCAAACCCAAAGTATTCTACTTAATTCATGATTTATTCTGTCTGATGAAACCCACTATCAAAATAAGAAATGAATAAATAATTAATAATTCAAAAATCGGTAACTTTTATTAAGGGTGCATGCACACTTTAGAGATATCCAGGTGTTCAAGACACTCTAGGAAAGGGCTTGGTAGCATATTTTTACCTTCAGTAAGAAGGTTATGTTTTGTGTATGTTTGTGTGTGCGCGCGTGTGTGTGTGTGCATATGTGTGTGTGTGCGTGTGTGTGCATGTGTGTGTGTGTGCGTGCATGTGTGTGTGTGTGCATGTGTGTGTGCGTGCGTGCATGTGTGTGTGTGTGCATGTGTGTGTGCGTGCGTGCATGTGTGTGTGCGTGCGTGCATGTGTGTGCATGTGTGCGTGCGTGCATGTGTGTGTGTGCATGTGTGTGTGCGTGCATGTGTGTGTGTGCATGTGTGTGTGCGTGCGTGCATGTGTGTGTGTATGTGTGTGTATGTGTGTGTCTGGTGTCGGACTGTTTATGAACAGCTGCAACAGCATAACTTGACAAGTTGCTGAAAACATTGCTGTAGTGACTGTTGGTGCATTCAGAGGTTTTGGCAATATGAAGGAACAATTTGTAGCCGATGGAACCCTAACACTTTTGATGTCACATGTTCTGTACTGTACTATACAGCAGAATTATGGGAGTTGACATTACTTGTACATATAATGTTACCTGTTAGGGATTCAGATTAATTCACCTGTACATTCCAAGTCTTAACAAGAACGGAGTAGGGTAGAGTTTATGGTCACTTATAATTCAACTTATTTTTTTATACAGAGGCAGTTTTTTGAGCATGAAGATACATTTTTGTAAGATTTTTAAATGCCCGTAAGGACCAGCTTCTCTACCAAATAGAGTAGCAAAATGGACCGATTTGTTTTGAGTATCGCCAATTCAAAAGTTTTTACTTCGCCTTTATCCTCTGGACCCACACTGGACCTGTACTAGTACCTGAATTTTCTGTACAATTCTAGTTATCTGTGCTTAAGCCTTCTGTATTGTCCTTTTTTTTCAGACAACCATGGGTAACCTAGTGGGTCATGCAGCCCCGGGCAGCTTCTTCTTGTTGTTTGCCATCTGGTGGACCATCAAGTACTCCATCATGTGGGCCAGCAGGATGGGGGGCAGGAAGACCAGCTCAGCGGTGTGCTGCAGGAACGCTCCGCTGGTGTGCCGCTTTCTCAGCAGGGTTCCCGTGGAAGGACTGTGCAAGATCGTATTCGCATTAGGAGGTACGTCTTCATTTGCAGGGCTTCAAATACCACCTGCATATGCAGGTTAGTGCAGGTGAAATTGGAGCTGGGCAGGTATTTCTGGTGTCTACCTGTACCTAACCTGCACTGGTCCATGTCCTGGGTTTTATACATAAACGTCCTATGATGTAGGTGTGTATGGATTGTTGTTAGCTGCATTGACTGTTACCACCTATAAAGTATAAAAGAAAAATAGCAATGGTTCCTGAACAATTTTAGTATGATCCATACTTCCTAAATTCATAGTGGTGCAGGTAAAATTTGTCTGGTGCAGGTAAAATTTGGTGCAGGTAATTTTCAATGTTACCTGCACCGGTGCAGGTATGCAGAAAAAAAAGTATTTCGAGCCCTGATTTGTGATGCCTCATCATTAAAGGCACTTGTAAGATTTTGGAACCAAAACTAGAAATATTCTCCAGAACAAAATTTTACCCCAATGCTTCCATTCACACTTAACAGCTTGTCATCTATGTTTTTATCATTTCATCAGATTTCAAGTGTTAAGCAACGGCCAAAAGATGCCCAGCACATTGTGTGTTAGACTATCTCAGTATCTGGTACTCCTGACCAAACAATGCTGATTTGTAAACAAATCCCAGGTTTTAACATATTCCTATAATGGCACAACAGACTTAATGGCATTCGTACTCTGTGAATATGACTACTATTTGGCAGTTTGGCAGGCAATGTGATAAGGTAGAAAGATGTACAAAAAGATTTGCAAATCTGGAAATAAGACCATGCATTCAAGGTTATTTCTCTTTTCTTAATCTTCTTTCTTCCCTGAGATTAATCCTGAAGAACTTGTGACTTTCAAAAGACAGCTCTTCCTAATTGTTGACCCACATGACTGTTACAGGACTGATGTGTGAGCAGATTGCTGCACACTGGACACTGATCAATCCTATCACTGGTGAGTTCCACCTCCTGGGCAACTGGCAGCACACCACCATGTACCTTTTCTTTGCCCTCAACGGCTTTTGCGATGTTCTGGTCGCCTTGAAAGCGCCCGTACCGAGCGGGATAGATTACCTCTCCATGTCCTTGGCGTTGGCGGTGGAAGGAGTGTTGTTCTTCTATCACTTGCATGGCCGCGCCGACCTGGACGTGCGTCTCCACAAGTTGCTGCTGTTGGCCGTGGCACCGTCCGTGGTCGTGAGCAGCTTGGAAGCTTGGAGGCCGGACACCTTACTACTGCCCATGATCAGGACAGCATTCACACTACTACAGGGGACATGGTTCTGGCAGGTGAGCTGGGGGCCTGGGGCTACATGTAGGTTGTATGTAGTGTGGGTAGCTTGTAGTGTGGGTAGCTTGTAGAGTGGGTAGCTTGTAGTGAGGGTAGCCTATAGTGTGGGTACCTTGTAGTGTGGGTAGCCTTAAGTTTAGTGTGGGTAGCTTGTAGTGTGGGTAGCCTTAAGTTTAGTGTGGGTACCTTGTAGTGTGGGTAGCTTGTAGTGTATGTAGCTTATAGTGTGGCAATAGCTTGTAGTTTATGTAACTTGTAGTGAGGGTAGCCTGTAGTGTGGATAGCTTGTAGTGTGGCTATAGCTTGTAGTGTGAGTAGTTTGTAGTGTGGGTACATGTACAGGGCTCGAAATTCATTTTTGGGAATAGGTGCACTGGTGCACCCAATCTAGAAAATTGGGTACACCAAAATATTTTTGGGTGCACCACATTAAATAAAGTAGAATATCAGAATAACTTAATTGCAAACCTACTACAGGGATAAACAAGTCCACTAGCCCTATAGTCCCGGGCAAGTGAAAATGCCAATCGGGCAAGTGCATGTCCTTCCCCACTTGCCCGATCGGACAAGTTAGCTTTTCTCCATTGAGTGAGATTTTGATGTACTTGCTACTTTTCAAAGTCATGACATCAAGCATTGATTAATACAGAAAATAGAGCCAATAACAAAAATTCCATTGAAGGCCATGAATATACATAGAAAAATGTCATTTAGATTTCGGGCAAGTGAAAAGTTGGTTCGGGCAAGTAAATTTTTTAAGTACTTGCCCGATAGGACAAGTCAATTTTAGAAAACTTGTCCAACCCAGTACTAAATCAATTATTTGAACGGAGCTCTTCAGAAATCAGAAGTACTATGACAGTCATTTTATTATCTTTCTAACACATAGATGTCAAGAATATGGTGTTTTCTTAGTATACTGACATCTTAACAATAACATACATAAGCCTATGAAAATATTTGGGTGCAAAAAAATTGGGTGCACAGCTCCAATTTTGGGTGCACCTGGGTGCACAAAACCCCAGTATTTCGAGCCCTGATGTAGCTTGTAGCGTGGGTAGCTTGTAGTGAGGGTAACTTGTAGTGAGGGTAGCATGTAGTTTGGGTCTTCACTTGTAGTGTGGGTGGCCTGTAGTTTGGGTATCTTCACTTGTAGTGTGGGTGGCCTGTAGTTTGGGTATCTTCACTTGTAGTGTGGGTGGCCTGTAGTTTGGGTATCTTCACTTGTAGTGTGGGTGGCCTGTAGTTTGAGTATCTTCACTTGTAGTGTGGGTGGCCTGTAGTTTGAGTATCTTCACTTGTAGTGTGGGTGGCCTGTAGTTTGAGTATCTTCACTTGTAGTGTGGGTGGCCTGTAGTTTGCGTATCTTCACTTGTAGTGTGGGTGGCCTGTAGTGTGTGTGCGGTAGTTTTGCAGGTTTTGTCTGCTCAAGTGCAGGTAAGCAGTACACCTTTGTTAAAGCGTTTTAAACTTGAACATGCATGTAGCTGTGGATACTATAACAGCCAATGTATTATCTGTTTGTGCAGGTTGGGTTCATCCTGTACCCTCCCTTTCCTGGCCATGACTGGGACCCGGACAGCCATGAGAACATGATGTTTGTCTCCATGGCGTTCTGTTGGCACATCCTGGGCATCCTGCTCTTCATGTGTGTTGTGTACACAGTAGTCTATCACATCTACCAAGCCAAGGAGAAACAGTTAGGTAATGACATGGAGCTGGGACCGCTGTCTTCACACATGCTGCAGGCACACTCGGACTCAGAACTGGACTAACACTGACATGTCTTCACAATATATCTAGTACTCTGTCAATGCATTCCACATATCTGTTGTCAGGGTTGGACAAGGCCACTAGCCTGATTGTCCAGGGCAAGAGATTTTTCCATGAGTGAGATTTTGATCTAATTGTTCCTTATCATGGCTATGACATCAAGCATTGTTCAACACAGAAAAATAGAGCCAATAATAAAAGAATGCCATTGCTGGAAGTGAAAATACAGAGAAATATGTTATTCAAATTTCGGGCAAGTGAACAGTTGGTTCGGGCAAGTAAGTTTTTTATGTGCTTACCTGATAGGACAAGTGAGTTTCGAAAACCCTGCCCTGCTTGCCCGTTATAGAGCAAGTACGATTTTTCCATGAGTGACATTTTGATTTACTTACTTTTCACAGTCATGGCATCAAGCATCGGTAAACACTGAAAAATATAGCTAATAATGAACTTCATTGTAAGGCCATGTTGATTTGATTATATGGATGACATCCGCGCTCGCACCAATTTTCGGCCATTTCCAACAAAAAAAAAAGTTTTCGACCACACAATAAATTGTGCAAAGCAGCTGTATAATGAGCACAAATATTCCGTAGATTGAAAAAAAAAAGTATCAGAAAACAGATAATTAATGCCATAGAATGCCAAAATAAATCTAAAGTCAAAGAATAAGATGTGAAAGGACAGAAAGAAAAAATCTATTGTTGGTAGGGAGAGGTACCATTACAGAAAATTCAGATCCAGAGGATCATTTCCAGGTCCGGACCTGAACCTGGACACTTGAGAACTGGCAATACTCAAAACAATGGTAATTGGTCAATTTTGCTACAAAGGAATCTGTTTGGTGGATTATTGGACTCCCACTGGCATCTTAAAATCCCATCTCCGTGTAATGAAGGCTAACGGTCTCTGTACCTTTGACTGTAGAAACTTGGTACAATTGACTATAAACTCTACTTGACTTCTTTCTTGTTGTCTTCTTGGCCACCAGTAAGACCCCAAATGCCTGCCAACATAGTGTGTCCATTTTGTAATTGGCGAAACCTGTTCCTCCGATTTTTTTTCTGGTCTGTTTTTTTTCAGATTGGTCCAAGCACTTGAAGAAGGAAAAAAATGTTTTGCACCCGTATGATGTACTGGTCCCTACACCTAACTGTTGGTATACCATACTATGTGTGTTTAGTCCTATGTTAAACCTTCCTGGGCACTTTGATTTCATACTGATGGCAACTTTTTTTTTTTTGGCCAAACTTTTTTTTTATTCGCTCGCTCGCATCAGCTTTGGAGTTCCCAGAGGATGTCATCCATATAATCAAATCAACATGGCCTAAACTGAATTGTAGAAAATTTGTTAGACCCTGGTTGTTAGAGTAAAAGAAGCTGGTACATATAGTTTTCAGCTTTTTAACTCTTACAACTGGAAGAGAAAACCTTGTATGAGCAGAGATGTATGTTTGTTTTAACCTCTTCTTTTAACTTGTTGAAGTCCAGACATGAGCCTAATGATACAACTTATACTGTAATTTGATTTTGATAGTTTACATTTTTTTTTAAATCTTTCTCAACAGAAATATACAAAACATATTCAAATTTAATTTCATGTTTACTTATATGTTCAGAGATGTGTGTTGTAATTTATTCTATTTTGTCACATTATTTCAAAATTGTGGCATGAGCCTTGAAAAAAATCATTGTTTATCATGTATTTCATATTCATTGTGTAAAGATTTGAATGTGCCTTATTCATATCAATAAATAGATAAATAAATAAATTCATATCAGAAACACTTTTTATGTGCCTTGTACAGTGGAAAATAGACATGTAACATTATAGAAAAGGTATAAAATTGTAGTTTTTCCTGGAGAAAGTTGTGTTGTCATGTTATGTTGTTCCTAACTTGTTGAAATCCTGCAGTTATTGATCATGATTGTATCACAATGTTGTTTTTTCCAAGTTGAAGGCCAAAATACATAAAACCTTCACAGGAAATAAGAGTTAAGTGGCACACAGCTTTAACTGTGTTGTTAAAGAAGAAAATATAGTTTGTCATAAGTGAAAATTGCAGTATGTATTCAGATAACCAGATTTTGTCTATTCATTGACTTCTTTTTAGATAACTTTACATTTGTGCTTCAAATCAGGAATATTAATTTTGATTGTATTATGTTTGTGCAGGCACTGTGCTTTGATTGTGCTGCTCGTCACATATGAATTTTATTGCTCAACAATCTCACAAGGTACAATGTATGGCAATCAATAAGAACTACTAGCTATATAGACAATAGTACTACAAGGCTACATACATAACAACAAAATGTTATTGACAACAGCACAGTCATTTAGGAGTTTTCTGGTCTCACATTTGAAATAGATAAATAAATTGACCAATATATGAGTTGAACATGATAGCTGTGTGTGAAAAATATTGTTCTGTGTACCTGAGTAAGAGAGATGTGTGTTTTGTTTCTAATATTCTTCAACAATGCTTCTCTCTCTTTACTGTAAGTAGGACTGGTCATGACAAAGGGAATTCGTCTTCGATATTTTCATGACATCTGGGACGACTGAATGTCTGGTGTGTTACGGTGACGACCTTTTTCAATTTCTAAACGATGTACACTAATTCTCAGCTTTGTAATGCAGTAAATGTTTTATTATGAGTTGATGTGATATGAGTAGGTAACAATGTTCAGTCTCAAGCACAGCAATAAGAAGCTACCTCGGCAGACTTTAAAAGTCAGACAGATGAATCACTCTTAAATCCATTAAGCATGCACTACAATCATGCCATTAAAAAGTGCCTTATTGCAATAGCTTTTTTTCCTAACCCGATTTGTAACGTTCCTGTGTGTTCATGCAACTGAATGATATAAAAAGTTATCAAAAATTTTGGTAATTAATACAAATATTACTTTTCTTATTAATATTGAAATGTGTTTCTTTCCGGTCTTATACTTTCTCAATGAGTATATGTGTAATTTTATTGAAAAGTGTGATTTTACCGTTTTTACAAAGACATTTGACTCAAGCTGTATATTATTGGTTGAAATTTCTGGTGCTTCCTGAAGTTTTGATCATTTGTAGGTCATGATCAAGGATGTTATTTTATTTGTAATTTTTTAGTATTAGTATTTTTTCCTGAAGTACAGTACTGTATTAGGTACATTTTGTTCATGCCTTTTACATTTAGAAGTGTGATATTTGATTATGTTTATTGCAGGAAAGATGTTCTCTAAGACTTGCTGTCATATCTAAGGTATACCTACCTACCTAATCCTCTTCGCTCCTTTTGGTGGAGCATAAGGTATAGGCATTACCAAATGAATGAGATAAATGTACCTGTTTTACTTATAAGTTCTAATTTTTGGCGATGCCTTAGGGGTGGAGCCATCTTTGTAGTAATATCTTGATACAGACAATCATTCAAACAGTGTAATATGAGTATGAGTACAAGACTATCTCAAGACCAGTTAATGATACATTTTTGTTTGTTTGTGTGACATGTTGATTTATGTACAAAGAATACGTACATAGTGCATCTGGTTTACACCGGTGAGGTACAATACATAGTATAGTTATAAAAGAATACAATGGCTCTCTGCAATCTTCTTAGATAGCTTAGTATGATATTTGAATGAGATTAAACATTCTGTTGATAGAGGCTGTGTATAATTTGATGTCATGATTCACTAGTTGCAGAAAGAATAGTGCTGATACTGAAAGCAGAGACATGAATTCCTGCCACGGTCATGTACATGTAATGTTTGTTCACCTTTATCCGCTAGGTAACCTATATCCATTGTATCTTTTTGAAGGTAATTGGGGATATCAAGTCAACAGATGGTGGATTCAAATTACAATATTTACAAACTATTTCCATATAAAAGTTAGAAACCACTGTCCATCGTCATCGACTTGATATGCCTAAATACCCTGTTTCTAGAATCAGCGAATATAGGCTACCCTGCAGATAATAATAATCTTTATTGACACGACAAAAGTACAGCGACTTTCGTAAGGTCTACATGTATAACAACTACTTACAGTACAACTAAACACATATATATGGATATCTATAGGTATGGATACATCAACATAAAGGGTTTAGCATGTCATTTACACTATTGGTTCTACGGTATAAACAATCGTGGATATATTTGCCTACTTGTACACAATGTGGATTATCGCTTCCCAGAATGTACTTGAATTTATCTATCGAACAGAGAGTAGCAAAGTCTTTAGAGGAAGCGGAAAGTAATGTGAACAGCTCTGTGCGTTTATCATCATATCGAGAACATTCCATAACGAAGTGACGTTCGTCTTCGATCTCATTTGGGCAGAATGGACAAAACCTCTGGTCACGGGGAATTTTAGAATATCTTCCGGCTTCTATATTTAGTTTGTGACTACAGATTCTTATCTTTGTAATTGCCCTACGAAGTTCGAAATTGTGTACATTCGAAAGATACTTCTTTTGTCCGTATCTTTCCTTTAGTGTAGAATAAATGGAAAGTTTTGAGTTATTCTGGATAGAAGAATGCCATTCTTGAATGTATATATCCTGTAAACGGAGTCGTAATTGGTCGATTAGCGTATTAACATGATACAACCTCGGGTTTGTCCATACATACCCAAAACCATTATAGTTGAGAATGGTGAACGTAGTCTAGTGTAACATGATTTATACCCCTCCAAACTTAGGCGGAGATGCTTGAGGAACCATTGGGCAACCAAAAATCCCACTATTTATAGCATAAGCAAAATTGACATCGCTGATCCATGTTCTGTGGGGCGTGACCGCACACCATCCGCCTTTCCTTGTAAAATTGTACTTGTAAAGTTCCTCTCCTCTTGATACATGTCCAAACCACCTTAGCTCGTACTAGGCCTTTTAATTGTTTCAAGGAAGCAAAAGTTACCTGGCCTAAGTATCAGCCTTGTTAGTTTACCGGGGCTCCCGTACTCACCCCTCACCAACCTGGTAAACAAACAAGCCCCGGTAAACAAACGGCTAAGAACTACGGTGGGTTTATTACTGATTATAGCCAGGCGAGTATAGAAATTAACATGCGAAGGAAAGCTAGACTACAGCCCTGGCCTGGAGGTCACCAGTGACCAGCTTAACACAACTTGGAGGTAGAATATATTATGTCAATGGGTTAGGTCACTGTCATTAACTCAAATCAAGCGCACTCTTAAGTGATCTACAATACAAAACAGAGTTAGGCGACCTCAAATGTCCATGAGTTATTTACAGCTTTGTTTAGATTTTATGCAAATGTTACACATTTACATAATCTGTATGCATTGTATCATGTTCACGTCACAAGAATGACATTCCCATCATTTGCCAATAGGGGAGTGTCGTTTTAATTGATTAATTATGCAAATCAGTCGGCTATTTGCATGTTTTAAATCTATTCTCTTTTTATGCTCCACCTGCCATAAATTACATGTGTTAGATAAGTCTCAGTATGGAATTCAAAAAGACTGTAATTATTAAAAAATATCTTCAAATATTATGCAAAGTAAGTCCTCATTTACGTTACCTGTGTACATATCTGTCTAAACTACTAATGTACTAGTGCCTCCATGCACCAAATTATGAAAACCCGTATTTACTTTCCTAATTTGTCCTCTTTGGAAGCTTTTTGGCAAAAAGGTTCCCCTCCAGTTCCAAAACCAATGCTAGGGGTCCCTAACTTATACCACTTTGTGTTGACGTCAAATCTATCTTCTACCCAAACGCCAAGGCCGTTTCCAGGACAAAAATGACTCAAGAAAAAACTGCTATAATAGACCATCCTGATTTATTAGTCCTATGTTGAAAAATTATATGTATTACTCAAATACATGTACACAGTCCATCGTTTATATCTCCGTCAAGGATACCTACATATTGAAAATCATAGAAATCTGTTGTTGCTTTCTTCAGTTTTCCTTTTTGGAATGTTTTTACGAATACTACATGCAGTTCCAAAATTAAACGGTCATAACTTATGTCACTATATCTCATGTTTACAGTCTGCCATTCGATATTTCTCCACTCCACTGCACCTCGAAAGATTTGATCATGACAATAACATTCGGGACGGCCCCAAGAACGGGCAGAAATATCTGGAACGCAGTAAGAATTTCTAGAATGCACTACGAATACCCAGGAATATACAAAGGATAATCAATCTGATCGGCATTCCGGCTGATCGGCTTGAAAAGTTTGGTGGCCTTCTTCACCCTTGATATCTTTGTTTGAAAAATGCAAACCGATGTGTGAAACAAGCATTGTTTGAGCTTAAATGATGTATAACATGGGGGGTTGTGAGATAGCGATGTTATAGTTACCTTCGCCAATAATAGAATATGCCTATTTCTATTTTGTACAAAAATCAGGTTGTATTGTGTTTGAGATATTTCTTAATAGTTCATTATCACAATTAACTCTCAAGACAGTCATGCAATAAAGATTTTGTGAACACCTTCATTGTTATCTGTGCAGTTTTATTTTCATAAAGCTATACATATTGTAGTATAGAGAGAAAAATGTGATGATAAATATATCTTGATGCAATATTTAGTATTGAATGTACAATGTGTATAATTATATATAGATCTTAGTTTTTGCAGTGCTTCAGCGCCCCCTTGTGGTTAGTTTGTGAGCTACATTTTATGCACGCATAGAAAACTAATGCACAGACCCTCCATCCTATCAATCTACGTAACACAAAATATACGAGTGTTATCCAAGCCTGTATCAGTACGGTCAATGACTATATAGTATACGTACACTTCAAGTTCAGATGAGGGTCAATCATTGAATTACATTGTAATTCCCCTGTATGCGCAATAACTACTGTAACAACAGTCGACACATATAAGAAGTCCAATTGGAAAAGAACAAATCGAACTGACCAAATTGTCGGCTATGCAACCCTCAAAAAACTTCAATGACAAAGGCAAAAAAAATAGGAAAAGTACATGTATTCCAGAGTCCGATGTCAAAATACTGTGATGTATCTCCTCTGAGAGCCAACACTAGTAGTATTAGAGTAGAATATTGTTCATATCAATCCACTGTGACTTGTATATCTACAATGTTTATACCATGTACTTGCAATTAGCCCTCGGGCACAAACTTGCAAATAAACTTCTTAACTATCAAACGATCAACTAGAGAAATTATTCTGCGACATGATTGTGCCTGGAATGGCCTCGAATGAAGACCCTGTCCTAAGGCTTAGTCTTCCTTTTCTCCTCTCCCAGCACCTGCTCTACACCAGTCCATTAGTCCACAGTCACCTGTAACATGTACAACTCAAACACACAAAGTGTTAATGCAGAAAGGGAATTTCATGTCAAACGCTGGAAATTAGTGTTAAGCTGGCACAGAGCGGGAGTCAGAAATGCTCTGAACTACTTACAGCAGAGTGATGAAGGAACAAAAAACACATCAATTGAGGATCTAGTTATGTCATTAGTCATAAGGGCAAGAAAAAGACCACATCAGTACTAGTATATCATTTATATTCAAAAATGGATAGAGGTATTAAACAAATTGCACGTGATGTATATAAATGACAAAAAAATGATGATATAGTTGATAAACTGCAAGATACAGAATGATTGGCCAGTCAATAATTTTTTTATATATACAGTGGAAAATGCAATTCCTCAAACGTGTTGTGTAACATTATTGAAGGAAAACAGAATTAATCAAGAGATACAATAATCAAACCCCACAAATAATACACAAATCATGAAAGTATTTGCACAACATACTGATGTTATGGTTATTTCTTTGCTTCCAATTGCAAGAAGAATGCTAATCCTGGACAAAATTGACAGCTGACAAAGCTTCCAGGTTGATTATATGGGAGCGTGAGTGATACAAATGAAAAAATCGCAAATCTCTAAAATTTCATGGGTTGAGAAAACCTTTTACCTTCCAACATATAGAACTATTAAGTTTCATGTTTAAACTAGAGTTCCACAACCTCATACATTTACGAAAAGATTTTAACCCTTACAACTGACATAATGTTTCCATCAATGCATTATTAAATTAGTTGATCATCTCCTAAACCTAAACTGAAGGAGCCAATAATGTTATCTTAAGAAAAAAGACGATATTCCCATTTCTATCACTTATGATGATAAGGTATAATTAGCATGGTTCACTTTCATATAACTTCAGCAGGCCACAAATATATTGCTTACTTTGCATGTATCATCCTTCAATCTTTGTTTCGTGTCAGGCAGTCCCTGTGAAGCTGGTCCCTTGTTAGCAATGTCCCCCTGTAAGGCGAGACCAATGCCGTCATAGGGAAACAGCCGGTATGCCTGGAGAGAGAGTAAGCTCCATGCTTACTTCTGCACCTACAATGCTTCGCTCTCCTTTTGTCTTGTGTAAGGCAGTCCCTGTGAAACTGGTCCCTTGTTAGCAATGTCCCCCTGTAAGGCGAGACCAATGCCGTCATAGGGAAACAGCCGGTATGCCTGGAGAGAGAGTAAGCTCCATGCTTACTTCTGCACCTACAATGCTTCGCTCTCCTTTTGTCTTGTGTAAGGCAGTCCCTGTGAAACTGGTCCCTTGTTAGCAATGTCCCCCATGTAAGGCGAGACCAATGCCGTCATAGGGAAACAGCCGGTATGCCTGGAGAGAGAGTAAGCTCCATGCTTACTTCTGCACCTACAATGCTTCGCTCTCCTTTTGTCTTGTGTAAGGCAGTCCCTGTGAAACTGCTCCCTTGTTAGCAATGTCCCCCTGTAAGGCGAGACCAATGCCGTCATAGGGAAACAGCCGGTATGCCTGGAGAGAGAGTAAGCTCCATGCTTACTTCTGCACCTACAATGCTTCGCTCTCCTTTTGTCTTGTGTAAGGCAGTCCCTGTGAAACTGCTCCCTTGTTAGCAATGTCCCCCTGTAAGGCGAGACCAATGCCGTCATAGGGAAACAGCCGGTATGCCTGGAGAGAGAGTAAGCTCCATGCTTACTTCTGCACCTACAATGCTTCGCTCTCCTTTTGTCTTGTGTAAGGCAGTCCCTGTGAAACTGCTCCCTTGTTAGCAATGTCCCCCTGTAAGGCGAGACCAATGCCGTCATAGGGAAACAGCCGGTATGCCTGGAGAGAGAGTAAGCTCCATGCTTACTTCTGCACCTACAATGCTTCGCTCTCCTTTTGTCTTGTGTAAGGCAGTCCCTGTGAAACTGGTCCCTTGTTAGCAATGTCCCCCTGTAAGGCGAGACCAATGCCGTCATAGGGAAACAGCCGGTATGCCTGGAGAGAGAGTAAGCTCCATGCTTACTTCTGCACCTACAATGCTTCGCTCTCCTTTTGTCTTGTGTAAGGCAGTCCCTGTGAAACTGGTCCCTTGTTAGCAATGTCCCCCTGTAAGGCGAGACCAATGCCGTCATAGGGAAACAGCCGGTATGCCTGGAGAGAGAGTAAGCTCCATGCTTACTTCTGCACCTACAATGCTTCGCTCTCCTTTTGTCTTGTGTAAGGCAGTCCCTGTGAAACTGGTCCCTTGTTAGCAATGTCCCCCTGTAAGGCGAGACCAATGCCGTCATAGGGAAACAGCCGGTATGCCTGGAGAGAGAGTAAGCTCCATGCTTACTTCTGCACCTACAATGCTTCGCTCTCCTTTTGTCTTGTGTAAGGCAGTCCCTGTGAAACTGGTCCCTTGTTAGCAATGTCCCCCTGTAAGGCGAGACCAATGCCGTCATAGGGAAACAGCCGGTATGCCTGGAGAGAGAGTAAGCTCCATGCTTACTTCTGCACCTACAATGCTTCGCTCTCCTTTTGTCTTGTGTAAGGCAGTCCCTGTGAAACTGGTCCCTTGTTAGCAATGTCCCCCTGTAAGGCGAGACCAATGCCGTCATAGGGAAACAGCCGGTATGCCTGGAGAGAGAGTAAGCTCCATGCTTACTTCTGCACCTACAATGCTTCGCTCTCCTTTTGTCTTGTGTAAGGCAGTCCCTGTGAAACTGGTCCCTTGTTAGCAATGTCCCCCTGTAAGGCGAGACCAATGCCGTCGTAGGGAAACAGCCGGTATGCCTGGAGAGAGAGTAAGCTCCATGCTTACTTCTGCACCTACAATGCTTCGCTCTCCTTTTGTCTTGTGTAAGGCAGTCCCTGTGAAACTGGTCCCTTGTTAGCAATGTCCCCCTGTAAGGCGAGACCAATGCCGTCATAGGGAAACAGCCGGTATGCCTGGAGAGAGAGTAAGCTCCATGCTTACTTCTGCACCTACAATGCTTCGCTCTCCTTTTGTCTTGTGTAAGGCAGTCCCTGTGAAACTGGTCCCTTGTTAGCAATGTCCCCCTGTAAGGCGAGACCAATGCCGTCATAGGGAAACAGCCGGTATGCCTGGAGAGAGAGTAAGCTCCATGCTTACTTCTGCACCTACAATGCTTCGCTCTCCTTTTGTCTTGTGTAAGGCAGTCCCTGTGAAACTGCTCCCTTGTTAGCAATGTCCCCATGTAAGGCGAGACCAATGCCGTCGTAGGGAAACAGCCGGTATGTCTGGAGAGAGAGTAAGCTCCATGCTTACTTCTGCACCTACAATGCTTCGCTCTCCTTTTGTCTTGTGTAAGGCAGTCCCTGTGAAACTGGTCCCTTGTTAGCAATGTCCCCCTGTAAGGCGAGACCAATGCCGTCATAGGGAAACAGCCGGTATGCCTGGAGAGAGAGTAAGCTCCATGCTTACTTCTGCACCTACAATGCTTCGCTCTCCTTTTGTCTTGTGTAAGGCAGTCCCTGTGAAACTGGTCCCTTGTTAGCAATGTCCCCCTGTAAGGCGAGACCAATGCCGTCATAGGGAAACAGCCGGTATGCCTGGAGAGAGAGTAAGCTCTGTTGCTTACTTCCACACATACCATGCTTCGCTCTCCTTTTGTCTTGTGTAAGGCAGTCCCTGTGAAACTGGCCCCTTGTTAGCAATGTCCCCCATGTAAGGCGAGACCAATGCCGTCATAGGGAAACAGCCGGTATGCCTAGAGAGTCAATGTAAGCTTTCTTGCTTACTTTGCACCTACAATGCTTTAGCTCTCCATTTTTAGATCGCAAATCACAGTGTGTGCAAATGCCCATAAATGCATGATTAATGACAGAATGTAAACATTGAATTTTGCCGACAGGACTTTTAAACAAAAATTTGTATCTTTGGTGTTTTCAAAGAAGAAGATTTCCCCTGTAGCCCGAGGCTGTGCCTGGAGTGTGATGAACTCATTACCCCACCCCCTAGGGTGCCTACTGGAGGCCTGGAGTTGTTGTTGTTGTCTAATTCGGGAGGTCAACAGGATACAGCGCGCCTAGAGTGGAATGTTTGTAGGCTAATCATTTTGGTTACAAACATGAAATAATGACACAAAAGTGTCAAAAAGTGGGAGTAAATCTGGGATTTCTTAGTTCTAGAATATTTCAAATTTGAGTGCAAATAACTCCGTAGCATAGCTTTAAAAAGACCACGATATAGATCATACTGATTGCACCTTATTTGCAAGATGAAACAATAAATCTACAATTGCTTTAGATATTTCATAAAGGTATGAGGTCTCGGAACACTTGATGCGATAGACTGATAGAGATTTATGACATATTTTTCAATTAAAGAGATTATGTTTGCCAACGCTGGAGGTTTATTAGGTATTCATTTTTTTAAATTCAATACTCCGTGACGTCTAGACTTTTTAGGTATATGTTTGCCTTCTCCAGAATTTTCTACCAGTCCTGTACAGTAGAATTTTCCTTTCCTTTATTCCAAAATTCTTCCTGGCCCCTTGGACATCAAAAAGATATGCTAAGAGAAATGAAATGGTCTGTATAGCACAGTCATCAGAACTTAAGAGCTAGTACAAGTACACTGAGCATTGGTGCCTCAAAACCTTTTTAATTTCGGTATCATTTATTGGAGACTTCAAATTCAGGAGATGTCCTAAGATTTATAAGCAACAAATCATGTAGAAATATGATAAAGTAGATCCTTTATGAATGCTATTTCTGGATTTTTATTAAAGAAAACAAAAATTTGTAAGTGCATATGGCATATGGCATATACACATACAAATATAAGTACATGGCATATTTGACTCTTGAGTAAGAAATCGACTCGCTAAATTAAGGAATGCTTGTCTCATATCTGCCTAGTAGACTAAGATTTGCTTGTGGGGTTATATGTAATTACTGTAATGTCTGTAACAAACATCATGCAAATACAAACAACACATAAGAAGTTGCAGTTTTCGTGCTCCAAACAGACAACGACAAACAAGAAAAACATGTTCTACACACAACAAGAGTCCATAGCACACAATCCTCCATGAAGTAGTTATAGTGTTTGCTGTAGATGTGGCTGAGTGTTTGCCAAATGTCTGACCAATCAATCAAAAGGATCTTGATATATAGGTGCAAAGGCAAAACCCCAGACAAAACAAGTTGTTCAATGTATGAAAGACTCATCTTAGCAAAGGAGGATGCTGTAGCATTAATGCTCATAGACCACGTGTAAATAAGGCCCCGATTTGCATGATTTACATCAAACAATGTTAAACTTAATTTTGATATGCCATAAGAGTGACATTCCCATCATTTACCATTATAGAATTTATCTATTATGCAAATTAGTCCTTAATCAATGGATAATCAATATCTACTAACATTCTTTTCTGTATTGATCAGTTACATATGTCACATATTTTTAAAATGTCACAAATGTTAAGCTTTCCCGCGCAAAAAAAAGTTTAAGTTTGAAACTTTTTTTGCACTGGATAGAGTTTGCTAAAGAATGGTGAAAAGCCACATTCAAGTAGTAACCTTTTACAATACAGAACCTTTTATAAGTAACTTATCCATGTATTTGAGAAAAAACATTAAGGTTACAGATGGAAAATTATATCACCGGCTCACATCTTTCTATATAAGAATTTTGTACTGCACATTTTTTTTTCATATTTGTTTCCCACGCACACAAATTCTTCCCGCGAAGAAAACCCCTCTAGATATGAATCATGGAAATTTGCATCATCAACTTTACAATTTCAATGTTTTCCAATTACAAGTCTTCAAAATATGTAACGTATATAATCTATTCTAAGGGCAGGTGAAATAGAACAGAAAGTTCTAAAAAGAAAGGTGACATTTGCAAGTAGATAATATATATATAATGTTTACCTTCACAGATTCACATAATGTGGCCTAACAGTGACTACTGTTATGTTTATTCTTACTCCAACACATTTATATTTAGTGACCTGAGCCCCTCCAGCTCTGTGCTAATTGCTAAGTCATTAGCTACATTATGTAACCGAACACCACAGGGTGCCTGCTTCTTTGGTGACCACAGTGACAGTCATCTGGTCCAGGTCATTTACCTTATTCGTTTGGAGAGAAGAGGAAACAGTGCAAAAACAGTATGTTTACTAAAGTACCTTCCGTGGAGGTAGACAAGATATTAATAAGGACCTAAAATGCATACTGGCTGCACGGCTGAAGATCTGCCCAAGGCTATGGAGGACAGGGAAGGATGGGGGGAGAGAGTCATGGCCATCCGTGCAACCAGCACGCCCGGATGCCATAATGTGTGACATGTGTAAATCAATTTTTAGATTAAAATGCGAATGTCACCATGCATGAAGTATGTAAATGTTGAAGGCAATTGCACAACATTTAACAAAAAGGTCTAAATATTTCAGGAGGTATGAGGTCTCCGAACTCTTTCAGAACTGGTAGTGGTAGACAGGGGAGGGGGGCAGTTTCAAAACAAAGTAGTAAAAAAAAAAAACATTTGCTTATATATATTGCCCTACAGATGGATGAATAGCAGCATATTTTCCGGCCATACATAAAGCTCAGCCTATTCGTTCTGAGAGTGCGCTGTTGAATTTGTGGAAGTTCAATTCAAAGGAAAGAAGGAAAGAAATAAATAATTATGTGAAGTGACTCAACGTGCGCATCAAAAGAATGACACATTGGCACACCGTTCAGCTCGTACTACAAGAACAAATCAATCTTCATTGATCAATGAACCCTTACTATAACGTATTTTGAGCGAAGTGTACAGTTTGTTCGGCTCCAAACCCGACTGGAATTATCTAAAATTGGGGCGCCATGTGCGCGCCAAATCTGTCCACCCGTGCAAGCGGATGACAGGCGACACAGCACAATTTGCACGGAAGTTGTTTCGCGTCATTTTTTAGGATAAGTCAATACGATATCTCCTAAAATACTTCACACATCTATTCCATCATCTGGTACGTATTCTTCCCGTTAATGACAGTCACTGATAACGCAGAAATTTCCCAAAATACTCACCAAACGGACACACGTTTGCATCAACCGGTCAGGGGTCCACCGCCATTTTGAACCTGCGTCTCTGTAAGCGGTGATTGGTCCTTTTCTTCCCAACGTAATTACTTTTGACCAATGGAGTCGAAATATTTGCGCAAAAGAAGAAAACATGGAGATCTCTAGATGTTGTAACTTTTTTGATGATTGTTTGTCTGTTTGCTCTTACAACAAATGATAGGGTTTTTCAAGGCCTTATCCTCTAAGAACAGTATTGCTTCAAAAACCGCATTGTGCATTTTTGGCGACGTCTCAGGGGCGAGCCTAATAGTTTTGATAGTTTGCGACCGTAAAAAAGATTCCCAAAATCTGGCGGGCATGTCAGGAATTTTTCTACAGGCATGTGTTGTTGCATCATCCCTTTAGAGGGGAATAACTCAGGAATGGGTTGACGGATCTTCATGAATGCCGGGTGTATGTATTTTCATATCGTGGTAGAATGTAACGTAAGGTTACCAGTCTTTTTCTTTACAGAACTGGTGTGGCAAACAGTTGTTTTGAGTAGTCGAACCTTCCTGGACCGGGTGGGGAATTATACCTAGTTTCTTAGAAATGCAATCATTATGGTGAAGTGATGGTATCAATGTAGTATGGAAGTATGGAGTCGGAATCGTTCGATGCATACATGTGGCATTTCAAGTTTTTACTTGATGTTACAGATCTTCATTTGCACGTAAAATATCGGCTGCGGTGTATTTATTAGTTAACATGCATTGGCATAATACCGGTCATAAGCCTTATACCGGTCGATTAAAAATAGTGGAACTTAAAGAGATCTGCACGTGCAACAATAGTTATTTCTGAGGTATGCACACTTCAGACATCTAGGTGTCCAATACATAATTTACAAAGCATCGATAACAATGCATTCGAAGACAACAAGGCCAAAAGTTTTCAGGTCATTTTCGGGGCAGGCGAGCTCGTCGTGGGACAAACACACTGTCACGTTCATCGCCAGATTTGTAGATAATAATCACATGTGCTCACGGCACAAGACGAGCATGATTCAACAGCAATCTTGAATTTCTTTTGGTGACCTACAACTCGTGTAAAAGTGTGAGGAACCGTTGCATTATCGCCCGGATCTACGGCTGAATGGGTCAAATTGAACGTACGCCGCCATTTTCCCGCCATTTTTAATGCAATATGCTACGGCCAGCAGTAAAGTTTTACGTCATAGCGGTTGTGACGGACCAAAATTAAATGAAAATTCTTGTCAGTATACGCCCATTTTCTCATGACTTTTTGTATGCTCATGCAGATTTTTGTTTTGTGCAACTACTAACAGGAAAAAAAGGAACAACAGAGGATGTATAAAGGTACATAGCGGCAGTTAATTGTGCCGTGTTTCGTTCGACCGGTATAGTGCACCCCCTTCCAACCACGCGCCCGTTCTCCGTGCAATTCCGCGGTGTGTTCCAATTACGATATTATGTTTTTAGCAGGACCAGAGAGACAAAATAATTTACACAGAAGAAGTGGCAAAGGTAAGCTGTAACAGCAACATGTAACTGGAGAAAATGATGCGTTGATCATTTGCCAAATTAGCATTGCTTGAGAAATTGCAGTAAACCGACCGGTATTATGCCAATGGATGTTACGTATGCTGTGGTTTCGGTAGCGTGTGTCTGTATTTGACGGCGGCCATTGGGGGGAAAGCGGAAGAGCGGCGGAAAAGCGGAATTACACCGGGGGGTAAAGAGAAACGACGAGGGCACAGATGAAGTACAACGGGGGTCAAGGGGAAGTCCGGGGGAAAAGGTGAACGGGTAGGGGGAAAAGCTGAAGGAGTTAGGTGAGGGTGTATTAGTGAGGCTTATCCGATTGGAATGCACTCCCGAAATTTCACAGCAATTGCGCAATTGCATCATCCTTGAAAGTTATATGTTTATCATAAAGATATGTGTTATAAAGTTATATGTATGTAAAATATACATATTATGTTTATGACACTATTTCTTCTATGTTTGTGTGTGTGTGTTTGTAATACCAGCATAACTCGAGAACGCTTTGATGGATGGTATTGATATTTGATATGTACGTAGGTCTTGATGAGACCTGGAAACGATTAGATTTTGGGTCCCCTAGCAACTTGTTTCGTTCTACAGTGGAACTTCCTGTTTTTATACCTCGACTTCTGGACATGCAGTGGTCGTAATATTTGAGCAGTACATATATAACACATCTCCGCAGTGTCCAGAAGATCAAAGTCTTGAGATTTCTTCTCACAATCTTACAACGGGATCGACAGTCGCAACCGTAAGAGCACCGTAAGTCCAAAGGAGAACTGGCGAGGATAGAACACAACTACAGCACACCTAATACAACAATAATTAATACTTATAAACAATAAAATCGTCGCCATGGCAATATTATTTTATTGCCTGCCACACTTTTTTCTTATTGGATCGGTCCGGAAAAACCGGACCTGAATAAATTTGGTGGGCCGACTGTTGGACCTATTGGAAATGAACACATTAAAAGATCAGGCATTCCATGTTCTAGGGCTGCACCGGTCGAAGAATATAGCAAGAGCGAAGTAGAATAGAGTCTGCAGTCATTTCTACCGAGGTTTACAGCCAATCGTACATAGGCAGTTAGACTTGTAGGATTTTTTAAAAGTTAAGTGGGAGTCGAATACTCCACAAAACAGATTTCTTTGTAGCGAAATGGACCATTGTTTTGAGTATCGTCCTTTCACAAGTTCTCACATACTGAATCCGGTCCAGTTTCACGTCCGGACACCTGATCCTCTGGACCTGAACCGGACCTGAATTTTCTGTACCGGTTCCCACCCCTAGTTTCTATAGTACATGTCAGAAGTCAACAAGATATACACCAAAGATGTGTATGTCCTTTCTTGTGGTCGGTCCGTTTTCCATCGAATGAGATCAGAACGTCTGGAATAATGTTGGATTGCCGTAATGCGGTCATATAAGAATACACTTTGAATGCCGTTCTATATTTCTTTCACTTCGAATGTACATTATTCCTGAAACGTTCTGAGCATGACAAAAACATTGAATTCGGAATGGCCACAAGAATGGGCATTAATATCAGTGAGAAGATCTAAAATGCACACCTATGAATACATACAATAGAATTTTCAGCTAGGGTGCATTCCGGCTCATTTCGCCTCTTGTGTGAAGGGGCCTAGCGTTACATGTCGACATTTTGAAGACGTGCTTTATCGATATCGATCTGTATAGGTGTGGTATTCTATGGTCAGACAAGAACGATTCGACGCCAGGAATGTACCGGTAAAGTGAAACATAACCTAAATCTCATAATTTCTAAGAATTCTAAAATGTACACATAACGCTACATTTATTCATCCGTAACTTGTCTTTCTAATACCTGTTGTCATTGTGTTCCTACAAGCAACGGCAAAATATAACTAATGTGGTGAAACGAAAAACAAAAGCCAATTTTTGAGCTAGAGGTTTCATCAGACTAGCATCGCAATAATGCCGCACGTTTAACGTCGCAATTTTTAGTACATTCATTAACCTTATATCCATCACCTAGCCTTACAGCCTCGACTGGTCCGATCGCCTGTTTGCGTGTGTTTCTTATTTATTTATTTTATTTATTTATTTATTGCCAATGATACAACTCATTACACGGATCTGCCTAGGCAGCTTTGGGTTGGTAGCGGCAGATCCACAGAGATACAGACGAACATACATCATCGGTCGACGTGATCGCACATGTTCGCACATGTTTACACACGACGGGGTTATACCGCCCCTTGCGGGGTGACATACCCTTTCATATGCGCCAGGTCTCCCGTCCGGGTGAATGATGTAAATCACCGTGAGCCGAAGCTAGGTACTCATTTTCACCTGAGTATAGTGAGGAAAGCCGTGTTAAGTGCCTTTCCCAAGGGCACAAGATCGGTAACGCGGCAGGCGGATTCGAACCCGCAACCTCTCGGTCACGGGGCAAACACGGTCCCACTGCGCTACGCGGTCCCACGTTTGTACGTTTGACCACATATATATTTGGAAAAGTTGTTTTTGTTGTCCCGAATAAACACAAAGCTGAGGCACCAATCTCGACCTTACGAGACATTGCTCAAATCGTTCTGTGTTTTGTTTGTAGATTTAGATACGTTTATACTATAGAGAATCTACCAACCTACCTAGCTACTTATTACGCATCTACCATAATCATATAACAGCTATGAATTTAAACTCAAGCATAATATCTCATAATACCCAATCATAGTATCTTCTATTTTCTTAAACTTCTTGAAGCATATTGTATACAAACGACACAGATTCCCTGTCTTTGTATTGAAGTAATTTGATAGGCACATATTCTGTACATCATCCGTTCTGTGAACGTTTGGTACAAGTACAGATCTAGATAAGGCTTGTAAAACGCACCACTATAACTAGCTGAGATATCTCTGTTATTCTCATGAATGCAAACTGGTAGGTGATTATGTAATTGTCACGCTGTACCCCATAACCTTACAAGATAATAAATGTCTTAAAACTATTTCTAAAAGAAAGACATATATCGATCGAAGAGCTACTTTGATACAGCTACTGAATCATTGCTTTGATGTCTTTGCATACCTCCTGAAATACATGGTCTAGAACTTATTTTCACTTGGTTCCCTTCATCCAAAGATAAAATTGACGCATTGACACGCGATTGTTGAACGTCTGTCTACAGATGTGACACAAATGAAGGCGACACAGTCTTTCCTGACATCCATGACATGCTGAGAGACCACGTCTGAATCTGCGGTACAAGACTTTTACCGTGGGATTACAGAAGATATCGCATTTGACATCTGATATTGACATAGACAAAAATACTAGACAGGTTGTAACGATATGTGTTAGTCCAGTTCTGAGTCCGAGTGTGCCTGCAGCATGTGTGAAGACAGTGGTCCCAGCTCCATGTCGGTACCTAACTGTTTCTCCTTGGCTTGGTAGATGTGATAGATTACTGTGTACACAACACACATGAAGAGCAGGATGCCCAGGATGTGCCAACAGAACGCCATGGAGACAAACATCATGTTCTCATGGCTGTCCGGGTCCCAGTCATGGCCAGGAAAGGGAGGGTATAGGATGAACCCAGCCTGTAGAAACAGAAGGCCATTATGTTAGAAAAATCATATGTAATGAGTCTACGTAGTTTGTCTTCCGAGTTGATTCATTACTCTCCAAGCAGAGGTTAGGCTCCGGCTGTTTTTTTAAGTTTTTTTTAGTAGTTTTTATCGGGCTTTCTATTTTGTATTTTATCTTGCTGTGTCAAAACCTAACTGGCTGGCGCACTTCAAGAAAAATGACAAAATAGAAAGCCCGATAAAAATGACTAAAAAACGTTAAACAACATCCGGAGCCTAACCTCTGCTTGGAGTGTATTGATTCATATCTTACTGAACCATAGCGACTTTTGAGTTACAACTGATTTAACTATGCAGCCACGGACAGTGCTATGAAGGCAATTTATAATGCATAGTGAATGTTCCATAGCTTGCAACTCAATTGACTTTCATATTCCTACGTGCTTAATGTGATTGCTTCATATTTCTTAATGAATGAATGAAGACCTTTATTGCACATTTTTGCCCTTCTGGGCTAAGTACAGGTCACATGGAAACAATCATAAACATGTAAACAATGGGGAATAACCATGCAGATCTGAATATGCATATATACGTCTAATCTATTCTAGGACATTCGACTTCCTCTCGCTTCTTGGTAATTGTATACTCGTAGCTAGCTGTATGGTTGGTTAGAGTTGGTTTGTCAAAAGCTGTCAGGAATATAAATTTCTCTTTACTATTCAAGTATCTTAATACAACTGCTAGCTTCACAACCCCCCACAGTTAAATGTTGTACCACAGGTACCCTTCAATACTGAACCCTGTCATTCCACCTAGATCAACAGCTACAGTGTGTACACTTAGAAACGAACATACCACATCCTTCCCTACTGAACCAGAGCAAACGATACAGATGGGTACTTCACTATCAGACTTGTCCATTTGTATACAGGTGCAATGATCCGTAATTGCAGGATGATGAACGCCAACCAGGCATCTCGTTTACTATGTATCGCCCACATTGTTGATTACTTGAAATGAAAATAAAAGAGTTCTAAACTATATCAAGATGACTGAGACATCCAACCTGCCACAGCCAGGTCCCCTGAAGCGTTGCCAGTGCTGCTCTGATCATGGGCAGGTACACCGTGTGAGGGTTCCAGGTCTCCAGCCCTGTCACGGCCACACATGGGACGATAGCCAGGATCAACAGCTGATGGACATGAACGTCTAAGGTACCACGGCCATGCAGATGGTAGAAGAACAACAACCCTTCCACTGAGCAGGCCAATGACATGGTGGCGTAATCTATTCCACTCGGTACAGGCGCTCTTAGAGCGATCAAAATATCACAAAACCCGTTCAAGAGGAAGAAACTGTGCATGGTGGTGTGTTGCCAGTTCCCCAGAATGTGAAAGTGTCCATTTGAATCGATCAGAATCCAGTGGGCCACCAGTTGCTCAAAGATGATACCTGCAACAACAAAAAAAGTGCCGGGTGTTTTGTATAAGACTTCACGAAATCGCAGCAAACGCGCAGGCAGGTGTCCCGTTAAGAATAGTTCTTATTCCGCTCTTTTTTGCACACGAGTAGCAGGCGTTAATCTGGCTCATTCCCAGTGTTTTACGCCAGTTATTGTAACATTCTAGTATCATTTCAACGATGACGAGGCGAACCTTGTAGAAAGTTCAATACTAGAAAGGTTCTTAACGTTCCAAAACGGACGTTTAACCTGAGGATGAACTGAATACTATAATCTGTTTGGGAGATTGTAAAGAAGCAGGTAGAGAACCTTGCATCTTTTCTTTCATTTCATTTATTTATTTAACCAGGTATTACTCTCAGGGCTTAATGCCCTGTTTTTCAGGAAACCCTGGGTACACCAAAACTTCACAAACATACAATAAAAAAAAAACCGCATAGTTACAAGAATAGACAACAATGCATGATTATATATTAAATTCCCATCAATTGGTAAGATTCGTATTTAAAATCAGTCCTTGATCGATCGAGATCAGTCCGCGTTTGAACTCCTTTAAGCCTGGGGCACAACCCGCCGTACGTGCAATTTGTCCGTACGTTTTTTGTGGAGTCCACGTCCGCCACGTATTCCTGAAAACGTTCAGTTTGTACATGGCAGGTGCGTCGCCCGTACTGGCACGTACGGAGGGCGAATCCACAGCCCGAACGCAGGGAAAGTTCTGCATGCACTTAAATTTCTACGGCGTGTCTGCGTGCTCCCAAATCCGTGGGATTCGCCACGTGTTCGTACGGAGACGGTACTTACCACTTACGGATACCAAAAGATTGCCCACGTTTTGGCACGTAGACAGCACGCACTTGCAAGTACGGCGGGTTGTGCCCCTAGCTTTAATGTACTGGAACGCCTCAGTTCTACGGTAAGGTGTGCCACAGCGTTGGCCCATAACGATATCTTCTAACGTTATATCTATATAGCGGGTCATAAAACATA
The DNA here is from genome assembly GCA_019207045.1 of Branchiostoma floridae x Branchiostoma belcheri. Taxonomy (NCBI): domain Eukaryota; kingdom Metazoa; phylum Chordata; class Leptocardii; order Amphioxiformes; family Branchiostomatidae; genus Branchiostoma; species Branchiostoma floridae x Branchiostoma belcheri. The sequence goes on along the minus strand of CM033026.1, from coordinate 31,493,489 downwards.
AGCAAGCAACGCACCTCCTGTTGTGAATGTCATTTTGACCAGTCCTTCGATCGGAACCCTCCCCAGGAAGCGCCGCGCCTCACCGCAGCAGCACACCGTGTGGGTCGAGCTGGTCTTCCCGCCTCCCAGCCGACTGGCCCACATGACGGAGTACTTCATCATCCACCACAGACCAAAGCACAAAAAGAAGCAGCCCGGGGCGGCATGGCCTATGAAATTACCCATACTTCACTGAAACTAAGATACAACGAGTGTGGTTTGCTTGTCACTTCAATATCTCCAAAAAAGGTCTAAAATCATCGCCAAGTTTATTTGCCGGGAAGGACACATACAATAGTTGAACATGAACCCGACCTCACACTGTCTTCAGCCGAATTTGTTGATCACCAGATTGAATTAAGATCGCAGAATGTCACACTGTCAAGTGCATTTCTGTCAGAAGATGAATTTAGTACAGTTGTGGCATTCTAAGGTCAGACAAGAACGATTTGACCCCTAGAAGGCCGATTGGAAAGGGGGGCATATCGACCTAGATAAATATGCCACTTGGATATACCTCAGTAAGACCCCGCAATATTCATACATAACGTTACATTTGGTTGTGAGTAAATTATCTTTCTGATATCTGTTGTTCACATCAGATTTGTCCATAGTAACCCCCCTACCATGGTTATATGTATACAGTGACAGTGTGATAAACACAAAAACCAAGGCCATCCGATGTTATTGTGTTCATACAAGAAACGTTAAAATTTCACCCGATACGGTAAATCGTAAAACAAAAGCTGAAAGTTTTTATCAAAATAACGGCATGCTTCTAACGTTGTAACTTTCAGTGGATTCACTAACCTTTTGCTATCCTCGGTGTGAATTCGGGACAGCATGTATGTGACAGGGCAAACTGGTCACCCTAATTATAACTGGTCCGACCGCCTGTCGCTGTTTCGGTGTACGATTAATTACAAGGCCTACGTCACTTTTCCAAACCGGGGCCCAGCCGGGGAGCTTTTGGCAACGAAAAGCTTAAGTATGACATAAAGGATACTACAATGCACAAGACGTTAAGAGAATAACTGGGGGCATTATTTGTGTATATTTTTGAGTGTACATTTCTATTTTTCGTTGTCACAAACAACCCGGCCGGGCCCCGATTTGGAAACGTGACGCGTTTAACTTAGAGTAAAATAATTATAACGTGAAAGGTAACTGTGTAGCAAGGTTGTGTCTGGTCAAATTAACACTCAAGAGCCGGGACACCGACCTAGTTGTAGCTGGGATTGAGACATTACTAAAATCGTTCTTATTATTTTGGTTCTTTATTTAGATACATTTAGACTTTTGTGAATCTACCATGACTTCAAAGTGCAAAGTCTTGTCTCAGGGCTTATTGCAGGTAACGTGAAAGAGGATGGACAAATAGTATAGAACAATATTCCGTGTGTCTTACAGTCTACTCTAGTCTAAACGCTGACTCATTACCTATCCCAGAGGACCTATCCAACATCACTTCTGGGATAGAAGCAAAAATGGGATGCAACAGTGCTGTGATGTTATGACCATCTTCACATCTAATCAGCAGGAATCAAGCAGTACCAGTCAGAATGAAGAATTTGCAAAAATTCGTGCCACATTCAGGTAGCAATTCAAAATGGATCTTCAAGTTTAACCCCCTTCATACGAGCATGAGCCGGAATGTCGTCTTAATGAAAATTCTTCGTATACACATGGTATTCCACCTCTGGTGTGAAGATGTAACGTTATTTGGTCAATTTGGAATTTCCGCCCGAATTGGGCACGAATTTTTCGTTTCGACTGGTTCTGCTTCATTCCTGCTGATTCGGCTGAAGTGTGAAGGCCCTAGAAATGCCACACATACACACTTAGAGACCAATCAATCATGGTTTTACTGTGAGTCCTTCATTTAATCACAACATTCTATTTCTTCCATCCATGAAGTGCTTACAGAAGTGAGACTTAAGGCAAAGTAACCACCTGTCATTACAGCTTCACAGTATTATACAATATAAACATTTAACGTTACCTGATAGATTCTGGACAATATATTTGTTCGTGGCGGAATACACCCAAAGAAACATGGAAGTCAAGTTAACAAACTAAGGCAAGTTTTACCAAAACAGAGGCAGCTTTTCTTTGTCCCTGTGCAGATATATCTGATTTCAAGTACACATGTATACGTATATAGAGAAATTTCCTATACCTCCTGGGAAATCTACGTTATTTCATATCATTTGTCAGGAAATAACAAAAGTTTTGCATGAAGCATAACAGCCCCTTCCTGAATTTTGCATAACCCATACGTCGCCTTCCTGCATGTAGTGTAAAGCATAGCTGGTCCCCCCCCCCCCCATGCAGGCTCCAATGTTTGCCTGAGAGGTAATAACTTTAGATTTCCCATCCTATCTCTATCTGTTTGTTTCCACATATGTACACGTACAGGGTGCACCAATATATCTTCTTGATCATGAAGGAAGTTTGACAAATATGAGAAAGCCTTCTACCCATTCTTGGTTGAGTTCCTTGGTTGAAACTACATCTATGGTACAACAATTAGGTGCAAGTTCATCTTTCTCATAGACATATTTAAGAAGTCTTCTTTTGAACGTGTATTGGGGTGTAGTGCTAACAAGACAGAACATCTTCATACATACATACATGCATGGAAGGGCATATCTCTGTACAATACCTGTTTACTAATGTATTGTGCCTGCGTTACAATGTACTCCATTTCATACATGTAAAGAATTCCCACTGTACATGTACATGAAAACATCATTCTTCGTAAGTGTTCTAATGTTACAGTGCACAAAGGTGGCCTGGTCTGGTAAAAAAACTGGTGACTGGGGTCATTACACTGAGTTAAATTGGGAAATCATGAACTTTAAAAAGCTAAGAAACCACACTGCTGCAACATCAGGACAATTATGTAAAACCACATTTCATAAAACTCTAAAACAATGCACAGGTGTAGTCAGTTTGTTACCAATCTGTACTACACCGTGTAAGGCTACGGTCCCAGTTGTGTCAATTCTTGTAGAGTGTGTGGGGGGGGGGGGGGGGGGGGGGGCCTGACTGGGCTCCCAAGCCAAAATTTTTTTTCCCAGTGGACCATGCCAGATTGGGGTACCTCTCGGTATTCTCACGGGTAGGTCATGAATTCTATCTACTGGGGTGATTTTAAGTCCAACAAAAATTAGCCAAGCCCCAAAATACGCAGGGGATCTGCAAGGTATCCCATGGGGCCATGTAGGGGTCATACCCGAAGGTGCCAAAAAATAGCACATGAACTGCCTGACAGGGCCCCTTTTACCAATTGGGACTGTAGCCTTACACAGACAAATGGCTTTGGTAATATTTCCACAGAACATTCCATATCATAATAATTATCTGATGTTAAGATGGAATGTCCTATACTTACAACAATATCATTCTGCAAACAATTTTTATATTTCAGCCATACCATAGGTATGGTGAAATATATTGTATTCGTAATGTTTCTTTCTTTCTTCTTTCTTTCTTTCTCCTGTCAAATCTTCGGAACACGGTATCTCCGTTGTTCCTGAACCGATTGACTTGAAATTTGACACAAGGGTAGAGTGGGTCAATATCCCCAGACGTTTTTTTCATTTTTTTCATATCTACCTTTAAAATGATTTTATTAAGGTTTTTTGGTCATCTTAAGACCAAAACTGTATATTTGGGCCCCCTGTACCCTGGTATTATAACCGAATGAGCTGAAATTTGTCACAGATGTGCTTTGATAATTCCCCCATACAAATTCAATACCACTTTTGGTGTACAGTATAACGAAATGCTTATTTTTGCGATTTTTTGGTCATTTTTTGACCAAAAAAGGACACTTTTGGCTCCTGTACCTTGGTTTTAGAACCGGATGACCTGAAATTTAGTATAGGAGTGCCCTAGACATATGCGCACATGGATTCATTAACAGTTGAGGCATACAGTACAACAAAATGCTTAATTTTACGATTATTTGGCCATTTTATGACCAAAAAGTACACTTTTGGCTCTTGTGCTCTGGTTTTAAAACCAAATGACCTAAATTTTGGTAAAATGGTGCACCAGATATTCATTCAAATGACACATGTATAATTTTTGTCATAGACTACGTCAAAATGATAGATTTGGGGATTTTTTTTCCAATAGCCACAGGGGTCAATGACCTTAAGGTCGTTGACCCCAGCTGCAGATTGCACCTTCTGGCATATATGTCTATTTAATCTAATTAGATAGGTAACCAATCACTTAGCCTGAATCTATATCCTAAAGAGGGGGGGGGGAGGGTGACAGCCAATCAGCGAGTCCGGTGTTATCTGGAAGAGTCCATTCTTACACGGAGGGGTTCATTTTTTTTAAAATTCATCCTCGGACTGGTGAAGTCTTTCAGTGGGTGTATTTTTGGACAGGTCTATTTTGCAGTTTTACAGAAGGTGTGCTGGAAGAGTCTATTCTCGCACGGAGGGGGGATTTTTTTAAATTCATATTTTGGACTTTGGTGACTTCTAGTTTGTCAAAGTCTTTCAGCAGGGTTATTTTGGACTGGTCTAATTTGCAATTTTAAATGGGTGTGCTGGAAGAGTCCATTCTTGCATGGAGGGGGGATTTTTTAAAAATCTATTGGCTTTTTTTTAAATCCATTTTTGGGACTTCAGTGATTATGTCAAAGTCCTATTTTAGCGGATGTATTTTTGGACTGCTCTACTTTACATGGAAGAATCCATTTTTTGCACACGGAAGGGGGATTTTTTCAAATTCAGTTTGGACGGGTGGTGATGATTCAAAATTCAATTTTTAGTGGAAGTGTTTTTAGACTGGTCTATTATACCTTTTCATGCACTGGGACCTTTTTTGCTGAATTCAATTTTGGATTTGGTTTCTTATTCAAAAGGCCAAGGTTTCAGTGGGAGTATTTCTGGACTGGTCTATTGTGCAAATTCACATAGGGTGCACTGGAGTCCATTCTTGAAGTTGAACGGGGGAATTTTGTAAGATTCATTTTTGGGTTAAACCGCCATTAGTAAAAGTGATTTTTCAAATGGGTGATTTTGAAATAGTCTATTGTTGCATGGGGAGGGAGATGGCTGAAATATGCTGTATTTGCTCTCAAGCAAATGTCGGCCTTTCTAGTTTTGTACATTGCTGTACTGACATTACATTGCTGTACTGACATTACAATGTTATACTGGATAAATAATCTGATGTACAAAACTCAGACGTGGAAACCATAAATTAATTCATAACTCAGGCATTGATACAATTTAAAACATCAGGAATATGCATTACAAATCCAACTGGCCATACCATATTTCTTTTCCACATTCACGATATTACTATGAAACGCTAACAACAGTAATTCAAATTTCCCCAACTGTACCCTGAACGTCCATTCATATGAGCATGTGTTCCCAATGTACCACAGAAATAACTAGCCTTCATCTACCATATTTAAACCAATCAACTAACTGACCAATCACAGCTCTCCCTTACTCTAATTACATTATACATCTATATCACAGTCCATGGATACCCTACAGCCCTAGGCTACATGTATGTTGTTGACTGAAATTTTAACGTATACCTTCTTGAAGACATGTTGACCTGTCATGATGGCTCTTTTGTCTTTTTGCACCGGAAAAGTTGACGTTTATCACCAGGAATAATCATATGAGAACATTGCTTGTAATAATACTCTACCATATCATTGAACTTTCAGTATTCAGTATTCTATCAAAAGTAATGGAACGAGTCTGTGGCAGTTGTTTCCTACCTCAGCTTTAGGTACAAAATCAAGGCAACTACTGGTTTATCTCGGCAAGAAATCCTGGGATAATGGCTAAGCTACACCAACATATAGACTTTCTAGTATCAACAACTGACAGTTAAGTCTGTATAACACAGTATTCACTGTATATTCTACAGGAAGACAATGTCCAATTGTGCTGCATGTGTCAAATTGTCTGGGACTGACGCTAGTTCACCTTTATCCGTGGGGTAACCTATATCCGTTGTTTTCAAAAGCAGTGTATTTATGGCTATCATGCCAACGAAGTGTGAGTTTAAACTGCTACATTTCGAAAATATTACAGTATGAACAACTGTCTGTCGACTTGATGTCCCTAAATGTGCTGTTTTGAAGAACAACGGATATAGGTTACCCCACGGATAAAGGTGAACTAGCATTATACCACGGGTGATAGGCCTCCAACTTTTTGTTGAAAATGCATTAAGCCTGCACAATGTTCGTCAGCTGTTACTTCTGCGTTTCAATCACAGAAACTGTTTTCTATCTCAGAGAGATAGCCCAGACAACATCACTCAACAGTGCACAGACAAAGTAACAGCATTTCCGACAATAAGTTGGTAGCCTATTGCCTGTGATACTACATGATGCTAGTTTCACATATGTTTACTAAATAACTACATTATCTGTACACTAAACAGTGGTTGGGTTTACACACTTGTTTTCCAAGTCAACTCGGAGTTGGTTCCTATGAAGTCAACTTGAGTCAACTTATCGGATTCAACTCAGGACTGTGTTAACGTGACTCTAGTTGCGTACCTGGGGGTTAGAAGGAGGGGGGAGGGGGCATTGTAGAGCGGCAAGTCACATTTTTGTGTGTATGAATCCAAGTCGACTTTTGGTGAGTTACGCAACGCTCAGGGTGAATACCAATTAGCAAAGCCATTTCACGTCATTTTAGCCCCATTTTTAGTAGTAGCAGAAAGCAGTAATCTGTCATTTTCTGTAAACTTTTCTGCATGTTGATCAGCTAACTGTTGCAGTAGCTGAGACATGTATGATAGTTCTTGGGCTACTGTAGAAAATAAAGGGAAGACAACATTTTCAAACCCAACTTGAGTTGGTACCAAGTTACAGCTGTGACAACGTGTGTTCCAAGTCACTCCATGGCCATGGGTGTTAACAGAACACTCCTGAGTCGACTCTGGCTAAGTCAACTCCACACATAAGTGAAAACCCAACCAGTGTCACCATAAAATACTTAATACACAAACCAGCTGTGTGGAAGAGCAGGAGTGCCCAGAATTCTGTCCCTATGTTTCTACTCTACTCAATGTCATGTACAAATGTACAATGTGGGAGTAGGCAATATTGCCTTTCTCCAATGTGTCAGGCCTTATGCCATGAACAACGTTATAGATTTACACAATCAGCATGCCTAAGTTTTTGTAATTTTATTGTTTTGGTAGAGACAATAGCCTAGTGTGCTACTAGTTTTCTTATTCGTGAAGGCAAACTGTACAAACAGGTTGTGCAGATTACAGTTAATGATAGTCACATTTTTGGCTATAACTGGATGATTTTTGTTTTACAGTTCTTCAACTTCAACCTGAGCTCCAGTGACTCGATTTGTCGGTTTTGCTGTCTGTCCCCGTTCCTGCGCGGGCTCGTGTCCCGCTCTGACGGGGAGAACAGACTGCGAAACTTCGTCAGCGGGGAGAGTTTAAAGTCTGTGTTCTCTGGCGTGGCGTCAGCCTCTGCATTGCTGTTCACGGCAATAGTTTCCTCTGCATTGTGTGCACCTGCAGTTTTGCTGTCAGTTGCCAGGGGGCTTGTTGACTCATCCTGAGGTACTGTGCTGATGGCAAGACTCTCTTCACCTGTTGAACTTGGATCTCCTTCTTGTGGTGCCCCTTCCTCCCCAGCCTGACTCTGTGGGCTGGCATCTCTTCCACTCACACCATCAACAACCTTGTCATCTTCTTCTGTTGCTGTCGTTGTCGTAGCACCGAATTTTGAGTCAACTGACAAAGACAGCTCAAATATCTTTCGTGCTGGCTTGAAGAACTCCAGGATGGTGTTTTTCTTGCTGTCTTCCCTGTCTGGGGTCTTGCTGTCTGTGATGCCGGCGTCCTGTTGCTGTTTCTGAGGGGAACTCTGACATGACTGTGATTCGGCTGTTGGGAAGCCATCTTCCACGATGTTGTCATGCTGCTGTGCACCATACTGCTCCTCTTCTGGTGCATCGACCTTGATGGCCACAGAACTCATGGTCCTTATGTCTGTGTCCAAGTCTGCGGCTGTTTCAACTGTTGTGTAGTTTTGTAGATGAGTCTGGTCTTCCGCCTGTGTGACATCCTCCCCCTGGTCGGTACCCTTGTGTGCCATGATGTGTATGCGGGTGTGGCTGGAGGGCGGACTGGACGCCAGGATGCCACAGCTCTCCAGGACAAGGTCGTCTGCCTCCGTCACAATCAGCTCCTGCAGGCTTTTCCGTTTGTTGTTCTGGCCGGAAAGGATGGCCTCGCAGTCGTCCAGGCTCAGGTTGTCGAAGGACTCAGTTTCCGAGCTGCTGTCCGATAGAGTCATCCTGACGCTCATATTGGCACCCTCGTCATCGGCCTGGCCCGCAGAGTCCTCGCCCTTCTGGAAGTAGACGATGCCGGACTTCTTGGACGCGCTGGCCCTGCGAGCGTGAGTGTGCGCCCGCACCCGGCGGATGGGGTTGAAGGACGATATCTTGTTGCGGACGCTGGTGAGGATGATGGATCTCGTGGTGGGCTGCGATACGGCGGTGACGGCGGAGATAGAGTCCGCGGAGTGGTCGCGTGGAAAGCGGGTACGCGCCCAGGCACTCAGTCGGGTCTGAGCAGAGATGCTGATGATCTCTTCGTGAGGCTTGGTTTGTCTCCTACACAAAAAAAAAACATTTTCAGAGAGATGGAAAAGACATCTGTACCTGTATCTGTTATCAATATAGCAGGTATAATTGCCCTTTGGTGTAACACACCAGCTTATTCAAGGTTAGGTCTTACCAGTGTATGCAAGTGATTTTACCCTGGCTGAGCAAGTTGCATTTGATCACTCCCAATTTCAAAGTTCGAGAGAAAGATTACTTGTTCAGGCAATAATATTTCCCATATTGAGGCATTTTACTTTTTAGACATGCAAGACTGTTATTGTCAAAGACTATCAGATGGAGAACATGATCACTTTATTTGCTGAATTACCTGAAAAGTATAGGTTTTCTTCCATAGTCTTTAGGAGATTCCTCAGTACAATGTAAATGATAGTCCTTCCATGAAAGTAGGGGCAATGTCAATGTCAGGAGAAATCATAAGGTTCTAGTGTAACTCACTTGTCCAACTTTCCTTCTGCGACCTGTATCTGCTGTCCTTCTGCTGCACATGCTGTACTGAAGGCATCAGCTATGGCTTGTAGCAAACCTTGGGGAACAAGGTCATATTACTGAACTTGTCAAAACAAGTACTAGTGTATTTAAACTTTTTGATGTATCTACTAGATTTGGAAATGGTCAGACGATTCAAATAGCATACACTATCTGTCGTCAGTGATGCTGAGGAAATCTGGTTGAAGAGCAGACTTCATACCCTACCTATGAGTCACTGACGAAAGGCATTGGATGCTGTCTGACTGCTTTCTGGCAAATCAGTTATATACATTTGAACAGGGCTGTCTCCAGCTTTGAATTTTTTTCCGTCCCACTCATTGTTTGGGAGCCCATGCTATTAATTTTTGTTGCTAAATCTGTCATTCTAAGCTTAGTAATATACATTTTCATCAGTTTCATGTCATGAAGTTCAGATATTTGGGATGGATGAGGTGAATTCTTTTTCCATCCCATCAAGCAAATTTCTGTCCCAGGATGGAGAGACTGGTCCTGGAGACAGCCCTGCATTTGAATAAAAAAAACATGGCAAGTAAATATAAGGTACATCAAATGAGGAATATTCCAGAGACATACCCTTTGATTCGGCGTCCCCTCTGCCTATAGAGCGTAAGGTGTGGAAGTACCCCACCTCCCCACAGTACTGGTGGTGGATACGCATGCAGTAGTACCTGGACTTGAACACAGATGGCTCCGGACCTGTTGGACAAGAAGCACGGAACAAACTTAAGGATAAGATACTACGCAGATGAATCCTGTATTTCAAGAAACCTTTGGAACAATCATTCACGGTAACAAGGTATATGTTGTCTCATGGATAAGGATGCTGACATCATGGAGCCAGCTCAGAACAAGCCCACAACTGAGCTGAAAAATGTTCTTTTGAGAAGAAAAAGAAAACAATTAACAGTACATTTATCTTGTAATTAATTATGCGCTGTATGCAGTTTGCTTCTGAAAAGAACATTTTTCTAACCAGCGGGCATGTTCACGGTGACATGAACGGAATTCAAGTTGACTTAGCAGAAGGAATCAAGAACTGGTATGAAAAGTATGATTTGTAAGGTTCAACGTTCACTAACCCCAGAAGGGTGTATATTTTGTACAAATGTCTGTGCTCTATGAAGAATACTTATTATGTTGATTGTAATCAGGAAACATTTTGATGTCACCGTTGTCCCAAGCACTTTTTAGATATCATACATGTAAAGAGCCCACCTAGTTCAATCTTTTCCAGATCCTCCAAGTTGACCCGCTGGTAGTGTGTTACCTTCTCTGCTTCTTCGTCATAGCTGTGACCAGAACATAACAGCAAAGAATGTTGTCAAACTACGCTCAAATGCCTTTGGCAAAGAAATACAGACTAAAATTATAAATTGCATTAAGTAGAAGGGTACCTGAAGTAGTGTACAAGTAGGCAAATATATCCACAAATGCTTATACCATAGATAAATAGTGTAAATGACATGTTAGACCCATTATGTTGATTTATTCATACCTGTAGAAATCCATATATGTCTGTTTAGTTCTACTGTAAGTAGTTGTTATAATAGACCTTACGAAAGTCGCTGTACTTTTGACGTGTCAATAAAGATTTCATATATCAAGCCCCTAACAATTGTGCAGTTAATGTATGACTGAAATTCGCCAAAAGGTTCAAGTATCTTACTATGCAATGTAGTAGGCTCTCTGGGTGAGAAGCAGGATGACATCCATGTCAGGTTGTGACAGGTCTCCATCCCTGTTCAAGACAAAAACAACATACATGTACATGTTAACATGGGTAACAGGCCTTCAACATACATGTACATGCGACATGTGACAGGGCATGTCACCAAGGGCTCATGCGAGTAGCGAAGTCATCCAGTTCCCTCAAGCTGGTCACATATCCTTGTTTGTGACCCATCACCATAGCAACCAGAGGTCACACCCATCACCCACCCCATCACCTTCCACCAGTCACTGCACAGCCTACCCTGCAGTACCAGATCCTCCTGACAGGGGGAGCAGCCTCTTGACCTGCCCCAGCCAACTGCCAGCATTGCTGTCATCTGCTTGTCCCTCCGCTGATTCTTTACTGCTCGAGTCATCCGATTGGTCACTTCCGAACATGACTTCTCCTAACGTCTCCTGTGATTGGCTGATGAGCTGTTGCATCTTGTCTGGCAGCTCGGAGACTTGCTGGCGAATATTTTGTGGTATCAAATCTTTCAGAGACTTGTTGACTGCCTGATATCCAAATTTCACCACGTCCTCACACCCTACATTTTGAACCAACTGATTATTTTCGGCAGTTACGATATAGGCTGGAATTTCTCCACCAGCCTTGCCTTCCTGCCTGTCCCTTTCAGAATTATCTTTGTTTTGCTGACTAGTCCTCTCAGTGTCCTCTGACTGACCAACTGTTACATATTTCTGTAATTTTGAAGGAACTTCTGAAAACTGCTGCTTGATCACATCCTGAAGCTTCTTCAAACTCTCGGGCGGTCTTAGACCAGACAGTGCATCTTGAGATATGGTAGACAACATCGACCTTTGAGTCAATGCAGAAGCACCGTTCTTGTCTTGTGCTGTCTTCCCATCCTCTTGTTCTTGGACCCGTGTCTTCGTTTCCTTGACAACCTCCCCGTTAGAAGCTAGATTGTTCAGCGACCGTGACTTGGCCTTAGCGTTAGTTTTACTGAGGGTTTGTGTAGAAGGGCGGAGTCGAGACAAGTCTGCCCTGGCCTCCTCTTCCAGTGCTTGACTCAAGCGCTCCTCCAACAGCTGCGACCTTTTTCACACACACAGCAAGAAATGATTGGATTATGGTAATCATCACATGGACCAATGGAGTGTGTCCTTATTATTACATGGACCAATGAGTATATCCTTTATCATCACCTGCATGGACCAATGGAGTTTGTCCTAATTATCACCTGGACCAATGGCGTACCTCCTGATTATCACCTGGACCAATGGAGTACCTCCTGATTATCACCTGGACCAAAGGAGTACCTCCTGATTATCACCTGGACCAAAGGAGTACCTTCTGATTATCACCTGGACCAATGGAGTATATCCTGATTATTACCTGGACCAATGGAGTGAGTCTTACCAAACTTGGACAAATGTCAACAAATATTGTTTTCAGGCCATACTGTTAGGAACTCACCCACAAAACTGTTCAAAAAAGCATTAAATAAAATCCTTTTATGTACATATGTGTCTCATCCATCCACAGTGTTTAAAAAAAAGTTAGATTCTGCAAAATGGCACTACACAAACATCTAATACCAGTATACATGAATGCGTGTCTACAAACTTTATGCAGAAATCTGGCCTATATTCTTTCAATATTTATATTTTGAAAAGTACATGTAAGTTTTGAAGCCAAGACTTTTTCCTCATGCTAGATTTTTTTTCTCTCTTTGACTTCAAGCTATCTATAAAATGTTTGGCATTTATAGATTCGGATGTCTTTTATTGACATGTAGAATGTTTAAGAAAAGGCGAAAAGAATAAAGTGCCGAGTACTGTACCCCGGGTCACAGTCGATGAGTGCCCATCCCCCGGCACAGCCCTCAGCACCTGGTAGCAGCAGCTGTTTGCAGTGCTCGATCAGCTGTGCCACGTGGTCCTCCCTCTCCTCCAGAAGCAGCTCCTCCTCACGGTTAGACGACTGCAGGACTGTCAGGTCCTCACTCACCGCATTCCCCAGCATCATGTCTGCATGGGGAGGAAATCAGGACAATTTTCTGGTGAGGATCAGAGCTAACATCAACTCACATAATTCCACTGGATGTCATAATACTACCACATGACAATCTGAACCAATTTAAAGGTATTTGAAACAATCTTCAGAAGGCCTCTATGACAAAGTTTTTTGGTGTGGTGGTATTATGGCACGTGGTGGAATTATGAGAGTTGATGTTAGATTGTACAACATACCTTCTTTGGTTAAATTTGCAGTGTAACACATGAGATGAAGAGTAATGCTATGCTATGGGTTGATATATGGCCAATCACACCTAGTCTTTTCAATAAGCATGTTTGTTCATTTTACGTGCAGTGGTTTGACGCCTGAGAACATACCCATACAAAATCATTTTCTTGTGACCCGTCAAAGTTAATATCCTTCTGATATACCACATAAAATTTCAGTGTCAGGCAGATCATTCCAAACAAAACATATAATGTAGGTTGCCAAGCTGATTTTGATGTATAGAAAACAATGCCATTTTTCTAGTTCTTTTATGAGAATGGGAGATATCATCATCAGAGATATAAAATCTGTATATTGATGATTTACATGTAAGTACATTCTGTTCTACTATGTGTATCATAGTAAGCACAGGCCAATGCCAAATTCTACACGTAGGGCTTGAAAAAGATATCAGAGGTAATTAAAAACTTTTTAAAGACCCAAAACTCACCAATAGTTGCTTGCCGGTATGCATCTTTGAACCTGCTCAGATAATACCTGAAAAGGACAAGTCCAATTAAACCTTTGTAAAGACTTTCAAAGTAAGGAATCTACAGAAACAATAACGTTACCATACTTCATTATGTACATATGGAACTGCCTTGCAATATAAGCACCGCTGAATGGTTTTGTATCATGTTGCGTTTACGTTGAAAATTCTTAATGTTGCAGTGCGAAACATGACGTGAGCGTACCTGTTAGCTGACTTGTATCCATCGTTTAGGACCCCTGCTAACTTACGCTCTCCAGTACGCGTGAAGTCCCCCTGTACACAGAAGAGAAGTTTAAATCAACTGTTCAACACATCTCAAAAACACACATGATGAGGAATGGATGACTTTTCTTCATCCTTTCTATCTTCAGCATGACCCAAAAAGCTATAGAACGTTACTACTGTGTCTGACACCATGTTGGTTGACCTATTTGCATATCAGTGAATCACAGCTCAAGCCCTTGTGGAAATTTAAAGAACTTTTGACCCCCTGAAATACACATAATTGAATGCCTTTGGCTCAAAGAACAGAGTGCAAGAACAATACATGTACTTGCAAACTACTTTGTGTAAAGCAAACCCTCAGCTGTACAGTGCTGTAACAGGCCCTTCCTTGACAATGTTGGATGGGCTGATATAGGTACAATCTAATCATGATACTTGAAAACTTGTTGACAAAACAATGTGCACACTTCAGCTACAGTTGCTTAAAATGAAGGACACCCACATGACAGAACCTGCCCGTTTCATCGATATGGAAAGTGAGTAAAAATGCTCTATACCACAAGACCTTAAACAACTATGTGTACAATGATTGACCTTGCCCTTGAGACGACACTGACCTTCATGGCCGCAGTTCCGGCGTACTGCCTGCTGATGGCATCACCGTTGTTGGCCCACATCTGCTGGTAGACGACCCGACAGCGCGACGGCATGGTCTGGTCGGGCATCATCAGGCCGAGCTTACGCAACTTCAAACACAACACAAAAACAGCACATCATTCAGTGGGCTACTATTCTGACCACATATTTTAGAAAAACACCATGCTTTAAAATTCACAATTCTCTGACAATTATAAATTTACCCAAATTCATAATCTGGCCTAAGCTGAAAACCCAAGATTTCTAAGATGTAAATAAACTTGAACTGATAATAATAATAAGAACACAAGGTTTAGGCTACATACCTGTATCTCCATGACAGTCCTTGCGATGGCCGACTGTACCACGTTGGTCCTGTCCAGACAGTCCATACAGTTGGTTCTGAAAACACCCCGCTGTTCACAGATCACCCCTGCTGGGTCAACCCTGGAAACCAAACATCTCTATGATGTAATTTTCAACTTTTCAATCATACACAAAAATAAAGCGCTTGCCAACAAGCTTCCGATCAGTCCTCTGACCCTTTTTAACTTGTAATGACCCAAAGCCTGTGTCACACATCCAGATTGGAAGTGTGAGGTCAGCAAAGGGTCAAAGGTGCTTGGAAGTTGGTATCAGCCCCTGTCTTGTTTGAGGGAAGCTGTGCTCTGATATACAGATGGCCCCCCCCTGAGAAAGTAATCCTGTTCGGAATCCAGTATCTATACATTCGAGTACAGAACATCTCTGTATAGCCATTGGGAAAGTTTTCACTTTGCACTGGTATAAAATTTCAATTTCTATAGTAATTACAATCTATCATTGTCCCTTAAAACAAAAATGATCCTTACCAGCTGTATCTCATTCCACGGATGAGGTCCTTGATGCTGTCCACAAGCACACACACGTTCTCAAACTTCATCCCCCGGCTGTCAAAAACATCAAAACAGGCTTGACCATTTTTTCCTCTTGTAATTTGTATACAGAAACATAGAAATAGTAGAAAGGCAGCATTTTAGAGAAAAGCAGGGTATGTTTCCCTCCCCGTAATTTGCCTTTTGTCAAGCTACTCTTACCCAATACTGTACCAATAGGCTCACTCCTATGGTGTCGCCAAAAATGACAAGAAGAAGGAAGGAAGAAAGAAGAAAACAGCAAAACAATATCACTACATGTAGAAGCCTTGAATTCATTCTATCCTGGCTCCAGTTTTCTCTCAAAAATTGATTGATTTACATATTAACCAGTAATTTGACCTGCTACTAACTGCTAGTTTAATCTACTGGTGTCCTGGTAGGCACTAGCCCGCATATATAATTAAACATCAACAGCGACCGCTCGTGTTGAAAAGGGAAGCAATCAAAGATGAAGCAAATGTAACAGAGCTAGAATACTATGGATACCAGCATCAACGTGTATGTTTTAGAAACCAACTTGCCATATGTTATCATACGTAGAAGGACTCACCAATGCTCATGGAAGTCAAATGTGATGTAGGTGAGTTTGGTACTGTCCATGTTGAGGATGTGAGTGAGGAATGCATCTCCTATCACCTTCTCTCTGCCCACCTGATCCACCAGGTTTGCAACAACCTGGACAGAGAAAACACATGGTGGATTCAAAACTTGTTGGAAGCAGTCTTACAACAGTGTTTTCGAGGGGCCTTTTCAGCATAGTTGGCCCCTACACTGTGACTTGTATCCCCTATGCTGTGATTTGTATCCCAACACTGTGATTTGTATCCATAATGCTGTGATCTGTATCTCCTACACTGTGATCTGGGCCCCTATACTGTGTTTCAACAAGCATAGGGGACCTTTCTGTTGTTTTGTAAGAAAGGTAATAAAAGTTGCCTTATTTCACTAAATTTGACCCTCCAAATGTTCCTGGGGGTTATATACATAAAAAGTTTCTGGAGGAGGATCCCCCAAACCCCTATAATGCTCATGCTTGCATCATTTCCCACATGGCTTTGCTCCACTAAGATGCCCCTATGCTTTGAAAACTCCAGGTGAGAACACTGCACGTACTTGCAACAGAAATTGACAGGGAAGGAAACTAATCTCTCAACTCAGTAGACATGTAGGAGGACCTCATAATCCTGCCAGGTACCTTATAGGATAAGACCATTACATTAAAAAAAACAGTGTTATCTTTGAAACATTCTGTAGAATGTCTTGAACACTAGGATATCTCAAGTGTGCATACCTTGTGGTTACTGATTGTTGCAGAAGGAGATATTTTTAAATTGACAATTGCATTTTCTAATGTGACAGTCTTAAGGTACATAACAGAAATGTGAGATTTGATGTTAACTGCAAAATACTCACTTGGCTACCATAAGTCTCAAATTGCTCTTCAAAATGTTTCTCAAATGCTGCCTGGGTCTCTACTTCACCTAGAAAAAAATCAACAGGCAACAAAATAAAGCATGAGTCACTTTTGGTAAAATCCTGTACCCACTTTCCACTGAGGCTGTGAAAGTAACCCAAACTCTCATTTATAGTTCAGTCAAATTTACACGAAAAAAAATTGTACTTTGTGAATTTTGTTGTCTTCAATTTCATATTTTAATGAATTACATTCAATTTATAAAGTTATGCATGCTCACAAACTTTTGGTTGCTCAACAAAGGAGTGTGAGATGAGATTCAGTATCTCATCTCACGCTCCTTTGTTGAGCAACCAAAAGTTTGTGAGCATAACTTTGTACAGGGAGGTGTTATACACCAGTACTGACCTCTGTCGATCCTGGGAGGGGGGCGATACCTGATCCCGGGCTGGCTCCAGAAGATGGGCACAGACCCTCGCACCTGGACAAAGGACACCACGTGGGATTGCACCTGGATGATCTGAAAATACACAAAAAGTACACTCAGTTATAAATTACATTTCAACATCACAGAAAAATCATAATGGAAGCTCATCTGTGTTGGTAGTAATCATAGTACAAAGTTGAACTTTCTTTCAACACATTTAAGATATACTAGTACACAGATCAAATTTTCAACAACCACTGTCTTCTTCAGGATCGACAATAAAAAAACGGAAGTTTATTTGCAAGTTCGTGCCCGAGGGCTAATTGCAAGTACATGTACATGGTATACACATAGTGACAATGGACAGCCATAAATAATATTCTAATCTAATACTAGTGTTGGCTATTTCTAAACAGGTTGGGTTTGACTTCTTTTTTGGAAGCAGAGGGAGACGAAAAGCCCCACATTTTCTAGAATTTGTGGGTTCTGCGATTTCAAGAGAAAAGTAGCTTTCTGTTCGTCTGTCAATGTGGGGAAGTTGGGATAATGACCAATCACTTCAGAAAACAAACTCGCAAGAGTTAAGTGTTGGAAGAAAGTATAGCTTTGTACTGTCACAGAAAAATGCAAAATAAGATACAATGTATAAACACAACACTGCCAGTGGACTAGCCCCCCTCTGTACTTATACATGTAGGTATATGTGGGTGGCACAAAGGCTAAAGAAGTGGAGATGGAGATCAATCTTGTGATATTTCTCTAAAGGTGCAGGCATCACATGGTAATGTTTTTCTATAAGAAAGGGTATCTGAATAAAGAAAGAAAGATGGGGCAGCATTTTTTATGGTACTATTAGAATACAGTGAAACTTGTATAAGCGACCACGTCTGTAAGACGACCATCGGCCTATTACGACCGCTTTTGGCCGGTCCCGATTTTCCTCCCCATAGACACAAGCATTAAGCAACGTGGCCAAAGCGACCACTTGTCTTCTGTGACCGCGACCACCCCGAATCCGGTCCGCCCGCGACCGAAATGTTGCCGAAGACGACCACGTCATTTTCAACTGTGTAGTGGCCTCGATTTTTGATTATATCTGGCGGGAAATCCGCTAAAATCGGCTTGTGTTTTGGCGAAGAAGACTTGCCGAAACGACTGCGTCATTTTCAAGACTGTAGCAACTGTCGATATTTGATGATAAATCGCGAGAAATATCGCTAAAATTGGCTTGTGTTTTGGCAACTAAAATGTTACCGAAACCACTGCGTTATTTTCAAGGGTATAACATCATCGATTTTTTATCATAACTGCCGGGAAATAACGGCAAAATCTGTGTGTTTGGGTTCTGTATCGCGCTGAGCCAAAATCAAACATGGCGCCCAAGAGGTCAAACGGTGTCATTGGGAAAGTCCACTGGAGTGTAGGTAGAAATGTTGCGTGCATTGTTATTGTACTCTACATTTAAACCCTACAAAATGCAAATTTATTTTCATAAAACTTGTTTAAAGTAAAGGTAATAGATATAAGATATCTTTATAACTTTATAACGCATTTCATTAGAGAATAAAAGGTGTATGTGTGTCTTTTTGAGAAGCTGCTCACCCCTGCTTCTAGTGAAGCGTCGATTTGTCAACATCTCCATGATTAGAAGCGTCGGTGGGGTTAAACTTGTTTTTCTCGGCAAATTTTCGTCTTCTTGGCAGCGTTGAGACTTTAAGACCCGCGCCAGAAGAGAAACAAACTCACCCACATTATTTTCATGGGTAACAGCGTTGAAATGAACCACTTATTTTTCTGCCGTGCTGCCGATTTGAAAGAAGGTTCCCGTCTTGTCGGGCGTGTGTGCGCGTGCTTTTTTGTTATGGCGGTAAGCTCCCCAACTTATTTCTGACCCGTTGGCTGTGATTCACAAAGTAAAAAGATAGGCAATTAGCGTTGTTAACACGAAAATTGCATTTTAAAACGCTCGTGGGGCGTCGGGTTCTCCACTGAAAACAGCGATGTTTTTGTAGCAATATGGACCATTGTCTTGACGGTGTCGCCCATTCACAAGTTTTTGACAGACAATGCCGGCGGGAAAAATGACGCTGCTCCGGCAACAAAAATTTGAAAGAATAGCCCTAAATTTTGGAAACGTTTCAATTTTACATCAGTTGGTATAACAATACTATATGAATCATACAGGAAGACCGTTCAACAGTGATAATGTTTCTCATGTGCAAATGTACAGGTTCGTGGAATTAAACTATCTTAAAGACCATTAACTTTGAAGTCATTGTGTCTGTCCTATCTTGTCACTTTTTCTTTCTTTGCACAAGAAGACCACGTGTCTAAAACGACCACTTTGCACTGGTCCCCAGGGTGGTCTTCTTAGACAAGTTTCACTGTACTTTGAAAATAAAGAAGCCAGTACCTGCTCAGTCTCTACAAAGTTTGCACATGCCCCGGTCTCATCAACACCTCTCCTTTTGTATCTTGTCCCTGAAACAAATACAAAAAGACAGGACATTATCAAAACTTGCAGCGCACAAACTTGAATTGGACCAGGTACATGTATATGAAAAATACGGAGAAAAAAAACACGCAAATAGACAATTCATCCCTTTATTATTCATAATCAGTGCTCAAAATACCCACTTGCACACTCGCAAATGCCACCACATTCTGCTTGGTGCAACTTAATTTCAAACCCAGGTGGTGCAGTGTGCAACCTGAAATTTTGCGTTGGAACACCACTTTTTCTTCACCTACATGCATAAGCTTTTGTGCTTATTTCTAGATAAGATGAGAGTCATACACACAGATAAACATACACATATAAATGCAAACAGATATTACACATAAACATACACACATAACACACATGCATAAACACATACACACACACACATCACATACACACACACACAAACACAAACACACACGCATACTTATAAAGACACACACATAGCACACACACATGAACATACACACACACAAACACACACACACACGCACACACACATTTGACTCAACACTGGGGTGAAGTTGTGACTAACACAAGTGTTTACCTGCCCTGTGCCTGCTGCGCCTGGATATGAGTGTGATAGTGAAGTTCCTCCCTTCACTCGTCATCTCCATCCCCTCATCACTAGGTATGTCCTCCTCACCCAGCATCACTTGGAACCTCTCCATCTGTACATAGCCTTGTATGATGGGCACTATCCACCGGTCAGACAATGGGTCCTGTAGATATACATGTAGGGCACTGGGATCAGTACATGTGAAGTCTGGAGTAGGGGTGGTATTGGTAACGCTAGTTCACCTTTATCCGTTGGGTAACCTTTATCCGTTTTTTTAAGAACAATGTATTTAGGGATATCAAGTCGACAGATGGTGGTTTCAAACTATAATATTTCGAAAATAGTACTTGATATGCCTGGATACCCTGTTTAGCAACACAGCGGATATAGATTACCCTGCGGATAAAGGTGAATTCACGTTACAGAAAATTCAGGTACATGTACGGTCCAAGTACAGAGGATCGAACCTGGACTTACTTTCAAGTGTAATCATATGGGAAAACTTGTGATGGGCCATACTCAAAATAATTGACCATTTTGCTAGCAAGGATTCGTTTGGTGCAGTATCTGACGTCCATTGACGTTTTAAAATCCTATCCGAGTCATGTAAACAACACTAACTGCCTGTGTTTTAGACCAAGTTTGACTGTAGAAGCCTGGTAAAATTGAATATCGACTCTCTTGTACTTTGCTCTTTTACTTTTCTTGGACCCGTAAGCTTGAAAACATGTGAACACCTGCCAGTATACCTGTAATCTGTTCAATTTCGAATCGGTCCAAGATTCGTTTCCCTGACTTTTTTTAAGTTCCTTTTTTTCTGGACTGGTCCTAAAAGGAAAAACGGTTTTGCACCAGTACACTAAACCTGTACCCACCCCTAGCATCTGGGTATTACAATTATGTCCTTAAAGTTTGATTTTTTTCATTGCCTTTAGTTGACCACACCTACCTAACACGTACACTTGAATCAACTAAGCCAAGTTTGAATGGTACCTGAATAACAATAGTCAATCAAACAAACAGGGGACCCTAGAGGGAGAACATTCACTTTTCTTCAGAAAAAGTCATCCTGCTGCGTTCTATAAATTCAACTAAATGACTGTTGGTGAATCCTTACCTCTGATTGGATGAGATCGTTCAACATGTGGGTGTTCCAGAAGAAGCGGGAGTCCACCTTAGAAACAAAAAAGAAGGTTTTCACTGTGTTCACTAAATTTGCAGTTAAAAAGTTCTATAACAGGGGGATGCCCTAACATCTTTAGGTGAATGTGTTAAAAATTCATTCATCAAAACATGACCAAACTTTGGCAGCTAAGGGCCAAATAGGTTATGCAATCGTTGTACGGTTTTGATGCGGTAGGATTTTCAAGCAGCTTGTGACAGAACCAAACAATGACATGGATCCAAAACAGCCTTTTGTGTTGCAAGACAGCTGTACTCTGGAGGAAACATGCATAGCTGTCCAAAAAAAACACCTTAGGTTAGCAACCGTACAACGACTGCACAACCTTTATGATCGTGCCCTAAAGATGGAGGTCTGTGAGTTTGAGTGTGTGAAAAAGCGTGTCATGTTAGGGCAACTCCCGTTACAGGTCCAGGTACAAGCACACATGTATGATAGAAGTTCAGGTGCAGATATTTTTAACCATAACAATTTTATAGGCACAGGTACAATGTACATTTGTATAGTGCACGGATGCCCTGACCTATACACCTTTCTCACGCGGCGGCCATGATGGATCAAAGACGAGGCCAATGAGGCAAACATATTTCTGAAATCAGCTCCCATTTAGTTTTCCCCCAAACTACACAAATTTTCACAATATCAGTTCAAATAATAAGTATCATAACTAGTGTTATGCACCAAAACATGTAGCAATTTAGAGCAGCGTAGACTGGTCCCATAGTCCCTTAAGAAATGCAAAATAAAAAGATAATAATGCAAATATTTGACGGACATGCAGCCGTTCTTTTATTGGCCGCTTTCCCAATTGGCAGGCTATCATTGGTTGAACTGCTTATAATGATGGACAGTCTTTTGTTTGCCTCATTGAACTTGTTTTAGATCTATCAAGGCCGCCGCGTGAGAAAGGTGTATTCCATACCTTCTTCCAGAGGGGTCTGGTGGTATCATACTGTTCTGAATGTTGTCTCTGTACAGAGTTGGTCAGGTCTCCTGTGGGACTGTAGTAGAAAGAGTCCGAGTCGCTGAACATCTTGTTCAACTCCTGTAGGACGGAATCCGGTCAATCTGGCATTAGCAAGTTTTGTTATGTTTACCTTCACAGAGAGGAAACATATTGTTTTTGTTCCATTTCTTCTTCCTCTTTTTCTTCATCTCCGAACAAACAAGGTCAATGATCTGGACAAGATTGTTTGTCACCATGGTTAATGGTAAAGTAGCAGACACATTATGTAGCAAGAGGCAGGACAGAGCTGGAGGGGCTGGTCACCATATATTTGCAAATGGTGAAATCTTCCCGGAGGATTATGATATTTACAGGAAAGATAGAGACAGTCAGGGCGGTGGAGTGTTCATCGCCATCAAATCTACACTAGTCTCGACCCCTATCCACGACCCCACAGATGCTGAAATAGTCTGGGCCCAAATTCAACAGGCAGGCTACCGGCCTCTATGTGTCGGCTCCGCCTACAGACCCCCCACGTCAGGTCTACAATACATGGATGCTCTCACTACCTCAATATGCAATATTTCATCTAGACCCTCTCCCCCTAACATTGCATTGTTTGGTGATTTTAATCTCCCTGACATTAACTGGAACCCCGAGGTAGCCACACTTAACCCCTCACCCCAACATGGAAAAACACTAAATGAGAAATTCTTAGAGGTAACAGAGGAAACCCACTTAACCCAAATGGTCCATTCCCCTACAAGGGGTAGAAATATTCTTGACCTTGCACTCCTGTCTAACCCGGACTTAATGGAAGAGGTTAGTGTCATACCGGGCATCAGTGATCATGATGCGGTATCAGTAAAGCTGAAAACACACATAAAACCCAACAAAAAGAAACCACGCACTGTCAACTTATTCAATAAAGCAAATAAAGAATCTTTGGCCCAAGGAATGAAAGAGCTAGGCAAACAATTCACTAATAGAGACCCCTCCAGCCACACTGTAGAAGAAAATTGGCAGTATTTCTCAAACGGCCTAAAACAACTAATGCTCAAACATGTCCCACAAAAGAAACTCTCAGGTAGACAGAACTGCCCCTGGATTACCCCCCAGCTCAAGAAAGCAATAAGGAAGAAGAAAAGATTATACAGTCAAACCTGTATTAGCGGCCACCTTTGAATAACGGCCACCTGCCCATAGTGGCCACCTTTTGTCGGTCCCTTGGATTCGTAATGATTAAGAAATAGGCTTAGCGGCCACCTGTCCAACGCGGCCACGGCCACAAGAATTCCGGTCCCGCAGGTACAAAAACACTGCCGATTACGGCCACGCGGACCGCTGATCTATGTTTCGGCACGCGTTCGGCCATATACAGCGGCCGTATCGTCACCCTACGCCGGATTTAAAACCTCTTTGACTTATTTTCAAAACAAAACTTCGTAAAGTGGCGCTACCCATACCCGCTGACAAACGAGGTCATATAAGGTCAATAGACGACACCAATATTACGGAGGTAAATTGTGTTAAAGTTACGTTCTAATACACTATCGCTTAGGTTAATTTACATCACAAAAATTTCAAAATAAATTGTTACAAAGACAAAATGATATGAACTTCAGACTATGGTGGATTTCATTCTTACATTTATTAAGAGATAAGTCTAAAATGACGTGACTTTTCATGTGAGTACCACATTAGCATAATGGGCGAATCTGACGTGTGAACGCGAGCGGGAACACACGGACGGCGAAGTATCAAAGGATACAAGACGAAAGATCAAAGAAATATGACGATACCGGTCTCTTCAGACAATATCAACTGTACATGTAGAACATTTAAAACTTTTTATAGCTTTTCCCTCGAACAGTCTTCTTCGTTTCACAACCTCTTTTTTATTCTTCTGCAGACGTTTCGGTGACTGTCTGTCACCTTCATCAGTGCAAAATGAAATATAGTAACGTTACTCGGTGCGATATGACCTATACAGTGCAAATCGAACTAAACCTATTGTGACGTAATTACTTGACATGGAATGTTCTCGAACGTGATACGTTAATCATCCTTGCCACTTTGTGACGTAGTGGCAAGGATGCGGTCCCAAACATGGCTAAGTTTATACCCCCCTTCGTCTCTATTCATTACTGCTGTAGACTTTCTGATCCAGATGGCTTCCTTTACCCAACGTGTGTATTTGTTGTCCTCTCTGTCAATAACCTTAGCCCCCTCCCAATCTATTACACAGTTATTTCTTGCAATGTGGTCTGTCACCGCTGACTTGTTTTCTTCTTTCTCTGCTTCTTTCTTCTGCGCCCTGGTGTACTTTCTTCCTTCAACATTTGTTGCTTCCTTTCTGTGTTCTGCTAATCTAGTGCCAAATGTTCTTCCCGTCTCTCCAATATATACTTTGCTACAACTTTTACATGGAATTTTATACACACAATCTGTTTTTACAGCGTCTTCTAATTTGTCTTTGGGGTGGACTAAAAGTCTCCTCAGGGTGGTTTTGGGTTTTACTGCTGTAGTGATCTTGTGCCGTCGGAATATTCTCTCTAGTGGCTCTGTAACTCCTTTTATGTATGGAAGTGTCACCATGCCTCTGGACTTTTCTTCTTGTTTCTTTTTCTCTGTATTCTTCGGCTTTTGTCCCATCGTCTGTTGTGCGACTCGTTTGAAGGCCCACTCAGGGTACCCACATCTAGTCAGTGCCTGCTTGATATGTTCTATTTCTTGTTGTCTGTCTTGGTCTTCTGTTACAATCGCCCTGCATCTATCCATTAATGTGCGGATAACTCCTAGCTTCTGGTGGAGCGGGTGATGTGATTTGAAGTTCAGATATTGGTCTGTGTGTGTTTCTTTTCTGTAGACTAGCAATTTCACTGTGCCATCATCCTTCCTTATTAGCAGTGTGTCCAGAAATGGAAGTGTGCCGTTTTGTTCTTCTTCGTAGGTGAACTTTATGCTGCCTGTGGGGTCCACCGTGTTGAGATGATCCGTCAGGTCCTGCTGTACTCCCTTTTTTATTATTTCCATCACATCATCCACATAGCGTTTCCATAGTTTAGGTTTGCATTTTACTGGTGCTGTTGTTATAGCCTGTTGTTCCAACCATTCCATGAACAGGTTGGCCAGTACTGGGGACACTGGGCTAGGTCATATCGAGTTTTTCCTCTATACATTGATTCACAAACACAGTTGATAAAATATTGGCTTAGATTACATAGTCTCCCAAATGACAGACTCGTAAAGAAAGCTTACAATACTTCTGTTCAGCTACAACAAGACTGGGCTGTCCATGTACAAGACATGTTATGTAGACACGGTTTCCAAACTGTTTGGCTCAACCCTGCGGTGAATGCCAATCAGTTTGGAAATTTATTCAAAAACCGCCTGATAGACACATTTCTCTCTGGCTGGAGACAAGAAATAAGAAGTCTAAGCAAACTTAGTACTTATTGCAGAATCAAAAAAGATTTCTGTCTTGAAAATTACCTTTCAACTGTTCAAAACAAATCCTTTAGAAATATCATTACGAAACTAAGAATTAGTGCCCACTCCCTACAAATCGAAAAGGGTAGACATCACAACACACCAGCCAGTGAGAGACTGTGTCCAACATGCCATGATAATATTGAAAATGAATCCCACTTTATAATGGATTGTCCAACCTATGATAGAGAGAGACAAAAAATGTTACAGTCTATTAAATGCAAATCTGATACTATGTTACCACCTACCAAGACAGAAATGTTCAATATGTTACTATCATGTCCTGCTGATATATCTGCCTATGTCGGTCAATTTATATATAACTCATTTAAAAAACGTGACGATATTATACTATCATGAACCAGCACATAATGATAGCCTGATTGTAAATATTATATACCATGTGTAAAATAGATTAGTCTGTTAGATTTTTAGATACTAGTAACTCATGTAGTGTTCTGTTCTGTATGTATTGTATGTTCAAGTTGCCAAACACTGTATCCTCTACAGTTGTCGTGCAATAAAGTTCTTCTTCTATCGCACCGAGTAACGTTAGTATATTTCATTTTGCACTGATGAAGGTGACAGACAGTCACCGAAACGTCTGCAGAAGAATAAAAAAGAGGTTGTGAAACGAAGAAGACTGTTCGATTGATCTACCAACCTGATGAAACTATTTACGGATTTTTATAGCTTTTGTTTTCTTAATACATATAGTGTAAAAATCATTGCAGTACATGTACAGTACTGTATTATGTGGATAAAGATCAGTGTGTACTAAAACCATGTGTAACTTATTGCTTGTGGTCAATTAATTAGCATATTCTCTATAGTGGCCACCTCTCTATAGTGGCCAATTTTGACCAGTCCCTTGAGTGGCCGCTATAGACAGGTTTGACTGTATAGGAAAGCTAAGAACACGATGCAGGAATGCGCCTGGGACAAATTCAAAGCACAGCGTAGAGTAGTTAAAAAGAACATCAGGAAGGCACATAATGAATACTTAGAAGAAATCATGAGTGAGGCCCTAGACAATCCAAAGAAGTTTTGGAACTACGTGAAAAGTAGAAAACAAACGGCCACGGGCATTGCAGCCTTAAATGACAAAGATGAACTAGTATCAGATGGGAAGGGAAAGGCAGAAGTCCTTAGCAGCCAGTATAAGTCTGTTTTCACAGAGGAAAATCTAACTAATATTCCCGTCCTAGGCCCAAGCCCCTACCCAGATATGCCACAGATAACAGTTACAGTGGAGGGAGTCCAGAAACTACTGGAAGGTATAAACCCACGAAAGGCATCAGGACCCGATCACATTCCCTGCAGATTACGCCCCAGAAATTAGTCCGATTTTATGTTTCATCTTTAACCAGTCACTGGAGGAGGGACAGGTACCTGAGGATTGGCGGAGCGCGTATGTTCACCCTATTTTCAAAAAGGGGGACAGAAGTGACCCCGCCAACTACAGGCCCGTGTCCCTCACCAGTGTCTGTTGTAAATTACTCGAGCACATTCAATACTCAGCCACAATGAAGCATCTGGACAACCATAATATTCTACTTCCTACTCAGCATGGCTTCCGAGCAAAACACTCATGTGAGTCACAGTTAATCTGCACGCTCCAAGACCTAACCTCATGGTATGATAAAGGATGGCAGGTTGACCTGGCTATATTAGATTTTTCAAAAGCTTTTGATAGCGTTCCACACTTCCGTTTACTTAAGAAATTAGAATACTATGGCATTAGGGGCAAGAACT
Organism: Branchiostoma floridae x Branchiostoma belcheri; assembly: GCA_019207045.1. Taxonomy (NCBI): domain Eukaryota; kingdom Metazoa; phylum Chordata; class Leptocardii; order Amphioxiformes; family Branchiostomatidae; genus Branchiostoma; species Branchiostoma floridae x Branchiostoma belcheri. The sequence goes on along the minus strand of CM033026.1, from coordinate 31,465,787 downwards.
TCATATGGATGAAAAACTGGCTTCTTAACAGACACCAGCAAGTGGTTGTGGATGGGGAGGGTTCGACTTGTGTCAAGGTCAAGTCAGGGGTGCCACAGGGGATAGTACTGGGCCCCCTACTGTTTTTAATATACATCAATGACATCGATAAAAATATCTCCTCCCAACTCCGACTTTTCGCTGATGATTGTCTGATCTACCATCCCATACATACAGAACAGGACCAGCTAGACCTTCAAAAAGACCTAGACACACTTACTGAATGGTCCAACACATGGCAACTCAAGTTCAATGTTAAAAAGTGCTGTATCATCCATGTTCACAAATCCAAACGCTCACCACAATTCATGTACACAATGTCTGCAGAACCGCTTGAGGTCAGTGCCCACCACCCCTACCTGGGGATCATCCTGTCACAGGACCTCAAGTGGTCAACACACATCAACTCCGTCACAGCCAAGGCCAACAGTACACTGGGATTTCTACGAAGAAACATAAGGGGGACTACCAAAGAGGTAAGGGCCAAAGCCTACACATCCTTAGTTAGACCCAAACTTGAGTACGCATCCACCATATGGGACCCACAGAAGCGTCAATATGCCAATTCAAATGTACTTGTAGATAAAATAGAATCTGTACAAAAACGAGCTGCCAGGTTTGTCTTCAACGACTACAGGAACACCACCAGTGTGTCATACCTGCAGAACAAACTGGGCTGGCCGACCCTGCAAGAAAGGAGGAGTCAGGCTCGCCTAGTGTTGTTCTACAAGGCCTTCCACGGACTGGTATCTATACCCATACACCATTACATAACTAGGAATACAAACCCTACCAGAGGCCACCCACTACGCTTTAACACACTCTCCTGCCGGACCGAAATTTACAGAAACAGCTACCTCCCAACAACAGTAAGTGCCTGGAATAAGTTACCATCACATATCGTTACAGCTCCAACACTTGCTAGTTTCAAGTTGGGGTTGGTCCAACACATGGGCCACCCCAACTCCCAGTTGTAAATCGGGATTTCCTGCGGCCATGTATATAGTCACAAGTCTTTTTTTTTCGGTTTCTTTTTGGTTCTTGCACCTTGCACTTTATTTTTTTCCTCACGCCACCGGCCGCACGGACCTGCACCTCACCTGGACGTGAGGCTCTATTTGAGGGCTTTGTCCAGTATTCTATTGAGATTGAGATATGAAGTAGGGCTGGGTATCGGTACAGCGTACCGGTACAAAACCAGTTTTTCTTATTGGACCAGTCCAGAAAAACCGGACCTGAAAAAATTAGGTGGACCAGATGTTGGACCAATTAGAAAATTAACAGAGTATTTTATCAGGCATTCACACGTTTTGGCGCTTGCAGGTTGAAGAAAATAACAAGAGTGAAGTAGAGTAGAGTTTATAGACATTTCTACAAAGTTTTACAGCCAATCATACAAGTACAATTAGCGTTGTAGGACTTTAAAATTCCAGTGTAAGTCTAATACTCCACCAAACAGATTTCTTGGTAGTGAAATGTACCATTGGTATGAGTCATATTGAATCAGGTCCAGGTCCAGGTTCAGGTCTGGACCTGGACCTGATCCTTTGGACCTGAACCGGAACTGGACCTGAATTTTCTGTACCGGTACCCAGCCCTAATATGAATGTGTTTGAGTATGGATAAACAGGGCAGTAATTTGTTAGCCTAGATAGACCATGTGAAGGTAAAAGCTATGTTATCTTTTTGGTCACATTTGATGACGCAACATTTCTGTATCATATATGAAGAGAATTGCAAACCAGACAAGAGAATGCTGGACATATGAATATCACAAAAATGTTAAGAACAAAAGCTGATCATACCTCAAACACTCTTCTTTCCAGCTTCTCTTTTTCCTTGATATCTCTCTGAAACAAAAGTAAATGAAACAATGGTAGCCGGGTTTGACAAGTCCATTAGTCCGATTGTCCCGGGCAAGTGCATGTCCTACCGTACTTGTCCGATCGAGCAAGGAAGATTTTTCCCTGAGTGAGATTTTGATATAATATTTGTTGCTAATCACAGTCATGGCATCAATGCTCAACTATTGGTCAACACAGAAAAATAGAGCCAGTAACAAAAGAATTCCATTGCTGGAAGTGAAAATACATACTGTTCAAAATGTTACTTAAATTTCGGGCAAGTGAAAAGTTAGTTCGGGCAAGTAATTCTTTTATTTGATATGTACTTGCCCAATGGGACAAGTGAATTTTAGAAAACTTGTTAAACCCTGGGTAGACTTCACCTCGTCAGATGGTACGTGCCCTCTGACACACACAGACTGACACAAACAAGCCAAAAAACAATTATTATACTAAAATGGGATAAAGTAACAAATATATCATACAGGGATCATCAATAAGTACAACATTCTTTTCAATGTCACGCACCTATAAAATGGACAACCACACTGGATAAACACCAGATAATAGGGGAAAAACAAAACAAACCTAGAAGAAATTTGATTGATATCTAATTAAATGTCATTGGAGTCAATGAATCCATACAGTAATGTCTTTCTATCAATATGCACAGCCGTCAACAAAGGTATTAAACCAAATCAAATATCAATTATTACCTCCATGAAATATCATGGAATGGAGGTTATATTTTCTGTTATGTGTCTCTGTCTGTGTAGATGATTACTCAAGAACGGCTGGATGGATTGGTTTCATACTTGTTGTGTTGGTGGGGTGTGATGAAAGCTCGAATCGATGAGATTTTGGGAGCCGTATCTGTCGTTATAATTGATGTAATAATATCAGAAATCACCCCTATATTTGAGATATATTGGTACAGGCATCGTGCTTTATGTGTTTGTTAATGGGCTTAGCTCCAAGCAGATGGTGAGGTGACAGCTGTTTGGGGAACCCCGAGTTTTTTTAATATGATAATTTATTTATGTCTGCTTAGGATATCATGGAGATGTAAAGCGTAAGTATAATTGTAAGAAGTTGAGGTACATTTAACGATAATGCTTAACAGGTATGGATGTCTCACATACTGTACTGCTGATTTGAGTGACATGGTGATTAAAATGCCATTAGGTCCTCTCATCTGGGTTGGGTGTCAGAAGTTTTATGGGCAATACAGATGTTCTGATTTTGTTACGATAAGGGACAGTTGTTAGTTGTCTCTTTCGTAGCCAATGGTACTTGTTTTTTTAGCAGACGGGGTTGGCGCCAAGTATTCATCTTACAGTTGGTGTAGGGCTGTCAGAGGAAAGTGTGCATCTCGTTTTTGTACCATGTGAACAGCTGATGTTATGACATATTGGTGGATAATCAAATCACCATCTGACTAAAGTTGGCCACATCTCTTCTTCTTTCTGAGTTTCCCAACTTCCTCCCACCACACAGCTCTGAAGCACATAGTCGAACCTCAATAATGCTGACAACCTTAGACATTTTAAATGCCAAACATCAAGCTTAAGGAACACCACGCTACCATATGCCGTCGACCTCTTAAACGCACATTACACAATTAAGTGTCACATTTTGATAATTACTAATCAGATGGTCATCCTCTGTGTCATTAAATAAATACACCACTACTTTCCCATAACATTTATATTATATAACCATCACTCTCAAATACAACCGACTATAAACATACATACCATCCACAAAAAAGCAATAAATATTTCATGGAGGTATGAGGTCCCCGAACTCTAGTTATCATTATTGACAATGCATGATCTTTGGTACCTTTTTCTTTGGAACAGCGACAGACTTGATGGAGTTCCAAGTCTTTGCTAGCGCCCTCTGCTGGCTGTCGAGGGGTGCTGCAATCTTCTCCAGGTTGGAGATACCAAAGTGATGTTTCCTACACCACTGTACAGACACAGGATAAACATGTACATTAGAACATTATTGTACAGAAACTGAGTGAAAGTATTTGATAAGTGTTGAAATTTATGCATAATAGGCAGTGGACTTAACCATATTTCATTTTTATATGGAACATAATTACAAAGTGGAATGTCCGGTTCAATGTCATGTACTGTATATATAGACATGTAAAATGTTCCTACTTATTAGCTTTGGGCAAGTACTTTGTTGAGACCTATGTCTACATGTATAGTTCCTTACAGTTGCATGTAAATTTTCTCAGCAGTAGTTTCTCCTTACAAGATGGGTCCTTATAATCTATCTAGTATATTAACCATTGAATCAGCCTCTAAACATGCCAATCTTCATCTGAGCTACAAATGTAACTGCATGCAAAATCATAAAAGTACATTTCATATTCATATTCTTCCAAAGTTTTAACCAAAAAGGCCCCTGCACTTCCCCCACAAGCTGCTAGAGTGTGTTAATCTATATACTTCTTCCAGAGCCCAAGAGCTACTGTAAATTCAGAAATGTTCGCGGTGGTTTTATGTTCGCGGTTTTCGTGGTGGCCACTTCACCGCAAATTTAAAACCACCGCGAACATTTCACCATGGCAGTTAGAGACTACAGTGCATGGTGCTACCTCGACCTTAAAACCACTGCAAAAAGTCCCCTTTCCCGCTACAGCAAAATTAAATCCCTACAAACTTAAATGCATTTACAGTATCTGTCATAACTTACAGCATTAGATATCCAAATGAGAAGTTCTCCTGCAATTACATTGAAGCCACTAGGGACCCCAAAATTGCACTTGACCTTTGTTTCACTGACAGCTACCCACATATCAAATATCATCCATCATCTATTCATAACTATTTGAGTTATTAAGGCATTGAAAAATCCATTCCCTAGGGGATGCATTCAAGTAATTTTCAGACTATTTTCAAGTCAATCAAAATATCATACTATCGGCTCTGCCCCTGAGACATTGCCAAAAAACAGAAGCTAAAAATAGCCACATTACCTGACCTGAAAGCAGAACAAAGCAGGGTTTAGTTGGATGACCATAAATTATTCACAAATGGCCAGAAGCCATATAGATTGTCTCCAAGTGTACATACGAGGCTTTGCTACGCTTGATTATGACAGTAAAAATCTGTTATCTTAATTAGAAATCTTGTCCTATCTCTGCCCCAGTGAACCATTAAAAGCAAGGGAGAGGAGATGTGGGGTAGATGCTAATATAGCTGCTACAGTAGTAACTAAAGACATTCGCTAGTGTTAGCCTTAATAGATACTGTACATGTATAGAAGTGCCACATATATTGGGTATCAAAGCATGACAAAGCCATACTGCATATTGATTTACATGTAGATTTGTGACTGGTATAGATTTGGTAGTACAGTGAAAATGAAGAGTTTGCAGTATCTTTGGGTTTACAATTTTAATAATAGTAGCAATTACATGGTGGAGTAGTGACTGTAAACGGTAACCTTCAGAAATTGCTGAATATTTGAAGATTTACAGTACTTGTGCATTAAGCCATATTGCACATCTAATAAGAAATACTGTACTTACTCCAATAAAGCATATATAATAAATGTTTCAACATTCGAAAGGCAAGTAGTTGCTAATAAAGTCAGGGTGCAAACTTCACTTAAGGTTATTGCACAGATAAATGAGAAAAGGACCTCAAAGTGGTGCTACAGTTCTAGGAAGGATGCAAAACAATACACAGAATTTATGTGCCACAACCTTAAATGCATTTGTGGTCTCAGTACACGTGCGACCCCCGTCCCCAATAGTAGTTTGGGTATAAACTACAAAATGTATAGTGCGTCCCAGTACTTGCAAAGGCCGTAGTTATTCTTCAGTGCACAACAAACAGCGAGGTGGAAACTGTGGTGAATGGTAGAGGAATACATCAGTTTTGAGACTGTATAAGTTGGATTACGATGCTTCCTCCGTCGGCATGAATTTGCACCTCAATACTAACTGTCACTGGGCACTGCGTCAACTGAACTTCAATGACCTCCGCTAGGGGTCAAATGAAAGTGGCTTTTATAGAAAAATGAGCAGACAAAGCTATGCTCATTTTCAGATATTTTGTAGGTTATACCCTGCACTTTAACATATTAAATTCTTGCAAATTCTTTACGCACTCTGCTATAAATTTTGAGGCGACAAACCTCCTCACTTTGGGGTCCTTAACCATGTAAATCCCCATAAGTGAAAAACTGTGTACTTATTTATCTATTTAGATTTACCACGTTGTTGTGGAAGGATTGACATAACAGGTGACTATCACCTTTTCAAGATGTCAACCAGGAGACCAGTCTGTAGGTTTAATCCACTCACACCGGGAAAGTCCCCTACTCTTTTCGATAAGTGCGGCGGGTTCTTTAACGTGTGTGGAGTGTGACCTCCACTTAACGTCCTATCCGAGGGACAACTCTAGCCAAAGCTAAGTACTCATTTTAACCCGAGTAAAGTGAGGAAAGTCATGTTAAGTGCCTTTCCCAAGGGCATAAGATCGGTGACACGGCAGAGTTCGACACGCTGCCGCTACGCCAGGCGACCTCAACCATAAACTTTAAGGTCTCAGTACACAGTTTTTTGCTTAAAGCAGGACCTTACCTCTAGTTCCATCTCAGGTGGCTCCACAGGTGACAGAGGCAGGATGACCACACGGCTGATCTTATAAACCTCGTGTCCACCTGGTAACACACCTACAGACATCTTCTTGGTCACCAACAGCAGGTGCCATTCTGAGTCTGCAAAGTAAACAAATTTGTACACTTAATCTTAGCCTTAAACATTCTATGCAGGATTGGACAAGTTTTCTAAGATTCATCAGTTGTCCTATTAGGCAAGTACATAAAAGACTAACTAGCCCGAACCAACTTTTCACTTGCCGAAATCTATTTTTCTATGGATTTTCATTTCGAGCAAAATGGAATTCTTTTATTATTGGCTCTATTTTTCTGTGATTGGCTCTAATTTTCTGTGTTGACCAATGTTTGATATCATGACTGTAAAAAGTATATCGAAATGTCACTCATGGAAAAGTCTTACTAGCCTGATCGGACAAGTGGGGTTGGACATGCACTTTCACTTTCTCCTGCCCAGGACAATTAGGCTAGTGGACTTGTCCAACCCCGACTGTTTTTTTTAAATTTAACCTTACGCATTCTATGTCATCTGAAAACAGTAACAATTGATTTTCAAAAGTTTCTTTCAAACCGTAATATCATTCCACATTCAAAACCATACGAGAGCAATAAGTGCTGAGAGCTAAAACTGAGAATTCATCATACAAGCAACTTTATCAAAGGTCTCAAACCAAAGTATAGAAAATTTGTATCACTATCCGCATGATGAAGTCATTTAGGCCACAGCAAGTAAATTTTATGGATGACATCAGCGCACGCATTAATTTTCGCCTGATTTCAGAAGAAAAAAACAAGATTTGTTTTCTTCCGCAGGGATGGTCAACATGACGATTTTTTTAAAGTTCAAAAATGAGCAAATATGTTGTGTTGTAGATTAATGATTGTACTTGTAGAAGTGACACTTGCGAGGTACCCAGGACTGTAGTTGCAGAAATGAAACTTATTGGACAGTTATTGGATTACCACCTTTGTTTGTGATGCCAGTCTACCACACTAGTGTCACTTTTACCACACCAGTACATGTCTTAAATACAGGAATAAATGCCTTGTTGGCTCTGAATCTGATACCATGTTTTGTCCCTTTAATTCTTGTTACAACATTCATCACAACTTTATGGTGCCTATTTTTGAAAATGTAGCCATCTTGTTTTTTTTCACCCATCTTGTTTTCTTTCTTCGCACTATTTTTGCAGTCTGCAGAGGATGTCCTCCATAAAATTTACTTGTTATGGCTTATGTTAAAATTTGTAAGTTTCATTCAAGACAAAGCAATCCGCTCACCTCAAATTTTTTATCGCTCATACATTTACATCAACCTTCGTCAGAAGAGGGGGTAAAGGAGACCATCTACTCATTAAGAGTCTATCAGCCAATACCGAGACAGGGGCCGATATTGTTTGCCAGGCAATTACGATTCATTACTTGAGTTACATGTCCCTATGGTCACATGCTGCAAGTAATTGAATCACATCAGGAAGATGAACGTACATTATATGAGCCGTCGAAAATTCAAGGTGCACATTTTGCTTTTGAGTTGAATGGAAGTTACAAATTTCAACATGGATTGTACCAACACAGATGAGCTTTTATGACAAGTCAGGAGTAGAAAAAGTAAAATCCCTATAAATGGTGTATGTACAAGCAGGGATCGAAATACTTTTTTTTGCTACATGCAAAATTGCAAGTTGGCAAAAATTTTACGTGCAATTTGAAAAATTTACATGCAAAATACAACCAGTCTTAACTGCAATGTTCTAGCCAGCATCCATCATTCCATCCTTTGGCGGAATTTTGCTGCTCAGGACAGATAAGAACTTTGCCCATTCTGTCACTTTTGGCAGACAGAAATCGGCCCATGAAAATATAGACAGAACTTCAAATTTTAGAAAGATAATCAGCATGTAAGCTTGCAGCAAAGCCGAATTTGATTATTTAGAACACCTACTGACGACCGGTGATGATCCCCGTCAGACAAAGGCACCGTGGCCTCAGTATTTTTACTATAGGCCAGGTATTTTCAACATGTATTTTCAAAATGCAAGATTGCAAGTTCAAAATATTTTTAAATGCAAATCTAAACATGCAAATTGCAAGTTAAGTATGTGTATTTTGAACCCTGACAAGTGATAAGACCAAGAATTGTATTACCTGGATATAGCTGTACTTTGCCTATCACACCATGGACGAGTCCCAGGCAGACTGGGTTCCATGCATTGCACAGGTCCTCTCCTACAAGACAAAGAAATATCCGTATGACATCAGGACCATGTCTGAATTCTTCAGCTGTAAGGGTGTGTCATACATTTATATATACATTTAGCCGCAATAACATTTGATACAGGTGTTGAAAAACTCTATCACACAGGCTTTGAATTTGTATCACACAGGCTTCCATCGAACAAATCGAACTTGGTCAATGCATGCCAAATGCACCACTGTCAAAGATATACCTGATTTGGACGTTGGAATACTGGTACGATTTTTTCCAAGGACACCAAATTTTCGCAACTTCCAGCGCATTTTACATTGAAACATGTTTTCTTGGGTGGTTATCAGGGTTGTAGCCAGCACCCGTCCACCCGGACTGAAATTTTTTTTCCCCATTTCGTCCTCTGTGAGCAAAATTTAACCCTCAAAATGCAGGAAATAGCATTTCAGAGGGTCTAGATTTCAAAATTTTCCTTGAGCACATGCCCTCGGACCCCCATAGGACTGCTGCGCCAAAGCCATTCAAAATTGAGGGGACTGAAAATGATTTCTGGCTGGCTACAACCCTGGTGGGTATGATAATGGTTCCAGCCAGACCATGGTTGCTTTGAGTAAAGCAGTCACTGCAAAATCCACGAACATAAAACCACAGCAAACATTTCTGCAATTACAGTAATGAAGAAAGGAAGCTGAGAAGTTAATGCAAAGTCGACAAGGTAAACTTCCTCTAGGTTGTGTAACAAGAACATTACTTTCCTAAATCTTTCATTCATTCATTTAACAATCAACGTTCTGCTATATATAGCCTATAGTTATAGTTTCCTACACTGAGGTTTAAAATGGTTTAACCCCAATTTTTCATGGCTAGCCAGGCCATCGCAGTTTAATATGCTAAATTACGAGCGCTCGGGGACCAAATTTGGTCATGCGGGCACGGAGTCCTCCCTAGCTTGTTAAGGTTAATTTATGGAATCCCTGATGTAATGACATTATCTATACCTTGTGTACAAGTCAAACGGAGAAGGCATATCATCATGGGAACACAACTTGTACACTCTGAGTAAATGTTGACTATTATGGGAGGCAATACCCCACTAGTTAGAGTCACTATACATAACCTGGGACAGTTCAGCATTTCTTTAAGACAATTGTAAGGAAGGATAAAAAAAGTAAAAAAATACTTTTTGATTTTACTTCACCCCAAAATTACGGGTGAAGTATGATCAATTCTTGTTGGAATGTTTATTATGTCTGTATCAAAAATTTGGGGATCTTACTTTTGCCATCTTTTTTTCCTTATTTTCATCAAAATTTGTAGTCTGTACAGGATGTCATGCTGCCGCCTAATTTCATGGGACTGGAAGTGTTGCAAAGCAGTATGGGTAAGAGGGCGAAGTCTGCCATCTCTGGTTGCATAAAAGGAGAACATGTAACAGATGCACAAAGTGTTACAAAGCTAGCTAGACCCTGTAGTCCAAAGTGCTATAAATGCAGAAGTAGTTCTTGTGGTTTTATGTTTATTTATTTATTAGGATTCTCCATTTGGAGGGTATGGCGAAACGGGTGTTAAGAACACCTTTTCAAAGCCGCCATACACACATGTGCACATGTTCGCACATGTCTACACGCGGCGGGTTAATACCGCCCCTTACGGGGTGATATACCCTTTTGCTGGCTGATACGGTATGTAGGTTCACCAGGCCTCCAACCGGGTGATTTGAAGTGAATCACCAACTCCAGACAGAAAGGTTTGCTCCATCTCACACCGCACCATCGCACGTGTGGGGGTTCTTTAACGTGCATAGGGTGTGACTCTCCCCATACACGTTACCTCCATTTAACGTCCTATCCGAGGGACGGCCCTAGCCGAAGCTAGGTACTCATTTTAGTGAGGAAAGCTGTGTAAAGTGCCTTTCCCAAGGGCACAAGATCGGTAACACAGCAGCTGGATTCAAACCCGCAACCTCTCGGTCACGAGGCGAAGACAGTACCACTGTGCTACGCGGTCCCACTTTATGGTTTAAGGCCACCACAATAATTTTTCCATTATAGTATGTGACTACAGTATACGTCACTACCGCGAACTGAAAACCGCCACAAAAACTCCACGCGAAATTAAATCCCCGCAAAATTAAACGCATTTACAGTATCGTCCCTCATCTTCTTTGCTGCCGGACACATGATACATGTAATATTACTTTTTATCACAAATCTAATATCAGGAACGTAACCCTAATCTTTTGATCTCGCCTTTGATTAATCACCATTGATTTATCAAAAATGATTTTCCCCATTTATAGGTGCATGACAAATGACATCTCCGAGTAACAAAATTAGAGGTTGTCCACTCCAGAACGTCATTTTGATTAAAATCTAAATTTCATTTTTGACTTTTTGGCTTGTGTTATCATACATATGCTTTGGAAGATAACTCTTCATTGCATTTAGATATTAAAGTCAAAATTTTATGGAAGGATTTCAAATGATTTTTTTTTGGAGTGTGTTTAAAGATAGGATGTGCTTTAATGGAGCAAATATGGTACCTGTAGTGTACAAAGTATTGTCGGACCCTATAGGCATTCGTAGCTGAATGTACTGTAGGTAAGTGTGAATTTATGCATACCTACATGTACATTGCTATCCTTTGGGAGCTATCAAGGAGATGGATCTACCTTGGAAAGGGCATTACGGTTGGAGAGGGCAGTCTGACTTATTTATGTGTCCTTGAGACAAAACAACTTCCCAAAAGAAATATGCATGATGTTTGAATGGACTAGGGGTGGGTACCGGTACACTGCACCGGTCCAGACCAGTTCAGAGAACCGGATCTGAAAAAATTCAGCTGACCGGATGTTGGACCGATTTGAACATGGACAGATTATATGGGCAGGCGTTCACGTGTTTTGGGGCTTACAGGTCCAAGAAAAGAACAAGAGCGGAGTAGAAGTCAAATGTGGTCTAAAACAGAGGCAGTTAGTGTTGTTAAAATGGAGATAGAAGTTTAAAACCCCAAAGGATGTCGGATAATCCAACAAACAGAATTCTTGGTGGCGAATTGGACCATTGTTTTGAGTATCGCCCATTCATAAGTTTTTACAGATAATTAGGCCCAAATTCAGGTCCGGACCTGGACTTGATCCTCTGGACCTGAACCGTACCTGTACGTGAATTTTCTGTACATTTTCAGAATATACCCACAACGAGACAAGCTTACAGCATTGTTTGTTGTGCTTGGGTGGCTTCTGTTCTCTGCGATTGTTTATGTCTTTCGAAATTGGATTTTGTACTTTCTCTACACCCCCTTTGACCTACATGTACATGAGCAATAGTTTCCCAAAAGCTACAGGAAAGCAATTTGCATTTTGCAAATGATACTTGGGCCAGTCCAATTCTATTTGTTGCTTCTCGGTACTGCTGTCTTATTTTTCCCAATTTGAAAAGAAAAAAAAAATTGGCCACACCTCCCGGGGAGAAATTTTCACTGCCTCTTCTGAATCCCAAATAAACTACGGGCCTCAAATTTCAGTGCCTGTACATGGTTATTTGGGACACTACGTATATTATATTTTAAAAAATTGGGCCTTTGCTAATCAGGGACCACCCTAGATATTGATTTGTTGCATAAAATGTGCTGAAAACTATCATTTGTCAAGTCTGTAGTTATTTATGCAACAAATTAAATTGGTATGGCCTGGCTAGGATTTCCATTCAACTTTATAACAACAGGGCTCGATACACTACCTGCATATGCAGGTTAGTGCAGGTAAAATTGGAGCTGTGCAGGTGTTTCTGATGTTTACCTACATCTAACCTGCACTGGTCCATGTACTGGGTTTTATACATAACGGTCATATGATGTAGGTCTTTGTGGATTATGATACTAGCTGCATTGACTGTTACCACCTTATAAAGTATAAAAGAAAAATAGCAATGGTTCCTGAACAATTTTAGTATGATCCATACTTCCTAAATTCAGAGTGGTGCAGGTAAAACTTGTCTGGTGCAGGTAATTTTCAGTGTTACCTGCACCACCTGTGTGAAAATTTGCCCGTCCCGGACTAGTCCGAACCGGCATGAACCGTCAGTTCGAACCATGAAATAGTCCGGGGGTCGGACGGGTCGGTCGGACGGGACGGACGCTCGACAGTTCGCAGAACGGTTCGGACGGCCATAAAGGGTCCAGATTGGCCGCTTGGACTAGCCCGGACTACGTCCCGGACTGGTCCCGGACGGCATAGTTCGAACGCTTTCGGGCGGCGGCCTGGAGCGGGCCGTTCGAACGGTTCGAGCCCATACGGCTCCGCCCGGGCCGGACGGCCGAACGGGCGGTTCCCATAGCAACAAAGCGATCCGAACCGTCTGGGGGCGTGCAGAGCACCGCGGGGCGCCGGTTCGGACGTCTGCGGACGTCTGCGAACCACCAATTTACATGGCAACTGTACCTCCCAAACACCCGTGAAATGCGTAAAATCATGCTGTTATGAGGTGGAAATCGCTGCCCAAACAGTTCGGACGGTCTGAACCGCCGGAATGCCGTCACAAAATAGAAATAATTTGAATGCAATTCATCCCTCTGCCGCCAGCGCTCCTATAGACAAAATATTAATGACGGCTTCAAGTTACAGAATGACACCAGCCACAAGACAATCAATGTAAATCACATGTGCCCTCACTTTGACGTTATGTGCGTGCGGAGTCCCAGGAAACATTTGATTGCCCGCACAAACCATGTACAAAGCGTAAGTAATGGATTTCTGGTGTCTTTCCGACTGAAGCGTGGTTACCAAACATGTGGTGGAGACACTATCACTAATATATGATATACATTCAAGTCCATAATCTAGAAGATTCATTTATAAACATCATTGAATGCCCTAATATATTCATGCCAACGCTAGGCACGTTACGCACCCAGCGGCGGCGAGGGTTCAGTGACCCCATCTCAAACGTAAACAAGAAGACGATCCTATGAGGAAGCCAAACATTTTGTTGGTGTGTGTTGAACTTCATTGTATTTTGTTGAAAGAAAGTCGCATCTAAATATTGAATGGTAATATATGTTAATCTAGTGCCACAAAATATTATTCTACGTGTCTAAAATAAGACTAGTTTTGATATAGGTGCTGGCCCCCATACGTGAATTGAACTCTCCCACACTTGATTGAAGCCTCCCGGTCCTTTGGGACAGCCGCCCGACAAGTGCGCACATGTCTATAACTCGTTGTTTGTTGTTTATTTTACGTTCCATGTGTTAATTTTTGGCACAGTTTGCACATCCATTGACAGGAATACCACTAAGAATGATGTCGTCATTATATCCACTTCCTTTGTGTTTCTTGCCTTTTTTCACGAGCAAGTTATTCAAAGACGGGAAAATACGATCCAGATATCAATTTGCGAGCCAGTGGCTAGGCCACACCCACACAGCGCGAAACTTTAGGTATAGAGGCGTGCCGCTGTCCATCATCGCGTGGCGACCGACAAAATAATTAGCAACCATATCTCCGCTAGCTGGGTGTCATGCTGTCCGTATTATAAAACGTCTGCACAATTATTATTGGAATCTTTCGTCAGTAAATTTACTTTGCGCACTTGTAAGCGACTTTTGACAAGACTGGTCGGTGTTCCCGTAAAGCTTTCCTTCCTAATCCCAGCAAAACTGGTCTCCGGGGACAGCCGCCTACCAGACCGATTCGTAGGGCAGGAATCAAAATGTCACACTACAACGGGTCTCCAATTTCTGGAAGGGTGGCAAAATCACCAACGTCCGGCCGCACCTTTGAGCTTCGGCCGTAAGTCTAGAATCTACTTAAATTATTCAGCAAAGCAAATAGGATGTAAAATCTGCTTGTCTCTAGTGTATAGTTATTGTGCATGTGATTTCATTAACTTTTGTAAAATCAACGATATTCAGAAGGCTTCAGAAGTACCACGAGTGTTATCATACAATGTTGATTGAATGAGTAGAGATTAAAAGACGTCACCCTAGAGGATTATTGTCAGTAACCTACGCCGTAGACGTTTCAACTTTCACATCGCTTGATAGATTTTTATGCCCGTCAAAGGCACATGTGTGAATAGCAGGCGAAATCTTTACTTGCGGCACAAGTAAATAAACGCTTTTTGAAAAAGTTGGTAAGGAGGAACAATATTAAACGGCGAGGATTATTGTCGAGGAAATTCCGCTCGTGAGGACATGGATATAACGTCCTTGGGAGGAAGTTACTAGTATGCCATGGTAAGGAGAAGTAATTCTATGGAACGTTGACATTAATATTTTTCAGTTGTAGTTGTACTCTACTCTCTCTACTCTATATGAAGCATGGATATGGACACCTGACGTGAATTCAGATTACGCTTAGTCTACAGTTTAGTCTTTGTTCTGTGCCTTTAGTTGTTACACAACATTGGGCAAGTACACAACCAAGATACGCTACTGAAGTACAGAGAAGAAAACAACTTCGCTGGAATTTCACAGGTTTTATCCCCAGGGGCAGGCAGGCGAGTTTCTAAAGCTTGACTCCCTGCTGACAATAATCCCGATAGCCCGTCCGAACGGTTCAAACGGTTCGGGATTTACTGTGGCGTGTCCAGAGATCCGCCTGGCTCCGACATGTCCGACCCGTGAGAACGTTGCCCCCAACCAGGGAGGTTTTATCAAACCCGGGACATTGAGGAAACAACTTCGTTACCTTCGTCATGGATTTAAAATTACCTCCGATCAGTGGTGTATGCGGAAATTGTAAGACGATCATAATCACATCATTATCTTCGCCGAGAAGGTTATATTTATGATATAATTTGCAACGGTACGTGGAAACATGACTTCCTCTTTGCTGCAACAAATGAAAATTACGTCATCATACCACTGTGTTTCCACGAAAATGGGCGCTGAAACAACATTGTGCATAATACAGCCCACAGGAGTCCCAGTAAGTGCGGAAAAAATACATGGATACTTCAGTTAGCCAGGATTTTGACTGTGCTGTTGATAATTTCACATCTAACACACTTGGTAACACAGCTAAACGATGTAAAACAGTTTCTTACCAGTTCAGTCTTGAACAAGAAGGGATGTTTGTATTCCAGTCCGTTCGTATTCCACGGAAGTTTCGGCAGTCGGTTGGAACAGCACCAGAACATAATTCCACACATTGTTTGTGTTGCTAGTCCTTTTCCATCTCTCCATGGCAGTTTGATGCATCCTGACCCGAAACGACAACGTACAAACCCCTCACGCGACACCTCTTCCAACTTATCCATGATAGTCTGTACATTTAGCCTTAGTATAAGACTAAAAAGCGGAAAAAATAACACAGGACATCAGGAAACGGTTTACTGATGAGTTTTCAATTTGAAATGACCGCGACGCACGCGCAATGCTCATGTTATCCCCAGGGGCAGACAGGGGAGTCTTTCAAGCTTGACACCCTGCTGACAATAATCGTGATAGCCGGTCCGAACGTTCAGAACGGTTCGGGAGGCACTGTTGCGTGTCCTGAGATCCGCCTGTCCCTGGCCCGATCCAGGGCAGCTCTAAGTCTAACCTTTCATATTACGAAGGATGAAGCGTCCAAATTTCTCAGGGGAACATGACACCGACCCCTAGATTGTGCGTCACCATCCCCAACCCCTATCAATTTACGACGCACGGGTAGTGCATAGTCTCTCCTTCTGTAAGTGTAACGTGCTGGATGCAGCCATCCACGGCATTTCTTGATCCAGTCGTCGCTTCGACTAACGAGTAATATATTTTCGAATTTTTATTGTACGTTTGTGCTCTTAAAGCTAAGTACAGGTCAAAATGATAAAGTAGTTCTAACGCTTCTAACAACAATATGCATATAAAATGGTGGCGTTAGATGTTCGGCTAACCGTTACACGTGTCCTGTTTTGGATACCGTACTCCAGCGTGACACATCACTGTACTTGTTTTTAGTCCCACTTTCTTGATATAATGTCAAGGGGAATATCACTGGTCAAACTCAACACGTTTTCAGAGAGTCGATTGAAGTCTCGCTGCTGCAGGTCGTCCAACAGGTGATCCAACCAGGTACTGCTCACAAGTTCCTTTCCGGCCAAAGCATGCACTTTGACTCCAAACGATGGTGGAAATTTTGGTAAGTGAGAAACATTCAAAATATTGCACTTCACAAATCATGTTAGTTATTGTCCACAAGGCGAGATAATGCCGGACGCCATGAAAGGCAATAAAGATGCTAAATACATTTTCAACATTATCTCCCGTATTATTGCACATTTGGACAGAATCGTCGCTTGGTACAATGACAGTCAATCGAAACGTAGCGCAACTCAATGTCGTCTTATTTGTAAAGAGCCAGAGACAATTATTTAATCATAGGGTAGAAAGATTATATTTAGTTCTACAGAAAACAATGGTGATCTGTAACTTTTCCCCGCCCGTTTTAACGCCGTGCGAGCATGATCAATCCCGAGTCGTGTGGTGAAGACCTCAGGTGCCAGGGTAACCTACAATAGCATTGTCGTTTATTCTTCTTATAGTACTTTATTACACTGCGCTTGGAAGACAACGATTTTATTTGCGTGGGCAATGTAGTTAGCAAATCAAACACGACAGCAGAACGGACAATATAGCGTTCGTGTGATTTAGAAACGAAACACGGCGTGTCGAATTCTTATCCGCCATGCCACTGCGACTATCCAAGCGGTATCTGCTGTTACGTGTTTAAGACTTTTTTTTCTCATTTATCGCTAGAGAAAAATAAAGAGACAAACAGGACTAAAACATATTCATTCTTCATGAGAACAGACTTCGTAACAATGACTTGTTCATACCTATAGATATTCACGTGTCTGTTTAGTTATAGACCTTACGAAAGTCGGCTTTACTTTTGTCATGTCAATAAAGATTTTATATGCTGCATGCACGGCATTTGGTAGTGTACGAGATACGATACAAAGACTGGTACTTCGTGGCAGATTACCCTTTAATAATGGTCGAGAGGATAAACATGTAGGTGTGATCCGCACACTCAACGCTGCATGGGCGTGATGGGCAATCCAAACTGTGCAGGTCGCGTACTGTTCCCTGGCCGGCTACACTCGTACTCCTCTGGCCGGCTTACTCTTCTATTCATTCTATTTCTACGGTTTTCCAGCGACCTGGAGTCTGGTAGAGACCAAGGACGACATTCTATCAGATAACGTCCTTGTAGAGACTAACATTTTCCTGCAAGGAGAGAGCAGGTCGACTTCATTAGACCGCCCGGCGGTACCATAAACAGGCATTTGTAGCAGTTCTCCCACACGGACGTATTTTCCCGTCCATAATTCATAAAACTCAGACAGGGCCCACAACCTAAATTATGTCACAAAATGTGGCAATATGTAACTGCGAAAATTTTGGCAATGCCTGAATCACTTGAATTTATCGTAAAATTTCTCCGTTTGTCACATTTCTGCGTATGTTTAAAACTTCTTATTGACGACCAGGGGGCTCAAGTACGTGCATGGTTGAACAACGTGTTTTGGCTCGCCATATTCAGATGAATTTCCAAGAAACTTGAAAGTGGGGCATAGGATTGCAGTTTCAGTTTCTTACAACCAATCATGTTGCTCATTATTTGCAGTGAAAATCGATGTCTCCGGCTCATTTCGTACCAATCGTAGCGATTGGCTAGCCAGTAAATAGATTGTCACACACTGTACACATCAGACGGCTACCGCCAGCATGGCGCCATGGCAACGGCCAATGTGTGGTGGGAAGACTACCAGAGCGCCGCTCACGTGAGCCTCACAGGCGGGATGTCAATCAACCCGCTGTTTATTTCAGCGGGTGCGGCCTGGAACTGGGATCGCCGTGTTTGTCAATATCATCTTGCGCACTGGACAGTCGGCTTTCCGAGCAACGCTCGCGCATGCTGAAAAACTGCACTGAGTAGCGGAGTAGATTCTTCAAAGGGGGACTCAACACTGTAAGCTGGAAATTGGAAAATGAACAGCATTTTATAAGTGTATGTAAACTTTACTAGATGACCCATCAGATTGTATTATACTCGATCTACTCTTTACTTCAGATAGCCGTGCGTGGTGAACGAATATGCAAGAAAACACATCACCCGTTTATTAGTCGCGGCCAACATTCAATATAGAAGAAAAGTTGTAGATTTGAAGGTAGAAAATCTCATTTTTATTTTATTTTCATAGGATTACTTAGTCTATTTAGTATTGTTTAGGCGACAGTACAACGCTATTACTATTAGTGTTCGTCCGCTCTGGCTGTTGCCCCGTAATAATGGACGTAAAACATGCCTCTAACAATGTCTAATAGTCTCGCCTACGGACTGTACCGCTCTTCTGGTCGCTGTGCTTAGTGTACGGAAGGGGGCGCTGTCGCACGGCTTCATACAATGTTGGGACTTAGACAAAATTTGGCTGGGCGGCGGCAATTTTTTCTAAGTGTTTTACGGCGCCCGAAGCGTCCGGCGGTCCTGAACTGCCGAACGTGCTGAACCACTTAATGACGGTTCGCCGCCCGACGCTCGAACCGGCAGCCTTGCGGGCCGGACGGCTTTGACGTAGGCGGACGAGGTGGACTGCCCTCGGACCGGTTCGAACCGCCCGGGGCGAGTTGATTTTCACACAGGCAGTGCAGGCATGCAGAAAAAGTATTTCGAGCCCTCCCCGGAACAATATAGTTGAGAGGCCTACAAATTTGTTAAAAGTTGCACGGAATGACATTTGTTTCTAATCCAACCATGTCACACAATTCTTTGCAAGTTGAATGATCGATACATACAACAAAGACTGGCATGTTCTGCCCATGTGTCTGTGAAATTACCCTGATTAATCAGGGGGGTATGACTTGAATAGAATGAACCGAGGGTTGAAAGCATGCAAACTGCCATTATCCTCACATTAAAGAGGGAACGGAGCAAGCCCTGATCAAACTGCATTAGGATCGGGTAATTTTGTGGGAGAAAGCTGGAGCAGAAATGGGTTTTGTGGACAGGAGATCCAAGGAAAAAATTACAGTAGAAGGATTTCAATATCACAAAATAGTTTTGGGGGAGTGCAGCAGTTGGTTACGCCATGAAAATCTAATTATAAAGTCCACTGTGTCTTCGGTTTTTCCTCCCTGCCCTGAATATTCAGTGCATCAACATGATTGTCTACATCACACAAATATCCTGGGAGAGGATTATGTCATTAAAACAAATTGGTCTTGCTCCTAAATTTACCTTTCTTTGCAGTCAGCACAATGGATATAGCCATCACCTTAAACAAATAGAAAATCTAAACGAATAAACTATACACTTCTGAGTGGGGCGAAACAGGCCTGAAAAAGTTGTAACAGTGGGGGTTTAAGTAGCTCCAAACAGCTATGCCAATGCGCAGGTCAGACTTTTCAGGGTTGTGGTTTGCACGTTGGATTTTGTGATCTGTCGGCCCGGGTTTGATTCCTGGTGTGGGGACCAGTTTAAGAAAGGAGTAGAAACAGAAAGAAACAATATACAAAGTTAAAATTTTACAGGATTTGCACTTTGCTTGATGTGTGTATAATACAATCGAGATATCAAGAGGGACAATCTCCTCCACTAGGTAGACTTTTGGAAATGTAACATCACCCTTACTGGTGCTGATATCCTAGCTACCATTGAGA
The DNA here is from genome assembly GCA_019207045.1 of Branchiostoma floridae x Branchiostoma belcheri. Taxonomy (NCBI): domain Eukaryota; kingdom Metazoa; phylum Chordata; class Leptocardii; order Amphioxiformes; family Branchiostomatidae; genus Branchiostoma; species Branchiostoma floridae x Branchiostoma belcheri. The sequence continues at coordinate 31,445,408 of CM033026.1, read as the reverse complement.
TGAACTGTCTACACAAAACGGTCCAAATATGGTCAATTGACAGACTATTCGAGAAGGGGGTTGCCTGAGGTGATGGAGCAATACAAGCCAATACGGCAATAGTCTATCTACTGGAAAAAAGCACCATAATAAAAGCCACCAAACTGAAGATGGGAGTTCTCACAACTAGCTTAACCCTTAAACTGCCATTGTTTCAGCCCTATAAAATGCTATTAGTGCCAGGGTTGGCCGCTGACCCCGGAAAAGAGACACCTGAACAAGGCTGAAGTCCCTAATTTCCGGGGTTCGTGCGCTACACGCGCGCAAAGCTGCTACTTTGGGGGAATACGCTATCCCGGTTATAACCGGGCACGGCACACAGGGCATGTATATGTGTGCCGGATATATCCGTTTTTGGCAGTTTAAGGGTTAAGACATTATTGGACATGCTAGAGGAAGGAGGACCTTCATGGCTTCCAGGGGGCAAACGTCAGACTCAGACTCAGAAATGTATCAAAGATTGTTTTGAGACAGGGGAAACCTGCTTTTGACAAGAAATAAAAATGGACAGTCACGTGGTGCAACGGCAGGTGGTTGGCCTGTAACCCTGAGGTTCAAATCCTTGCTATGCAATCGATACACCACAGACCTTGTGCCCTTGGGTAATGCACTTAACTCGACTTTCCTCACTTCACTCAGGTGTCAATGAGTACCTAGCTTCAGTTGGGGCTGTTCCACATTTGAGAACCCCAAGTCAAGCATGTATTCACTAAAAGAACCCACCACACTTATCGAAAAGAGTAGGGGTCTTTCCCGGTGCGAGTGGTTCAATTAGATCTGTCCGGATATGCAGCTGATAGTATTCAGTACAAACCAAGGTGTGTTTAGTACATTTGGTTATGCCATGAGGTGGTTTACGTTACGCAATACAAACAAACAAACAAACAAACAAAACAAAGGACCATAACGCAATGTAATTGTACCCTCCTCAAGCTGCATGCCCTGGAATTTATGGTGATTTATCAATGACATCATTATGTAATCGGTTGTCATTGCAGGATTGAGAAAAAAATTAAATATTAACCAACATAACACGTTACACTGTTTGAAACTGACATTGAATACACTGCGGCACCAAATTTGTAAGGGTTTGACAGCAGGGGGAGTGGCATTGTTGCGGAGGAAGTGACTAGAGTAAAACATCATGTGAATTTAAAAGGAAGAGAAGTCACAACCATGGCAAATCATCGCGAAAACTGCTAACACTAACAGGGCCCATCGGTTGGTGTCCCCAAGGAACCCACCCTCCCCCTAAAACCACGCGACTGCGAATTCTAGAAACTTCTTCTAAAGCCACGACCTTCTGTTTGTCATCGTTTCCTTTCTGACTAGCACATGACTTTGCTTCTAACACATCAAACCATATAAGTATGATGATCATGGGAAAGATATCCCATATCAAGCCGCCGGCTACCATGTGATCATGAGACCCGGTAAAAGAAAAATTTTGCTACTGACCGGTACGAGCAGTGAGTTTGCCGTCGAAACGACTGCACCACAGGCTGTGCTCGCCATCCAGCAGGATGTAGTGGTCGTGGGCTTGGTACAGCTCCATCGCCGCTGCTGTCTGGCGGCGGGAACGGAAGGAAAAGCCGGCCCGGGCCGTGTTTATCTCAGCTGGGCTCGCTCAACCTCGATTCGTGGCCGCCATCTTGGATGTTTTCTCTGACACTCTGTTCTCGTTCCCATAGCGAGAATCAGCTAACCCTGGGAAGGAGATTTTAAGGGGCGTGTCCGCACAGACAGATGTTCAAGCAGATGTGATAGAATAGAAAGGCAACGTTTTGGAGATACAATATTCACCCATCAAAAAGACATTGGTGAATCATTGGTGAATGTACCTGCTACTGATTTGGTTGTGACAGCTGTCGTCTAATTTTTGCCTTTGAACAAGAGTTTTGGTTGAAGAAATATATATAACGTTAGTAGAAGCCGCATTTGTCAATGCATTTGGTTCAATTATCCGAATGGTGCAACAAAGCGATGTTGTTAAGCTGCACCACACCACCTCGGGATTTTGTGCAATCAACAGAAGTGTGCGATTATCCAGTGTAAATAAAAATTGACACATATACATGTACATGTAACGTTATCTGTATTATTGTGACAAATAGTGGTAGACTTTGAAATAATGTGAAATAATTTTGTCATATCTGAAAAGATTAGTCAAGGAAAAGGTTTGCTGTACATTCATTTGGTTTATGCATACATCATCATCATCACATGTGAGTTGCCCGGACCAGTGAAACAATTTTGGATACAAAATTCATTAATTGTCATACATGTAACATAACATGATATAAACTTCACCCTGAAGGTTGTGGGTTGGGTGTGTGTGGCTGTGTTGGAGAGTGGAGGAAAGACTTGCTTGTCTCTATTAGGCCACACCAATTTAATTTCTTGGTTCACGGATTTTTTCATAAAAAATATGGAGCGAGAGGGCGAAATAAAAATTGTAAAATGGTTGGGGTAAAGGTAACGGCTAATGCAAAACATAAAGAAAAAAAAGTTTTCAGCTGAAAAAAGTACAAAAACACTATTTTTGCACAGTAACAGCACCTGTACCCACACTTTAAGGAGCTTATAATATAAAGGCCAATTTGCTACACCAGAAAGTTGGTTAATGGTTTCATTGATGGTGAAAATTTGCTGAGTGGTAATTTTTATTTTTATCTTTTTTTCCAAAAAATAGGAGCGAGCGAATCCGTGAACCAAGAAATTAAATCGGTGTGGCCTTACATGTCTCGATATCTTTCAATTCGCAGGTTTTCACAATCAGGTCCAGGTTATCCTATAGACCTGAACTGGAACTATACCTGGATTTCTGTACTGGTACCCACCACTAGCCTAAGTCAGTTTACAGGTTATATGAAAAACAACAACAACAAAGATTTTTCTCTAGCATTGCGTTATATCGAGCATTTTGAAACATTATTCAGTAAATACTGCAAAGTGCGCATTGTGTCTTTCTTTATTGGAACAAAATATTAACAATGTATTTAATATAGTATCAATATCATGAACCTTTAAAAGCATTGCTATCTGCACATTATGCTTATTAGACAGTTGACAGAAAAATGTAAATTGGAAAATATTTTGGTACATGTACATAATGTACTATTTGTTCATTTCTACCAAAGTGGTAAAATCTACAAAAATGACCACCTCTACATTAGGACCACTTGGCTAATACATGTATGACTACAGATATTCTCTTCAATAATCTTACCATTGACACCTGTATAAAAATCAGTCCACATTCTATTGGTTTCTCTATGGTCTTCCTTGATAACAGGGCAATGAAATAAAGATTTCTTCTCATTGTACCATATTCTATGGGGTGACTGTATTCTTTGTTGCATTGTGAACTGACAGTTTTTGTGATCGGCAAGACATCTGAGCAAATCTAATACCAAAAGTGCATAATGTGTATATGCCATTTGGTAAAGTGTTACAACGCTGAAACTAAAGGGTCTATTACTTTCATCTCAGGCCAAAGTGCTTAGCGTATACAACTGCTTCAACAAACAATATCTAAAATTGAAACTTTCATGTCATAAATTACAAACAGTAAACTATGGCAGCATTTACATTGCATTGGCACAGATATTTTATCATCACGGAAATATAAGATTTACATCTAGCTGTTTTCATGGTCATGCCTTGATTTTTCTTTCTATTTACATTTTATCAATCCTGATCATTTATACATGGAGCACAAGGAACGGCAGATGCTATGTGTGACTTTTAAGGTCTTTCGGTTGGCTAAGTTGGCATTTTAACCTTCCACTGTTTTCTTATTAATGAATTAAGAAAGAATGGAGCCGTAACGAATGTTGATAGATGGGCATACAAATATTCTAAATTGTTGACGTCATCATTTTTATTGCCCTTAATATTATTTTTTCTATGACAAAATACAGCACTATGGTACATACCACTGTAATAAAACTTACGCATAATGATGAAAGCTACAAACTCACGGTTGCGCAAATTGATATCTACTAATGATCTGTAGTAATTAAAAAATGTCTGTTTTCATCTAATTAAAAAAAATCAATTCTTAATAACTACAGATCGTTAGTAGATATCAGTTTGCGCAACCGTGAGTTTGTAGCCTTCATCATTATGCACATGAAAAACATAGTTTCATTGCAGTGGTATGTACCAAGGTGCTGTATTTTGTCATAGGAAAAGAATTCTTGTATGACCATCTATCAATATTTGTTACAGCTTAATTCTTTCTTAATTCATTAATGAGAGAACAATGGAAGGTCAAAATGCCAATTTAGCCAACCGAAATACCTTAAACAAAATAATGCAGCTGTGGAACAGTGTTCTGGCCCCAGCCTGAATTTTTTTCTGTCCCTTGGAATTTGAATTTGGAAATCCTGTCGAATGAAGAATGTTCAACATTTCTAGGGGAGTCCGGGGGTACGCTCCTCCTGGAAAATTTTGAAATCTTGACCCTCTGAAACTATTTCCTGCATTTTGAGGGGCAAATTTTGCTGGTAGACTGCTTAGTTCAAATGCATCTGTTTTAATATCTTTACATGCCAATTTTTCTCCATCATAGAGGACGGAATGGGCAAAAAAATTCTGAGCATTAATCTTCTGTCAAAGGATGGAAGGAAGTATGCTGGCTAGAACCCTGCTATGTAAGATCACACATTTGACATGACAAAGGTGTAAGTAGCCATAACAATCTTGACAAGACTTTGCTACATAACCAAGTGTTCGCTTCTCTTTGTAGCATTCACACTTATTTAGGCCACAGCTTGTAAATCTATGTATGACATCCTCTGCAGACCACAAAAATAATGAGAGAGGGCAAAAAAGAAAGATGGATAGAAAATATACGACTGCTATATCTTCAAAATCGGCACCATAAATGTTGTAACATGACAAAATAAGCATCACACTCAATAAGTCCTGTATTCAAGTACACTGTAGTGTTACAGTAGTATACTGGTATTGATTACATGTACATTGTTGGCAACTACACTCATGACTTCCATATTGGTGCACCTTAACACATTTATCCAACACGTTTCACTTCTACAACTACAGCCATGGCTACGTCGCTAGTGTGACTTCTGCAAGTACAATCATTAGGTTAACACATTTTCCCATTTTGGTACTTTCTCATCATCTTGACCGAACCCAAAGAAGAACAAAGTTGGTTTTGTTTTTTCTGAAATCAGGCAAAACTTAGATGACTTCTCTGATGTCATCCATAAAATCTACTTGCTGTGGCCTTAGTTCTGTGATAGATGCTTCTTTTGTGGGCCAGTGTTAAAACTATTTCTACTGAGCCTGCTGTGCTGGGGTTGGCTCATCTTCTGGAACAAAGTCCTGAATCTTCCTCTGGGCCTGGCGTAGGTACTGCTGCTGTTTGTAGTAGATCCGCAGAACTCCTTTTATGACCACAAAAGCAATCCCACCCTGGTTGTGAAGAAGAAGAAAAAAAATGAAGGATCATTCTTAATACTATATGAAAAGCAGAGTTTCCGGGTAAGAAACTCCTGCACATGCACCCGGAAAACTCTACATTTCTGGCGATTTACATGTCGAAAAGGACACGCTGCCTGTCTGGGCCATTTTCAAAAAATGCCCGGAAATGAACCACATTCCTGTATATGACCCGGACATTGCAAGTTTCACGGGTGTGTCAGTAGCCAAAAATTCCCAGAAATTCTTATTTTCATCCAGTATAATCTTTTGAGTGTTTTTGGCAATGCCTCAGGAGAGGAGCCATTTAACAACTGGAGTATCTCCTTGGTTTCCTTTTATGACCACAAATGCAATCCCACCCTAGTTGTAAAGGAGAAGAAAAGCTGAAGGCTCAATCTTCATCTACAAGACTTTTAGCATTTTTGGCAATGCCTCAGGAGAGGAGCCATTTCACAACTGCAGTAACTCATAAGCCTGAATTGAACTCAAGAGATCAGGGTAAAAAAAACTTACTTGCCCGAACCAACTTTTCATTTGCCTGAAATTTGAATGCCATTTTTCCATGTATTTTCACTTCCAGCAATGGAATTTTTGTTATTGGCTCCAATTTTCTGTGTTGACCAATGTTTGTTGCCATGACTGTGAAAAGTAGCTTAAGCATATAGAATCTCACTCAGTCAATGGAAAAAAAATCTAACTTGCTCAATCAGGCAAGTGGGGAAGGACATGCACTTGCCTGATTAGTATTTTCACTTGCCCTGGACAATAAGGCTAATGGACTTGTCCAACCCTGGAGATGTTTACTATCAACAACAATGATTTTTATGTCAATTGAGTTCAAAGCATGTCTCACCAAGATGGTTCTCTGTAGGTTGGAGTCCACAGTACTGAACATCAGCTTGCCCCAGAGCGTGGCGATAGAAGGAAACAGCAGGGCGCTACAGAGGAGCCTGGTGGCGGAGACGGGGTCGGACAGAGGTGCGGGCTCAGCTGGTGCCCGTGGTACCTGTCAGAGGGGAGGGGGGGGCGGAGATGTGTGATATACATTTACATGAGGTATTGGCCATCAAAGTATTTCCATTTTATACAAGCTGAAAAAACATATTTCTTTAAACCTGCAAGAGAATTTTACACTGCTATCTATCAGTGATTGGCAAACAAGACATTACAAAGAACTAGACACCATCAGAGCTAGAATCAAAAGATTTAGAAACAGAAGTATTCATCATAAGACTGTTGAACAAAAACAACAAGCTTCAACACCTTATAAAACATTCTTTCTATAGCATTTATTGTATGTTACTGTTCGTAATGATTGTAATAACTAGCTGATTTTGATAACTACTTTAATAACAATTCCTACAGGAACCCTGCTACTCTGTGCCGTCAGTGAGGAAGAAATAAAAAGCATTATCATTACTATTATTATCATCATACTTATTAGACATGTCTACCTACCTGTCTATCCTCCTGTCTGGATGGGAACAGGTAGTTGAGCAGGGGGATCTTTGAAGAGTGCCGACGCCACACTCTCAGCACATAGTCCTCCCAATGGATCATCTTAGCTGTTAAAACAATAATTCAAATTAAGACAACAACAGTAAGTCATCTCACAGCACCCAAGGACAAGGTGCATGTGCAGCTGTGATACATTGCATAATTATGTTTTCCTAGGAAGGGGAAGGAAGACACATTGTTTTAGCTGGTGTGTTCTTTTTATGTCTAATTCTGTCAGGAGCCAATCAGAGCTTAGAACTGTGTTAGAATATTAGCTGTACATTGTAAATGTGATCAATTTTGTTTTTCTTTTTACTCGCACACAAAACTATAGGGGGAGCCTGATGGAACAGTATTGTGTGTAAGTAGCTTGACAGAAGGCTACAGGGAAAACATTCTGTATTTTTTGCAAAATGTTGCCTTTCTCGTTGTATAATTCTGAATTTTTCTATGTGATTGCAACAAGTCATTGCAACAAACATGTTTAGTCAGTCTGTCAACATATTTATTTACATCAAAACTGGTTGGTTCAAATACTGGTAAAACAAATACAACGAGTACCAACTATTTTTCAAAATTCGTTAACCCTTCGAGCCCGATCAGCCACCCCTGGTGACTTCCTGTGTTGAGCCCGATCAGCCACCCCTACTGACTCCCCCACTAACTCATTTGCAAGGCTATCGGCATTCCTCGGTATTCCCCGGGTGGAATCGGGAAACAGCCTCGTTTTCATGTGCAGGGGATTCCCCTTTGATGGGGGAGGGTTGAAGCTGTAGTTTCGGGGGTTTCTGTAAAAACCGGGGCCCCGCGGGGCCACGGGGTACCCCGCGGGGTGCCCCGCGGGGTACCCCGCGGGGCCCCCGTTGTACAATAATCGCTGATAAACGCTGTAACGACATTTTTAATGAGTAATTAGCTTCGGCTTAGCTTAGCGGCGCTGGGATCTGGATCTGGAGTGACTTCGCGTTTGCGGGGCGGAGGAGGTCAGGGGTCAAACGGCAATACGCAACCACAATGCCTTGCGGCCGAAAGTTGGTAAGATGGCGGCGCTCTTTTTTATTTGCGATAAATTTCTGATTTTAGCCCCGAAATGTCTGTATTTACGATGAAATACGTGCTTGGGGACCTTGATACTGCAGATATACAAAAGTAACGGTCTCCTCTGTCAGCACTGGAACACCAGTGCTGAAGTGGTCGTCAGCACTGGAAGTCCAGTGCTGAGCCGCCGTCAGCACTGGAAGTCCAGTGCTGAGCCGCCGTCAGCACTGGAAATCCAGTGCTGAGGCAGCTTCAGCACTGAATGTCCTCCTGTCAGCACTGGAAATCCAGTGCTGAGGACGTTTCAGCACTGGAAATCCAGTGCTGAGGACGTTTCAGCATTGGAAATCCAGTGCTGAGGACGTTTCAGCACTGGATTTCCAGTGCTGACAAATATTCCGCACTGGAAACCGAGTGCTGAAGCCGCCGACTCTAGCGACACGACTCAAGGCGGCATGAGCTGCTGTTTACAATTATAACGAAATTAACCTGTCTAAAACGTCTTCAATCACGTTAGTAACTTGTCAAAACAACTGTGGTAACGTCATATACATAGATATCTACCGCAGCTCGAGCCGTAAACATGGTCCATTACTCATTCACCTCACATTTAACGCCATCGTCTAACGTTTAATTTTCTTGGCCAAAGGTCATTGGAAGGTCCCAATTTAGTTACAACAAGAGGGACCGCACTTGTAGTGACTATAAACCGTGAGCTGCACGGACGACTGAGCCTACCAAAGAAACTGCCAAACACACACACACACACACACTGCCAAACACACGCACGCACACAATAAAACAACAAGAGCAACTTAAAGTGACGTTATATTATTTGTACCAAACTTTTTTCACGTAATGTGCCGAAACTATATCTCTTCTTTCCCTATACAATTATTCAATTGTTTGAAAAATGTATAAAGGGAGCCTGATGAAGTTGGTGAAAAGAACTACTAAAAACGTAATAAAGTCGGGACAAAACGGCAACGGTAAATTGATACAGTTCTCTACAAAATTTGGATCCAATCACTAGCAGAAATGTATACGTAGTACATCAATGGGTAGCGATTGATACATAGCTAGGGTACATTCTGGTACAAAATGTAAATCGACAGCTGTATTAATATTATACGGTCAAAATCTCTAATCTAACTAAGATTTCTGCGTAGTACGTCAGAAAAAAATGTACAAAAGACAAAAACACTCTGTGTCTTCCGGCTGCCTCGTTCTGCGGATGTTCAGCCGGCCGTCGGGGAGCTTGCCCGGCCTAGCCACAGAGCGGCCCGGCTTGTAGTCTGGGCTATGCTCCCTCCACAGCCGCTCAGCATCTTTGTACGTCGCCTCCAGCGTGCCGAATCCTCCCTCATCCTTCGGTTTCTGCAGTTTTTCTCGGAAAACTGCCCCCCATGCCTCCTGTGTCTCATACGCAAACACGAGCTTCGTGCAGCGTACTCGAACACTCTTTGTGACACATCGACGGTACGTGTCGTCTGTCACTGGAACCCGAGGCCTGACATGATCGGGAAGACGGCGCAGCTGGTCATTGATTCAGCACTGGAACACCAGTGCGGAACCCGTTACTTTTGTATACTTGCCTGAAACAGTCTTTTTATTCTTTCATTATTTCATGAAATAAAACTGTTGTTGTCAATGTCATGTGTAATGTCAATCTCCGCCAAACAAGGTAACAAGTCGAAAGGAAATAACTCAGCCATACGGACGCATGCTACGAATGAATATTACGTTCAGCACTGGAACGTTCCAGTGCTTTATAATAGTCAGCACTGGAAGCCCAGAGCTGAAGTTTTTTCAGCACTGGTCTTCCAGTGCTGAAAAGTTCCCGAGCACTGGAAAATCCAGTGCGGAACCCGTTACTTTTGTATATCAGCACTCGGTTCCAGTGCTGACGCCGGTTTCAGCACTGGGTAACCAGTGCTGAATGACCTTTGAACTGGCTCGCCGCCTCTCCGCCGCGAGTTCAGCACTGGTACCCGAGTGCTGACGGCAGTTCAGCACTGGAAAACCAGTGCTCGGAAAAGTTCAGCACTGGAAAACCAGTGCTCGGAAAAGTTCAGCACTGGAAAACCAGTGCTCGGAAAAGTTCAGCACTGGAAAACCAGTGCTCGGAAAAGTTCAGCACTGGAAAACCAGTGCTCGGAAAAGTTCAGCACTGGAATTCCAGTGCTGAGGGAGCTTCAGCACTGCAACAAGGCCGTTCAGCACTGGAAAACCAGTGCTGACGTTTCTTCAGCACTGGAAAACCAGTGCTGAGGCCGATTCGACCCATTGATTCAGCACTGGAACACCAGTGCGGAACCCGTTACTTTTGTATACTATTGATTTTAGGGGAATTTATCCTTCCTTTGGTGAGGATTCTCCAAAAGTAGCGACGATGTGGGGAGCATAAAATGTGTGTAACGTGAAAGTGGGAAATGTAACCGTTATATTTCATTTTATGCATTTATTGCCCATGAAGATTATGTTACTGAGCTGATATAGATTTCTCAAGAAAAGACAAGCTGTAAGCTTTCTCCTGTTTTGAAGGAATGTCTCTTGCAAAGGAAGCATCAGAAAGGAGAACATCATGTTGAAATAGATAAGCCTTTCAGCTGAAATGGGCCGTTCAAAAAATAACTGAGGAGGGGGGGGGGGGGGGGGGGTGAAGAGGTCGGATTTTACGTTAGTGGGTGTGGATTTTGTTGGCTTTGGATTGAAGGGGTTTACAAGAACTTGAAAGAAGAAAACCCTGGACTTGGATGAAGTTATAGGGGGTCAAGTCACTTGGATAAAATTTTTAAGGGGCCAAGGCACCTGGATATGGATGAAATGAAAGGGCGTCAAGGTACTAGGATAATAATGAAAGGGAAGTCAGAAAGTAGAAAATCCAAGCTCTTCAACCCCACATCCAATTTTTTTTGAACAGCCTAATACTAGTAGTCAGTTCAGCACCCATGACAGTCTGTAGTCACTAACTCACCAGTAGTCATACCTGGGTACAATCTTTTCTCGTGTATGTAATCGATGTTATCAGGAAATGTCAGGAATTTTGACATAGTTTAGGATACTATAATACAATGATCACAAAACTGATGTTTTATTGAATTATTGACCTTGTACATCATACTACTGACACTGAAACCTGCATGATATTTCTAGAAAGTAGAGACTCTTAGCTTTCTATTGATGTATACATCATTAGTGGGGGGTGTTGTGGAGGAAAGGAACCAAAAACTAATGAAAAAGGGATCAATGGCTCGTCTGTCCAGGATCTGGAAATCCAACAACATCAGCTTTACTGTCAAGTACAAGCTCTACAGGACCCTAGTGGTGTCCATACTGTTGTACGGGTGTGAGACCTGGACGCTTCTGGCATCCACAGAGAGAAAAATTCAAGCCTTTGAGATGAAGTGCATGCGGAAGCTACTTCACATCTCGTACTATGAACACATCACAAACGAGTATGTGCGGGAACAGGTGCGCGGTCTTGTTGGCCCTCAAGAACCAATCTTAGGGACAGTTAAAAGACGCAAACTGCAATGGTTTGGGCATGTTACCAGACACAACAACCTGGCCAAGACAATCCTGCAGGGAACAGTAGAGGGAGGACGTCGTCGCGGACGTCAACGCAAAGCTTGGCAGGACAACATCACTGACTGGACGGGCCTCAGCCTACAGGAGAGACTAACCCTGGCTAGGGAAAGAAGAACCTGGAGGCAAATCTCGATCTTCATGTCTACCTTGTCCCCCCAACGACCTGGAGGTCAAGGGACTAGGTAGGTAGGTAGGTAGTGGTCGGAAAATAAAATTTCTGCTTCTTGGTACATGGATCTGAGTGTACTAGAACCAAGGACGCTGTCAGGAAGGCTTCATATTAGTGTATATGTAGGTCCTTATTATCATAATATTATGTGAATGATCACAGCAGTCTTTCTTATACTTTAAAGGAGTTTATTATCAACTTGACACACCACCGTAGGAAACACTCAGTATAGGCATAGGTATAAAAGATCATATATTGGTCTTTACATCTAAAGACTGGGTACTACTACTAAACTATAATAACTACTACTGCTGCTGTTGTTGTCTGCAGTAGTAATATAATAATTGTATAATTGTATATGCATATTACATGTATTACACACAATGTGTATATCATCCATTTTAACACTGTCCGTGAGCTTGGATACTGTGTAGATAGATATGGTTAGGGATAGCATTCTTCTTGGCACCCAGGGTGTAGTTAATCAGTAATGCTAGACAATTCAGGTTCATGCATGCTAACATGCTGCACTCAATTTTCCTTTCATTTTTACAGTGTACACATAAATAGGTGTTATCTTGAAAGTTTATCTGTGTTGGTAGAAGTCATTATAATACATAGGTGTGTTGTACAACTACATGAACCTACACTGGTATAACTTATAAGGCTACTACACATTTTTATGGACACCAAACACACAGGTAACTGTATGCTATGAATTGAGTTGAAAAAACATGTTGAGTGTTGTTACACATGGATATGCATGGTGAACACAAAATGGCCAATTTTGCTTGCTAAAATATTGTAATCACCATAGTCTTATATCATCATCATATTATTATATGAAGTTTTAGATACTGTGTTTACACCGAAGAGTCAAACATTAATTATGAAAACATCAGAGAGTAGTACTGTTCTTATCAAAGTTGAAAACCAAACATTAGAGTGCAAACATGGAGCCTGGAAATGGGTGTATGGTGAATGGTGAATGCCGTCTGAAAGCTCCTTTGCTTACAGAACTTTGTCGTGTGTTTAACAGTTTTAATTCTTCCTTGTACTATGCAGAGCGTTATTGTACCAAGGAGTCAGTCTTTCACATCCATGAGCTTGCAATAAAACAGGTTAAAGCTCTTCCCTCCCTCTGCAAGAAATGGTCAGGTCCAGGATGCAGGAACCATGGACTCGGCAACGACGCAACGTGTACTCTCCAAGCAGAGTTCTGGGGTTAGATCGCGATGTTATTCTGATTTGCCTTCGTTTTCTGATTGCCCTCGTTTCTGACAGCGCTCGCCCCGTCTGGGGGGATACGCACACTCCTGCCGTGACCAAGTTCTAACCGTTACGATTTTCCCCCCAGACATCTGCTTGGAGATTAGCAACGTGCGGTTGATATCAATGTATTTTGATTTAATATCACACAATGATTACACAATGATTATTATATCAATGTATCACGCGTCAATGACGCGTCAGGGACCTATTTCTGACGAGTCAGCGTTGCCAGTTTCTGACTAGCCAGGGAGTCAGGGTTTCAAAGATGACGCTGACTAAAATAACGCACCATTCATATGCAGCGGGCGGCAACATGAGTCGGAAGTGGGAGGAGCACACAGTGCCTCACACAGGGCAGGCAACTCTGGCTTCCCACGGCTGCATGTATCATGTTACGCGAAGCTAATCATGCCAAAATGAATTGCGCAATCGGGGGGCGGTACGGATTCAGACTCAATGCACACATGTACCGTATTTTCTGTTATTCATTACGCACTTTTCTAACTTTTCATGTTCCGTGCAGATGTCCGAGGTCGACCTCAAGGTCGGGGTGCGTAACCCAATACAGGTTAGGATGCCGAAAAATTGGAGTGGATCGCAAACCAGCACCGAAAGTCAGCGGCATAACCAACATGTGGAGCTTTGAACAACGCCGATAGATGGGCAGTTTTGTCATGATACCACACTATCTGGGGGTAGACTTTAGAGTCTTATAATAATAAGAGTTAGACAATTCAATAAATGAATACAGTTTGTCTATCACGTTAACTATGTTACGCAATATATATTGAATATATGGAGATACACGTAACGTTAGATTTAGCTGGGTAATTTTACGTGGGATGAGACCGACTGTCTTATCTTATTAATTTCTCGCCACCCCCACTGCAAGATCAACCTGGCGGAACGCTTCACCAGTATTAAAGCCCTCGTCCGTCGGAAGGAACCCCAAAATCGAAGTCAGCCGAAACTTACCAAAAATTTCTATGCACAGAATATAAAATTTAAACCGATAGATTGTCATACGCCACACGCTCGTTGTTGTTGACGCCGTATCAGTTTACGATACAGCATGTTCGTGCACTTCCGCGTCGGAAATACCCGACGGAATCTAATTATACCGCCTTGAAAAAAATATGATTCAACAATGCATAACGTATTTCGTACTTTTGGAACGAAAACTTAATTGTATAGAGATCTAACAAAATATACTCAGTAAAAAACAGCGTTGTTTCGGACGAGCGACCAGAATTTCTGAATGAAGCCACTTGAAAGCGGGACATTTTGACGGCACGTGAGTTATATCTCTTGACTGATAGCGGTTGCCATGGAGACGACATAATATACCCTTGATTTCTATGCTGTGCGTGGGAAAGTGGTGCAAGCAGTGGAGGCACAGACTTCAATAGGGGATTACGGGGATATCTTAGTGCCTTAGTGTTTGCATAAATCGCCTTGCACGCCAGCCTCTCCCGCCAAAACCGCAGTGGCCGACGGGATATATTGTGAATATTCTAACAATGGCCGCCCAGTCTAGGTGCCGATTTTTGTCCACAAGGGCAAAATTCCCACAGGATATACGGATATTTACCAGACACAAGTTGTAGATATGACGGTAAAAAGTTCGTACGTTCAATAAGGCTGTTCATTTAGCAGCACTCGCTATGAGTTCTGTAGCGTTATTGTACCAATAAAACAGGTTAAAGCTCTTCCCTCCCTCTGCAAGAAAGGGTCAGGTCCAGGTCCAGGACGCAGGAACCATGGACTCGGCAACGACGCAACGTGCGGCTGATATCAATGTATTTTGATTATTACACAATGATTATTATATTAATGATTAATATCAATGTATTTTGATTATCCTGCTGAGAAATGCTGGTGGGAAATCATGGTGAGAAATCCAAAACTAGTTTTTTTTTTTTTTTTCAAGTCACTCCGCAAACGGGGCCCCGTACGGGGCCCCGACGGGGCCCCGGTTTTTACAGGAACCCTAGTTTCGGAGTTTTTGCCTTGTTTTTTTTGCTCAAAATCACAATTTATTGATTGCCAATTATGCTGAAGAACGTAGAAGGGGCTGTGGCACCACTGAGGAAGAGATTGACGATGTTTCTAGCACTGGAAGTCATGCCCGTAGCCAGGATTTTGGTTGGGGGGGTTCTTTTTAGTACTTGTGGGACCATCGAGCGCCGCAGGCGCGAGATTCACGCCGAAGGCGTGAGCTGCCTAGGGGGGTCCGGGGGCATGCTCCCCCGGGAAAAATTGAAATCTTAACCCTCTGAAACGCCATTTCCGGCATTTTGACGGGCAAAATTCGCTGGCTAAGTTCAATGGAATTTGTCCTAAAATACAAAAGGTTTTTGGCATAAGTCTTTGAGGCCGACTCCCCCGACATATTTTCGGCATGTCCGATACCAAAGGTGGGAGGCGTTGCAATGGTGGTCCGGGGAAATTTTGATATCTGGACCCTCTGAAAAGCCATTTCCTGCACTTTCTGGGGGCAAATTTTGCTGATAGACTCACTAGGATTGAATGAAATGTCTATCAGTGAATAATGCAAATCAGTCATGCCTTTGAAAAAAAATCTTGGACATGAAAAAGTGGACCTTTGAGCATGAAAAAGTGGACCTTTGAGCATGAAAAAGCGGACCTTTGAGCATGTGGGGGGGTTCTTCCGAACCCCCCGAACCCCCCCTGGCTACGGGCATGGAAGTTGATAAAAACTTCGGCATTTTGACGGTCATTTGCCGGTCCTGTACCATGTGGTAGTATTTACAAGCCTTTGTTTGGTTTCTTTGCCGTGAAAAAGGAGTAGGTGGGTGTTTTTGGTGTTTATTATAAAGGAGTGAGGGCCATGAGTTTCTGAAATTGTTTTCAAATTATTGATCCAGCCAAATTTCTGCTTTGTATTTGTTTTTATTCACTTATGGGGGAGGGCAGCATGTTCAGACATGTATTTACACTTTGAGATAGCAATGTCTGTTTTGGTTTTCCTCCAACTCATAATTTTGGTGAAATTTTCCTGGTCAAATATTAGGGGAACACTGATAAGGCCCATCTTTTTACAACTGGTCAAGGCTTTCGGTACTATCTTTGCTGGCAAGAATAAAACAGTTACAGTAACTTACATACATTGTTTGATGTTTTTATTGATTCAGGAATAATAACAAGGCAGTCTAGGATAGTTTTCAGTGACTTGTTGAAATATTATGAGACTTTGTGGGTGATGTTATATATATTTCAAATATTTTTCGAGACTTCAACAAGAATTTTTTCTGCCCTTTTTGCAGTATTATTCCTTACAAACTAGATACAGTCTTTATCTTGATATATTCATATTCTACAGGTTCTTAGCTTTTCAAAAATGTATAGTTTTACCTACCTAGCATTAATAAAAGTATCTTAACATGCCACAAACAGTTCGTAGGTTGGCGCGCTGAGGACCGACAATTTTAGCAACGATTCCTGTATGCGCCGAAAATTTTACCCCGTCCTCTAAGGGTTAAAGACCCGAAGGCAAAAATGTATCAGTGCCATGACCTGATATGGACAAAAATAGCACATTGTACAAAATACTGTAAATGCATTTAAGTTCGCGGAGATCTAATTTCGCGGTAGCACCATGCACTGCAGTCTCTTACAGTGTCATGGAAAAATGTTCGCAGTGGTTTTAAATTCTCGGTGAAGTGGCCGCCGCGAACGTTTCTGCATTTACAGTATCTAAGAACCTAGACCAAACTGACCTAGAATGAGCATGATGGGTATTGTAGGTAAGGTGACCAATAGGAAGATGGGGTCCACACTCTCGATGATGTCCAGCCCTTCCTTGTGTCCTAACACCTGCATGACGGTGAAGGCACCGTACGACACAGCTGACCAGTAGATGGACCCAACAACGATGCCCGCGGCAGCATATGGTACAACTTTGTACACGATACGGTCGGCTACATCGATGAGGTACATCAGAGGGCCTGCGAGACAAGGCAGCAAACAAAACTGGTGAGAAGTAGTCTGTGTAACACAAACTCTGCTGTCTGGGGCTGTAACGGGCCTCATCCTGTAGAGGCCGGCCGGACGTTGGGAGGGCTGCTATAAGCAAGATTTAATCTAGCTAGCTAATCTAGCTAATCATTTCCACTCTAAAATGTATTGGATGAGAGCATTTTTGAGTAACCTCAAACTTGCTTTCGGATTGGTACTGGTAGGCCAAAAGGATAAAATTGTTTGGATTTTTGCATCATGAACACATATACTACTACTGGCATCGAAATCCAATACATGAGCAAATTAAGATTTACTTCACACTTGGAGGGTTAACCCCTCCGCTGCGTACAGCCACAGGCATGGTTTCGTGTTTCCCTGCGTAGAGCCACGAAAGTGGTTCCCCTGAGGCAAGCAACTGCAATCCCCAAACACCACTGAGGTCGTTCCGGTTAATTTCTACATTTTACACTAAATTCCTGAAGCAGGGCGTAATTTTATCCAGTATCGGAAGGGTTAATAACATCAGTGCTCACCCAGTTTGGGGAAAACGATTCTGTACTCGGTGTTACACTGCGGACAGGACACCACAGTGTTGCTGCGTCCCCCCTGCTTCTCATCTATCCACCTCTGCAGGCAGGAGTGGTGCACCCATCGGGTGGTTCCCTTACAGCGACACGGCTGTGTCCACGTGGCCGCCCTGTCGTCTTCTTCTGTCGCAAAACACACCCAGCAGGTTTTCCTGGAAGGTAGGAGGTCTTGGAGTTGGAGGTTGTCTTTCACCTTAATCAGCATGTTACTGTGTATCTACGAGGTGATCATCCTTTGGTTCATGATACCGTAGGACTTTGGGACAGACTATTCTATTGGGAAATGATGACACTTTACGATGCATAATTGTATTTGATTTCATAATATTCTTCTTCTTCTTTCATTTTGAGGCTACCAACTTCAACTTGCTGAAGACTTTTGTAGCCTATATACTCATTTTTCACTTGAGTGAAGTGAGGAAAGTCGTGTAAAGCGCCTTTCCCAAGGGCGCAAGATTGGTGA
Organism: Branchiostoma floridae x Branchiostoma belcheri; assembly: GCA_019207045.1. Taxonomy (NCBI): domain Eukaryota; kingdom Metazoa; phylum Chordata; class Leptocardii; order Amphioxiformes; family Branchiostomatidae; genus Branchiostoma; species Branchiostoma floridae x Branchiostoma belcheri. The sequence goes on along the minus strand of CM033026.1, from coordinate 31,427,317 downwards.
CACAGCAGGGGTTCGAACTCAGGGCCTGAGTCAAACGTGCTGCCGATTGCGCCACGCGGTCCCATATTTACACGTATGTTAAACTGTGATGTACTAGTATGTTGTGATATGTTGAAAAGTAGATATATCGACTATGTGTATGATATATCGACATTCTACTGGTAGTCACGTGATTTTACCAATTGTCAGTGAAAGCAATGTTCAGGCCAACACTTTGTAGTTTATCCTTTCCTTTTTTGGGACACCCTTCACTTATAAAAGACATGAAATTGGATACATTTTAAAGTGCACAGGCATGGGGGTTGAAAAATTTGAATTAAGACATGTCCCTCCCAGCAAAGCGGGAGCAAGTTCCCACAACACAATGGCATCAAATCTTTTCTCCATGAATGTCAGTATGCCATGTGCCACACATTTAAACTTCCTGTGCATAGAAATGGGTAGAAAATTGACTTGTAAAATTTGACTTCCAAGCTCTGATAAAGGTTTTGGCTATTTTATTATAAAAGCCCACATTCATGATAATAAATCTTCCAACTGACCAGCTTGACATGTTGTTTACCTTGCCTCTTTGGGAATGTTCCGTCTTTTTTCCCTCAAGAAAAACGCTAACTATGCTCTATACAATTTGTAACACCAACTATTGTTGACAATACAACGTGATACTAGAATCTAAATTCTAGCTTTTCATAATTTGACATGACAACCATACTTTGATAGAATATCTACCAACTTCACACACTTGAAACAACGTTACGTACACGGTACAAACACACAACCAGCACTGTTGACGTAACAACTTGTCAAACGTTACCTGTCTTCAGAGTTTAGTCGCTGCAGCCCCGTTTGACTTTGCACGTCACTTCTGTCGGCCATTTTGGAGAAGATTTTCGAGCCCCCGTCTCTCCGAATCCGTGTTACGAGGGGATTCTGTATCATAAACACGCTGTACTCTCGAAAAAAAATGTACGAAAGCAAAAGTCACCGATGAAACAGTGTTTCTCTGCGTTTTAAACGCATCTAAACACGTTTAAAGAAGCGACCAGTTTCTTTTGACCCGGAAGTACCAACCTAAACCATGTTGGTGGTATCACACAGCAGTCTGGTATCACACAGCAGTTTGTCCAAGCGAAAATCTTCAAGCAGATTTAAGGGAGGTGCCGAAGTCACGCACGTTCGCTCATACATTGCTTGCGCCAAAACTACGTTTTGGTAGCGTTTGATTGAAGTTGAATGGTATAACTCAAGATAAGCTATGGTCGTGAAATTTGGTGGTATGCCCTTGCTTCTGCCTGGAGGCTTTACTTGGTACAGAAGATTTTCCAGATTTTCTTTCTTGAGTTCTGGACGAGCTATGACCATGAACCTGGGGTGGTCGGAAAGAAGTGACATAAGTTTGGGCCTCTCCGCACTTTTCTTTGGAACAGCAGGAGAAGTAAAAAGGGATGAATGCATTGTCATGCCTTCAAACTTTGATGAAGGCCAACGTTATGATATGTAAATTATGCAAACCAGGACGTTATTTGCATAATCAAGTGTTCTAATACCTTCACGAAATGTTTAAAGCTTTATTGTTTTATCTTGTCTCATTTGTTATGCACGGAATTATGTAATTAGCATAATTTACATGATGTTTTAACCAAAATAGCTTGTTACATGTATATAGCATGTGTAAAAGTCCTTTCGGTTGGCAGTTTAAATTTTTTTTTCATAAATTATGCAAATTATTTACACATTGGCATAATCTATGCATAGCTAACATGCATAACTAACATACATATGTCACAAGTAGGTAATTCCCACGATTTACCACTATGGAATCATGTCCCTTTCGTATTTTATCTTCATAATTACTAACTATTGATCTTCCGCCTGATAGACGTTACGTGCATGGAAGTCCTATTATGGAAAATAGAACAATCATTTCATATTTTCTCATTGATTATACAAAAAAGTAAAAATGTGCACAATTTGCATGTTATTATATAGCGTTGCATAACTGTCTATACTATTGGCATGCCGAATACCATGGGAATTCGGCGTTATTTCAGATATCCTACTTGAAATACTTTACAAAAATGCCCTTGCAGTTTCAGGGGAAGCTGCTAGGGGGAATAATACGTTTGTCGTGGTACGAAAATATACGAAGGTGAGTCAGAAAGTAATGCAAGTGGTTTCATAACAGACTCGTTTTTTGATCGAATGAGTTGAAATTTGGCACAAAGGTAGAGGCATATGTCCTCTTGAGATTAAAATATGTAGTTAGATTTGTTATCCATTATTTTATGAGTGACTGATCTGATTTGAAGATGACCACACCATTGGAATCCCGTCATAAGAAAAATGATGTCCAATTAACGTACAATTAACAATTTCTCTAAACCAATTTTTGCTACTGTAGAAGACTGAGCCTGCACATGTAATAAGCTGCATTTCTCTATAAGCCACATGCTTATTTTCAACTCTTAAATCCGAGCGGTATTTCCTTTTTCGTTGCTGGTGTAGAGTGAGGTATAAGCGGTCGTCAAGATCATGCGAGTTGCGGTGTGTTGATTAAAAGTTTCTGTAACCTACTTTTCCATTAACTAGGAAGAATAAAACTTAGCACACTTGTTGAAGTTTAAACAGTTAATAACTGTGTAAAGTTTCGTTTCTTTTAGTTAATGGAAAAGTAGTCTTTTTAAACCAACAACTCACGAATTGTCTATAAATCCAACTTGTTCTATATCACAACTTACTCCATCCTAGCAGCTGTACATGAGGAACCATTGGGAGTTTAGATTGAACTTCAGAAATGAAAATTGGCATGCAAGCTGTAGAGACATTTGTTATCATACATGTATAATTTCAACCTCTTACAGTAATTTTCAATGGGTCAGATTTAGAGGAACTGATCGTCTGACAAGCATACAATGGCGTGGTGAACTTGAAATTAACCCATTTGCTCATAAAATGATAAAGACCAAATTCACAAATTTCAATCTCAAGAAGACATATGCCTCTACCTTTGTGCCAAATTTCAACCCAATCGATTAAAAAATGAATCTGGTATGAAACCACTTGCATTACTTTCTGACTCACCCTCGTACAATACTAGGATTTTATCCGCGTCGATGTCAACCTTGTGCTGGTCCTATCAGTATAGGGTTCCCCGTCGGCCAAACAGTGTATTCTGCTTTGAACAACGAGGAATTGGTGTGCGTTCTAACTGTGTCGTATAGTCATGTGAGGTCTCTTTCTCGCCATATGTAGCGATTATACCTTGCGTGGTTCTCAGGCCCATGATGACGTCATCAGCCTGGACAGGTGAAGACCTGATTTCACCGCCTCAGGCGGTCAGACGGCTCCAGAGGCCGGATCTTCTAGCATCATGTGTATCCAGCGTGTTACACATGAACTTGTGAAGTGTCTTTGCACTACAGTTGCTCCTTGTGGCCATTATATGTTCAAATCTGCACTGTTGTACACAATTCGTTTTTTTTCTAATATTGGCATTTTTCTAGCATTTGTCTTTTTTTAAACATAGAGTCAATTCTAACTCACAGAGAGGGATTTCACATGATATTTGTTATAATTTTGAAATATTTCAGATAAGTCAATATTTCAGTCACCATAGTTCTAAATCATTAAAACAATTTTAAATGAAAGGTTGAACATGTTTAAACATATTTGTGTATACCTGATGATATCATGATACGTTGTCCCACATATGTTGGAAACATTTTTTAAAGTAACTACACAGATATCTCTATATTTGGAACAATTTTCAAACATCAACATAATTTTCAAATTTGTATAGTTGGGTTGTATCCCATAAAAGTATGTAGTATTGTCAAGTTATAGTAGTTTTCTTATTACACAGCTGGATATGGGTGGATATTTTGTGGTGAGCCGTCTGTGCAAGACACCCAGACATATTTTCTATATAAGCCCGCCCCTTCCCGCTACGTTATTGTGTCCATTGTGGTGTTGTATTTTGCTACAAGTGTACGGCATAACGGGGGATTGCGTTACCGATTTTGTTGTTGTATTCACTGTGGTAACAAAGTTAACGTTAGATCGTGACGGCAAAATACGTTGTGTAGTCGACATCAGCATAGGTACGTTGTAATGAGACTATATGTTATGTGTTCAATAATGACTGGGATTTGTCCTTCCTTTCTCGTTTGTCCTTGATGTAACGTTACCGATATCAGCGCTCCGTGTGAATTTGTTTTGTAGCGTAACGAATTCAAATACCGTTCACCCCTCCTCCCCAATACTCTACTTTTACTCGCAATTTTCTTCCGTTGGATTGAATTTATTTTCATGAAGAAACATCAAATGATCAGGGTACACGTTAAAATGTGTCCTTGTTTCTTGTGTCAGTGTCCCTTAGTTCTTCACTTCAGGTTTGCCTGACATCGATGCCGGTCCCTTTCCTGACCTTGTCAGTGTTGGGTGAATTTTGTTCTAGTCACAACTGTAACGTTATGTATTTTCGATATTATGTCGGACGAAGCAAAATCACCAACAACTTTCAGTGTGTACCGTATCTAAAAGAAAATGTCAATCTTGTCCATGATTGGGAAGGCATGCGTTTATTATCGACTGTTGAAACTGTCGTACTGGACAATCGTATACCATTCTCGTAGACCATAGCTTTTTCCCTTGAGTGTAAAGAGAAATGAAATGAAGTCCACTGTGGAACTACAGCCGCTGAGGCTAACGCAAGGCTACCAGTTTACGGCCGATTTGTTAACAACGCAGTTTTACGGGAAACGCGCAGGCAGAAATGAAAAACTCTCCCTTTGGAAGATATCTTAGTCGGTCTGCCTCAACTTCTGTATGGCATCATATTTCTTCTGTTGGATTTATCGCCGTGCGAGCTTCTTTAAAAAACAAGTCTGCGGCCAAAAATTCTTCCAGGGTGACCAGTTTATGGTCAGTTGGGTGTTTCTCTTTGGAGTTATTTTTCTAAAGGCCATATAATTGATCATTTCTCATAAAAAGTTACCCAAGTAGTCCACTCAGATAATACGGTGGATGATTGTTTACATCGACGCCATGCCGTGCACTTGCATCGGCGCTAAACGTTACATAGAGCACTTCTGTAGATTTCACTTCATTTTCTGTACACTCTAAGGAAGACAGTCAGCTCTAGAGTCATTTGTATTTTACCTTCATGTCATACCTGGGTTGCGATAATGTTCGATACAGGTGTTCCGGACCGGGTGATAAATATAGAATACAACACGGTGTATTCCGTATCGCCCGAGGTTCCAGCCCGACCGCGGGAAGGATCGCCCGAAGGCCAGAGGATGATCCGACCCGCGGGAGGGCTGGGACCGAGGGTGATGCGGAATACACCGTGTTGTATTTTATTTATGTCATACCCACCTGAGAAAACCACTGTTTTGATGCGAAATGCACATGAAGTTGAGAAAATGTGTACTCGAACAAAGATTGTAACAACAGCAATTCTAATGTCCTTCTATTATATAGGAAGCCTGTGTGATACAAACTTAGAATTAACCTGTGTGATACGGAACACCCGTATCGAACGTTTTCGCGTCACAGGTTTGACATAAAAAGCCTTATGTCATACATGGGCCGCGATAACATTCGATACAGGTGTTCTGGGATATATTGTTGCAGTAGACTGCGAGATGTTGACTGTTGAGCAATGTGAGAAGCTTCGGGAGCTCTGGGGCAGCCCCAGGCGAAGCTGTGGCCAGTGGTAAATTCCATCGACCAAATCAAGGTGGGTCGACTTCTACGGTTTCATCTTCTGTTTACATCTTCACGTGTAATAATATTCAATGCTTTAGTGTTCTTTATACACGTCCACTAAAATGTCATCCGAAAGTAGTTTAAATGACTTAGTTTAAATGATGCCTTTGTTTTAGCAAGCAACATCAAACTGAATGTAATTGTCGTACCTTTAGTATTTTCTGAGGAGAACAAGATCGTCCACGGGTATAAGCGGGTTGGAGTCTCAGGATCAGGAAAAACTGGTGCTGCTCGCACTGACAGTAAGTAAATAGACATTGCTGTGACCACCATCAAATAAGTACATTCCCAAGTCCATTCACCAGTGGGAGGGAGTACCTGACAAAGTTTTGTGGGCTTATCTGCATGTCTACATCTCTCTATACTGACACGTTTTTTTGACGCCCAAGGGCGTTGTCTGTGGGCTTTATTTCTATTCTTGTTTTGTTTCTTCTATCCATCTTTTTTTCTAATTATTTTTGCATTATGCCTAAGATGTCATCCATAAAATTTACTTGTTGTTGCCTTACTGTTGTTTATGAAGTTTCTGCACACGGCAAAAGAATGTGAACTCTGTCGACAATCTACGCTTAGATTCTGACAAGCATGTCTGTGTTCCTGCAGCATGATGACCTGATGGTAATGCAGGCCTGACCATTCCCGACCAGATGGCAATGATGTCACAAAGGCATAGTGCGGGATAAGTGAAAAAGGGATGAATGAATTGTCATGCCTTTGAACTGTGACGAAGACCAACGTTATGATATGTGAATTATAAAAAAACAATACCTACAGGTAATGATGACAATACATCAAAAATATTTGCAAGGATACAAATAAAAGGGATGGTCACTTATGATGATTTGCGTAAAATGACTCTTACGTTATACAGTTATATACTGTTGATTTCGTTCGACGTTTCCAAACAGACCAGTTGTAGATGGGTTGTTCAGCTCAGAAATGTTCCACATATAAGTAAAAATAAAACTGTTCTTTCACACATACATTAAAGTACGCCACCTGGATGTTGTGGGGGTAAACTTAAATGATTTAAGGGGTTTATGCTCTGTTAGCGTTCTTTTTCCATATTCCATAAAAGAAATATGATGTTTTACATACGTTACATGTCGTTTGAAATATATTGTTGAACTAGAAAAATATGTACAAAAGTAAAACGAAATGACTTATTTCTTGGAGCGTGATGTTATGTTGAAGTTCACTCCTTCGTTTCTTCTTAAGTAGTTCAATTGTTCTGAAAAGCGTTCACAAAAACGAACTTTTGTTACCAACATTGAAAGATATCCGCAACTGTTATTCTGGCAATTCTGTATATTTCACTGTGAGGTGCTAAGGCACATGTTGTACAATATGACAAATAAAAGTAAACTACAGATTTCTGCATCTTGCAATACAAGTCTCATGTCATCTTTTTATCTTATATTGTAGTCTCGAAAGGTCTTCCTAGATCCTTGTGTTGGTGGAAGTCTAAGGGCTGGAGAAAGATATCTAAATTAGGAATTCCAGGTCCGGTCCGGTTCAGGTCCAGAGTATCAGGCTCGGACCTGAACCTGGACTTGATTCAGTTTGTGAGGACATGTGAACGGATTGTGAACGGACGATAATCAAAACAATTGTCCATTTCGCAACAAAGAAATCTGTTTTGTGGAGTATTCGACTCCCACTGAAAAGAATACAAGGCTACTGCCTCAGTCTGTACTATTGACTGTAAAACTTAGTAGAAATAACTATAGACTCTACACACTACTTCGCCCTTAGTATTTTTATTCGACCGGTAAGCCCCGAAAAGTTTGAATGCCTGATCAGATAATCTGTCCATTTTTCAATAAGGTCCGCCGAATTTTCAGGTCCATTTTTTCTGGACCGGTCCAATAAGAAAAAACTTTTTTTTACCGGTACACTGTCCCGGTACCCATCCCTAATCTAAAATTATTACACCTAACTCTTATCATTCCAGAGACTAAAACGTGATTTCAGGTTCTTCTTAGCTCTATTAGAATTGAGCATAAATTACTCATTGGCCGAAAAAATATAAAAAGACAAAAACATAATTGTATTTTAAAACGAATGCATGTGCATGTTAAATTTGTTTACAATGCTGAAGTTACGACTGGAATGTGCTGGTGCCAACTGTCAAGTAGTAAGACTGCCATGATTTTGGTGGGGAGAAATATGTATGGACTATGCAAACGGTTGCTTTATGTCCATAGTATTAAAATTGGTAATCTCAGAAGATAAAAAGCATATCATAGGCTTTCGCATTAGTTTGGGTTTGGGGTCCGAAAAGTTTCCCGACATATCGGCCGAGTACTTCCAGGTAAAGCGGCCTTATATCGCCTGATTACCCAGATAATGCATTTTCGCATAAAGACCGAATAACGCAGTGTTTCTACGCGACCCCCGTGGTTTGTGACGCAGGGTAAAAAAGAAGTGCGACGGAAATCTTGAAGCGTATGCATACATTGTTACGTGAAAGACAGCGGGGAATGAACTTTGCTATATGGTACTATAGTGAGTCGACTTTCAGGCCGCATGTGAGAGATTGTGGTGCATGTTCGTCCATTCATTGTATCAATGCGCGTGACCTTTACCGTGACCGTGAATGTCCACATTACCTCCGCATAGTCGTAGCATAGGTACCATCCGGGTAATAGTTCGCTTCTATTCTGCTGCGCTGGGGATAGGCAGCATAGTTTGGGGGATAGATGTTTCTTTCTGGCCATATCTTGCGATTATACCTTCCGTGGTTCTCAAGGCCACGATGACGTCACAGCCCTGGGCAGGTGAACACCCGTTATCGCCGCCTCAGGCGCACAGGGGGCTTCAGAGGCCGGATCTTCCGCGCCAGGTCGATGCGGACGGGCGACGGACATGTCTTGGTGCTAAAAGCCGGCGGCACTTCCTTGGTATATGAAAAAACAGGAGCAAAAGAACGCCGCTCAATGTGCTGCAATGGGGAGACATTTTTATTATCTTTCTAACTCTTCGATGTCAAGAATATGATGTATACTAGTATACTTTGATATTTTTACATACATAAACGTAAGAAAATATTTGGGTGCACCCTGTGCACCCACAGAAAATATTTGGGTGCACCTGGATGCACATGCACCCAGTATTTCGAGCTCTGTACTAGTACTATTATGCGACCTTGAGTCAGTCATTATATGTTCAACTCTCCAAGAACCGGTTTTTCTAAAGCGATCACGACGTGGCCGGTCAAATGTCTGACTAAACTACTGCAACTGTGCACTAGTAGTCATTAAAGTTGAACTGCACTGCAATGAGATATCTACTAGTAGACGTACAACCGCGTGCGAATGTTGCGTGTATTGACCAAGTACTCACTGAAGGACGCCGATGAAGGTGAGACATCCAGGTAGTGCGATACACTAAATAGCAGTTACTCAAGCAACTGGATATGGTTTTGGAAACGGTTAGACGTTTCAGATAGCATTACTCATCGGTCACTGACCAACGATAGTGGAAACGTTTGATCGTTTCCAAAATCACATATCTATAGCTGCTTGAGTATCTGTTATTTAGCCTCACTGAGGGTAAGTCAGCATCGATTCACTAACAGCAGTTTGTCAACCAGGGACAGAGTTGTATGTTTATTTCGTATCTTATATTTTCGTTCGGCATTCAGTCAAGGCTATTCAACTGTCCGAGCTATTACAAATAAATAGCTCCTAATCTCCAAGCAGATCCTACGGTAGCATAAGATAGTATCAAAAGCTGACAGAGGAGTGAAACCGGCCTAGGAGTGTGTATGGCTACCAGAGCCATAAAACCAATAGCCATAAAAACGTTAGTCTCCGTTAGCCATACACACTCCTAGGCCAGCTTCACTCCTCGATTTTCCGACTTTTGATAGTATCTTATGCTACCGTAGGATCTGCTTGAAGATTAAAAGTAGCTACCTCTGAAACGCACAGTGCGAACTGTGCTCGAATTATTATAATGTTCTGATAACCTGTGTGATAAAAGTAGAGCCCTGTGAGATGCCGTGTACGCGTTTGAATATATATAGATACGTAGTTACAGAAGACGATATTGCAACAGTTCTAGTTTGACATTACATGTATTTATTTCCGCAGTCTCACGATGAAAATCTCCCATGTCTTCCTATTGCTGTGCTTCCTGGTTGCGAGTACAGTTGTTGTCATCTTTACCGTCTTGGACAGACGGACTGTGGATTATGGAGAAAGTATAGCTGTCAAATTATGGAAGTCCAACGAACACACAAGGTTCAAGCTTGTTTATTTGTTCGTCACCTCCTTGAACGGAGATTTTTACCTCCATGAAATGTCATGGAGGTTATATTTTACCCTGCGTTTGTGTGTCTGTGTGTCTGTGTGTGTGTAAACAAGATAACTCAAGAACGGCTGGAGGGATTGGTTTCATACTTGGTTTCTTAGTAGTGTGTGATGAAAGCTGAAAATGATTAGATTTGGGGCCCCCTAGCGGCTTCCCTTGGTACTGCAGCGCAACTTCCGGTTTTGCTTTCTCGGTGTTCTGAACAAGCTATGGCCACGATTTTTAAGTATTGAATAGCTCTTGTGCTCAGGAAGAAATGACATAAGTTTGGGCCCCCTAGCGTCTAGTTTTGGGATAGCAGGGGCATTTTTGTCAAAAACTTCTGAAGATGATAACTCAAGAAGGGAACAACGAATTTTCATGATTTTTGGTATGTAGGTACCTTAGACAATGTTGTACAAGATAAGATACTAATTATGCAAAATAGGAGTACATTTGCATAATTAATGAGAATATTCTATCATAGCAGTTTTTTCAATGTATCTCTTGTTCCAGACATGCTATGGTCTTGACATTTAGGTGGTAGCTAGCTTTTAGTGCCATGACAAAAGTGGGGCAAGTTTCAGCCCTCTAACATTTAATTGTGGAACTGCAAGGGCGTTTTTGTCAAGACACTCCAAAGAGGATAACTGCAGAAAGGAACGACGGATTGCCTGCATTTTAGGCATGCAGGTAGCTTAGGCAAAGATTTTCATAATGATATACATGTTATGCAAATGAGGACTTAATTTGCATTATTAATGAGGAAATTGTATAATTCCATTGTTTTTAATAACTGGACTTCAATAAATGTAACACATGTTAATTATGATAGGTGGAATGTAAGCAGATACCAAATATGGTAATGAGGAACTCATTTGCATAATTTATGGAAAATTGCAAAACCGCTTTATGATTAATAATGGGAATTTTATAATTGTGACATGTGTACGTTATTCAATGATGAACAACACCGTGATGCATAAATTATGTTAATGTGTTAGTCAATTGCATGAAATTTACGAAAGCTCTAAATTTTCATGGAGGTATGAGGTCGCCGAACTCTAGTTTAATGTGTTTTTTGTATGTATGTTTCCGTAGTTTACTCCATTTGCTAGGCATGTCCCACCGACTGAAACAAGAAATCTACGTATACGGAAATTAACTTCAAGTACGAGGGATGTTCAAAAAGTAATGCGACTAGTTTTATAACAGGCTCATTATCTCCATGAAAAATGGAGATATAGTTTTGAGTGTGTCTGTGTGTGTGTGTTTGTGTGTCTGTGTGTCAGGATTTTGTAGTGAGCATAACTCAAGAACCTCTGGATGGATTAAAATGATATTTGGTTTGTTGGTAGGTGTTGGGAAGACAAAGGTCAAGGTCAATTTTGGGCCCCCTGGTATGTGACCTTGGTACTGCAGCAGAAATTCATTTTTTTGATCTTTTGAACTGGATGTGCTATGGTCGTGATTTTGGGATACCAGATAGCTTGTGACATAAGGGATATCTGGTGTATATTTGGTTCCCCTAGCAGGTTGCTCTGGAACTGCAGGGGCATTTTTGTCAAAATCTTCTAAGGACGATAACTGAAGAAGGGAATGACAAATTTACATGATATTTGGTTTGTAGGTAGCTTAGACAGAGATGTACATCATGAAATGCAAATTATGCAAACTGACACTTAATTTGCATATTTAATGAGGAAAATCTGTATTTGCAGTGTTTCCTTTACAGAACTCAGATACGTGCAATATATGTAGTTTGGGGCAGGTGGAACATTATCAGATACCTAATATGCAAATAAGTCCCTAATTTGCATAATTAATGCAAAAGTGCCATAATTCATCGATGTGGTAAATGCTTGGACAATCAACATAGCAACCAGCGTAGGTTACTTACAGGTGTACATAACTTAGCATAGATTATGCAAATGTGGAAGTCATTTACATAATCAGACTATTTCATGGAGATATGAGGTCTACGAACTCTTGTTTTTTTCATGGAATGAGTTGAAATTTGGTACCAAAGCACAATAATACATCCTCTTGAAATTGAGATATCTCAATTTGCGGTTCAGATTTTTATGAGGGACTGAGTTGATTTCAAGATGACCACACCCTTGTTATCCTGTCGAAAGAAATTAGAGGGTCAATTAACGTGCAATTGATAATGTCCATGAATCACGTGTAGCTGTTGTAAGAAACTAAAGCTGCACACATATCAAGTTGCATTTCTCTATAAGCCACATGCCTATTTTCATCTTTTTTAATTCAATCATTTATTCTTTTTTCGTTCCTGGGGTGAAGTGAGGTCGTCAGGGTCGTAATTAGCGGTGGATTAGGGGTTGGCTGCTTAAAGTTTCCATCACCGTCGAAAAATCAAATTTAGCACACTCCTTGGTATTGAAACATTAGATAATTGTGCCAAGTTTCGCATCTTTTGGATAATGGAAAGGCAGTCTACAAAAACCTTTATTCAACAAATTACGCATTAGGCTATTAATCAAGCTGTCTGTAATACAACAACTCGCTCCATTCTAATGGCTGTAAAAGGTGAACCATTGAGAATTCAGACATTAAATTTGGCATGTAATCTATAGGGACATTTGTTATTATACAGGTGAACATTCTACAATAGTTTTAAAATGGTAATATCTAAAGAAACTAATCTCCCGACAAGTTCCCATGGTTGTGGTCACCTTGAAATCAACTCAGTTGCTCATAAAAATCTGAACAACAAATTGAGACATTTCAATTTCAAGAGGATATATTCTTGTACCTTTGTGCCAAGTTTCAACTCATTTAATGAAAAAAATGAGCCTGTTATAAAAGCAGTCGTATTTGACGGGGTCATGAGATCTCGTTTGTTTTTGTTATCTTTAGCAGATGGAAAATTTTAACATATCACAAACCTTTACACGAATAACTATGTAAGAAATTGTACAGTGAATAAGTCACTACAACTAGCGCTGATAACAAATTTTATTGATGTCTACACAAATATGCCTATATCCTCTTAAGTTAGGGTTTACCGTTATCATTTTTCATATCATTGAACAGGAACCCACTACAAAACTACAACATAACCAGCCCACTAGATCTAAAGGTTCAAGATGGCAATGGCGAAGAACATCGTGAGGAGACAAAAGTGGGCAGAAACATATGGCCTTACTTTGGAGCCGACTTACCGACTAATAGGGTAAGTAAAAACATACCTTTAAACTACGTAAAACACAGCTAAGTTTGGACTACGTAAACCCAGCTCAATGTATACGTTAAACACAGCTTTGAACTACGTAAACACATCTTCCAGCTGAGTAAAACTAAGGAGGTAAACACAGCTTTTTTGCTAACGTTAACTTCCCCTTGGAACAGTTAAACAGCACAGTAACTGTTTGACACATTAGTATATATAGGTTTCTTGCAAGTTCTAATTGCAAGTGACAAAACATGACACACAAACAAATTTAAAGGTAAACAATATAATAAGGAGCTACTATAGTCTTAAGTCTAACACTAAACCATAATACTATAAGTAAGTATATAAACTTGATCCGTACGTCCTTTTACGAACTGAATTGAGCCTGAAATAACTAAAGTCCGTCTGCAAGTGGTAACGTTGTTATGCAGAAAACATAATTTTCTACAAAGACATTATGAATATCATCATAGTACTTTCTTTGTTTCAGACAAAGCTACAAAAATGTACCACGTCGGTGAAACACTTTGTATTCATCAAGGTTCACAAGACAGGTTCTACCACGGTTTGCGTTATGCTGTACCGGTTTGGATACGTTAACGGTCTCAACTTTGTGCTTCCTCGAGTCCCGGTCAACGTTGGCTGGCCACACTACCTTCGGGCAGAAGACTATCTCCATCTGAAGGACGGGTATCACTTTGACGTTCTTGTTGACCATACGGTCTACCACAGACGGATCATTGACAACCTAATGCCAGCCGATACATCCTTCATTGCAATGCTCCGCTACCCACTACACCACCTCAAGTCGGTCTTCAGCTGGTATAAGGTTCCAGGTCAACTCAACTTAAAAGATGCTAGAAACCCTCTGGAAACGTTTCTAAGAAACCCTAGAAGATACCATGAGAATTCGATACGTAAGGAGCTATCAACTGAGTCATCAACTGAGCCAAGATCTTCCTCCTTGACGCGCAACTTCATGGCTTTCGATTTAGGCTATCCACCTGGTTTAGCTGATGACATGGAAATGGCGCAAGCGTATGTACAAAGGCTGGATAGTGAACTGGACTTGGTCATGATTCTAGAGTATCTGGACGAGTCGCTTGTTCTCCTAAAACGAACCATGTGCTGGTCCATACGGGATATCTTGTACGACACCTTCAACGAAGCTATCCGGTACAGATACAACATGGACCTAACGCCAGATATGGATGCAAACTACAGAAAATGGAGTAAGGTCGACTACCTTCTATACAAACATTTCAATAATAGCCTTTGGAAGAGGATATCACAAGAAGGGGATGATTTTCGCCAAGAGGTTGATCATTTTGTTTCCGTAAATAGTCGGGTGAAGTCGTTCTGTGAGAAAAAGAGAAATGATCAAATCGTCATCCCGGCTTCCAAGTGGGACGCGCATGAGTTTTCCGTGAACCTGTCGTTTTGCCACCTGTTGCAGACGACGAGGATGACATTTTACAAAGCCATTTTGAAACGCCAACGTAGCAAGCTACTTTTCAATGACTTCGGCGCCAAACCCGTATCTAGCAAAAGGAAAGCTAGGAGAATAAAGAAACGCAAGAAAAGCAAGTCAGACATACTTTCCGGCAAACAGAACTGAACAAATATTCTGTATCTGTATCTATATAACGGGGGCCCTTCACCCTCCGCGTTATAACTGGCAAACACCGAGGACGTTATTGTGAATATAAATTTTGAGCTGCGTTAAACAGTGCGCCCTAACTTGCCACGCTTTTGGAATTTGCTCTCTTCGGAAGCTGGTGACGAATTTATACAAACACAAATAAAAATTCTAATTTTATAATATATTAGCTTTCTTTTGACAGTAGAATTGTGATTCTGTGTGCTTCTTGTCTCCCACGAGGAGGGCTGAATCTTTCACAATCCAGATCGTGTTTTCATGGGAAATGGTTTTTGGCCGTACTGCTTAGCTATGTTTAAACTGTGATTGTGTCAGCTATAAATGAAAAACATTGTACAGCTAGGCAGCTGTGATGCTGTCTTTGTCTCTGGCCAGCATGACGGTGTGCTGTCCTCCCCCAGACACAAGGACAACATCTCTGTTCTCCAGCTGTCTCCCGGACATTTTTGCCGGCACCCAGACGTCATCGTCATTGCTCTGCGACAGCTGCAAGTTGGTACCCATGCCCCAAGAGTACGCCTCCCCTAAAATAAAAAAAAGAACAAAAACATTTATAAGAGGCAACAGTATAATTCCGGACGAACACTTTAATTTCGGAAAACCTTAATTCATTTCAAAATAGATTAACCAGATGAATTACTATTTGTAGGTATGATATATCAAAAGATGATGAACATATAGGTTGCAATCAGACCGATTTGAATGCATCTTGACCACTTCAATTCAATCTGATGGTTACCAGCTTGTAAAAATTAATGCTAGGAGATCAACATAAAAACAGAGTATGGGGGGAATGATGTTGACTTTATTGACAATGAGACAAGTCATTACAAGGGTCTGCCTACGCAACTTTAGGCTGGTAGCGGCAGAACCTACAAGGATGCGGACGAACATACAAAGAATTTATAACAAGAAACAATACAATATAATGCAATAAATTAATCGATAACTATAAAAAGTCATGCAACTATACAAATAGCTTACTTAAAAGATTGGAGTAGGTGGAAGGCCAGTGTACTATCATACTATGAGTTTAATATTAAAATCGTGACAAGAGGTGGCTTTTGCAACGGGCATAAATTTTAGTCTGAAACTGTTTCGAAAGCAAGTCCTTAAGAAGGTTTTACCATTTTTTGTGACAGCAAACGACACTGATGACCCAGTAGCCACACCACAGATGTTCCTGAGGCCTGTGAGCTGTGTGGGTTTGGTGACCTCTTTATCCATGTCGGCACCCAGGCCCAGTCTGCCATACTCTCCTCTACCCATCACATAAACTTCACCTGAAACAGAGTGAATAAATGAATGAATGAATGAATGAATGAATGAATGAATGAATGAATGAATGAATGAATGAATGAATGAATGAATGAATGAATGAATGAATGAATGAATGAATGAATGAAGACCTTCATTGTACTTTTTTTTCTTTCTAACAAGCTAAGTACAGGTCAAGGTGAATAGAATACATCTAGTGATTCTAAGTACAATTTTTGTAGGGTGTAATACATGACTGAGACTACAGGTTCTTTAAGTATACTAGTACTAGTATATACAGATTCAACTCCTTGTCGCTTCCTAAGACAGTTGTAAATGTAGCTGCAGGTGGAGTTTAGAATACGTGGTTTGTCTAATTGCATGAGGAATGCAAATTTGCAGTATGATTTAGATATTGAAAGCATGGAAACTTATCTTGCACACATTTGAAGAAGATATTTCTCTCATCGTTGTATAGTGAACAGTTAGCAATAAAATGACACTCGTCTTTTATCTTGTTTAAGTTATAATATTGACAAATTTTTTGCTGGAGAGGAATGCGGTTGTGTCTACCTTTTTCAACATGCAGTTTGTGTGAACTAACACGGAGTTTTGTGATGGCTGTTCTATGTCAATTGTTTGGAATACTAAGATATTTCTCCTCGTGGTAAGACGTTTTCAGTAATCTATATGTGCGTATGCGTAATTTGTTGTGAAAGATTGGAAGTACAGGTCTTTGAAACGTAGATATATATAATAGTGAAAGTTAAATCTCAATCCAGTTTTAGCTCACTGAAGAGCTAGTCTTCTACTGGTCGTGACAGAGAGAACATACGCCGTGTACAGTTTTTACAGGTTCATTTGGCAGGGGAAATTGCCCAAGCTCTTTTGCAAAGCACAATTGACAGTGGACCACAGCTTAACATCCTGTCGTAAGATCTGCAACTCTTTCGAGTAGCGAGCAACACTCTCTATCTAAATCAAGTTCCAGAGGCAGGGACGCTAACCACTGGACTATGTAAGCTACCTAGGGAGGATTCGTGACTTTTTCAGCTATCATTTGAAGTCATAAAAATTAGTTCTCAGAGCTATCTGCGGTTTCCATTTGCAGTATGATACCAACTTACGATGTATGTTTGCAAATGTAAATTCAATCACTGATCACCCAACATACAATATCATGTTTACCATATTGCAACATGACAAGTTTATGTATTGAGGACGTCAAATGTGATTTTAGAGAAGACGCCAAGGGAAACATTTTATATTACCTACAGTTTATAAACATAGTCCTTTCTGAATGAAATTCCAGTCACCAGAATGTAGAAAGAGACTTCTGAATGCCTGAATTCTTTTCAAGATATTCATGATTATGTTCTTTTAAGAATCTAGAAGGCAAGGCTTTTTAAAAAGAGGCAAACGCCCTCATGCCCTGACCATGCAACTCTTTACTCTGGGGAGTACATGGGGTGATCAATCAGTTAACGGCCTTACCCAGAAATGATAAGCACAACTCAAATTTTGAGGCACAACTTCATAGTATGAAGGCTTTTAACAATATCCTCCAAATTTCAAATCATTACATTTACAGTCATTACTTTCCAGGCATTCGTTTTTTGCAAATCAGAAGGTAAGTGGCGAGAAAGACAAGAGTGAATTGTGATCAGACGTGTGTGGGTTGAGTTCCCCATGCCATAAATTCTTTGTCATTAACAAAAGACATTGTCAAAATGTTTGATAATGATTCTCTTCCTATTTCAAGCAGAAAGAATTGGGTGTCTGACTTCCAGCAGTGCAAGTTGACCCGCACACCTCAGGTCGCAGCTCAATTGTCCACTTTTTTCCCCCTTCTCCCTTACCTAACATTACTGGGTGTCGCATACAAAGTAATGATCACACTAACTTGAATTTTGGTACACATTCATATAAGACTTTATACTTGACATCTATGCTTCGAAATCTGAGTTGTGCATATCATTTCGGAGTGAGGCCGAGGACTTATTGATCACCTCGTACTAGGTCACATGTGGCCACCTGTTCAACAGTGACATGTCTGACAGTTATATTTTGCCCCTCAGGAATCTTTAGAATGTCCCCATTTCCCCTTGATATTCTGTAAAACTCCACGCCATGAAAAAGGGAACCTCCTTCAAACCCATCCCCCTCCTTGGTCGCTCTACTCCATCATACCCCTTGCAATTTTTTTCGAGAAAAATTACTCAAGAAAGAAAACCAGGCTTACCGTCTTCTGACAAGGCTACAGTGTGATGCTGCCCTCCCACGATCTGAGTCCATCTCTTGCCCGAGAGTGACTCCACTTTTTCAGGCACATACCTCGCTGCATCACCATCCAATCCTGAACCAGAAATATAAATAGATTATGTCACTCAGATTGATTTTTAAATGATTACGCAGACATAGAAATCCTAGATCTGATACATCTGTGACGTATTGAGAGTTTTTTTTTAATTTCTTGAGAAAACGTAACGTTAGCTCACCTTTATCCGTTGGGTAACCTACATTTGGATATAACTAAGTTGACAGTGGTTTCAACCGTAACATTTTGAAAATATTGAAATTTGAAACCATTGTCCGTCGACCTGATACCATGATCCAAAGACCAACAGATATAGGTTACCCCACGGATAAAGGTGAACTAGGGTTAACACAACCATTTCACACATTACATGGATGCTCCACTCTTGGGGACCATGCTTGGATTCCTGACTTTTTGCCATGTGCCAATGTTCACTTCCAGCCAGCCTACAGCAGAAATTTGAACTCAGGCCAGCTCAACCTTTGCATCCTGCCAGTCTCAACTTACAGCATGGGGACACACTTGGACCAGGGCCAAAGGTAATTACAAACTTGCACACACACGCACCAAGAGAAACGAAAAACAGAAAACAGTGTCTACCATTTTCAAATGTGTTCTATAATAAACGTCTTACCCATTTGGTAGTAGTTGTTGAGTCCGAAAGCGTACACGTCTTCCTTGTCGTCTGAGATGGCGAACGTGTTGTGGCTCCCGCAGAAGACGTCGGCAAACTTCATGTGGCTTTTCCTGCTGCCCATCTTACTCTTCATCCTGACCAGGGCAGGGTCTAGGAGCAGGCCTGCAAAATAACAGGGGGGGGGGGGGGTCATTTCAGCTGTTACCAGGTCTTTCATATAGTAAGGTTCTTTAGGCACAACCAAGACGTACTTACTTCCGACGTTTCGATGTCTATCAGACACCATTATCAGGGTAGAATGACTGGAAACTACTTCTTGCTGCTACTTATAGCCGATGTAGGTGGCGCTGCAGCAGCAAGAATACCGTCCCAAACGTGGCTCAGCTTGTATCCCCCCCTCGTCTCTGTTCATGACTCACAGGAGCTGATTTTCTGATGTTTGGATCAGATTTGATGTCTGATTAGACATCGAAACGTTGGACGTCAGTTACTCCTTCGTTGTGCCTAAAGCTAGGGGCACAACCCGCCGTACATGCAATTTGTCCGTACGTTTCTTTGGGAGACCACGTCTGCCACGTATTTCTGAAAACGTTCAGGCTGCACAGGGCAGGCGCATCGCCCGTACTGGCTTGCACAGGGGCGAATCCGCAGCCCGATGGCACACAAGTTTTACCTGCACGTAAAGTTCTACAGCGTGTTTGCGAGCTCCAAAATCCGTCAAATTCCCTACGAGTTCATACGGAGGCGGTACTTACCACATACGTATCCCAAAAGATTGCCCACATTTTGGCACGTAGACAGCACGTATTTGCACGTACGGCGGGTTGCACCCTTAGCTTAAAGAACCTTACTATATGAATAATTGCCAACCTGTTACCGTGTCTGTTTGCAAACTTTCATTACCTACATACTTACATGTACTGTAGGATGAAAGTGGACAACTTTAGAATGAGCTGTCGATGCCATGAAGCATCATAATAGCTGCTAAAACGATTCAGCCTTGCCACAGCTCGCCTTTCCCATTAAAACAGTGGAGGCAACCCTGGCTCAAAATCTAAGGCCTTAATTATAAGGGGAAAATGATGTGTTTCCTGTTTCCCTACCTACCCCACGAAAACCTGCCGACCAGACTTGTTTTTGGGTGGGCAGTGGAGTCACATAGTTTCCAATTAGAATGTTTTTGACTTCTTCCTATTGAAGTTAAAATACTGCCTGTCCCTAAGGATAAATGTATCTATCATGCACAAAATTAAAGAATGACATTGAAAGACAAAAGAATTTTAAAAAAGATTATCTCTACTGACCCTATTCTTTAGGACTGAAACAGGAAACACGGCCCCTGTGGTAGTATGTAGGCTGGCTTTGTGACACACTTTCTTTTCTTTCGTCATTTCTATTACACCCGCGCATTCCATTAATAGGTTAAAAAGATTCTGACAACAAAAGAATAAACATTTATTTATCTCTTGCCTTTTGTTAGCAACGTTTTGTGTTACCTTGTCCACGTGCAAGAGGTCATGCAGGGTTCATTATCATAGATTTATTCACTGTCGATCACACGAGCCTCGCTTATAAGTGACAAGGACAGTTTTGGGGCCAAAAATACGCAAGACCTATACGCAAGACCCTCTGAAGATCTCAAAATTGGCCTACCTTCCAGTGATCGCGAAGTTCGTCCGAAGAACGTACATGATGTGACAGGGGTATAAGCAATGACTGAGGCACACATATTGTACTTACTGCGTCCCTTGCGGCCCCCTCTGACCGTAAAACACTCGGCGATTCTCCCTAGTTCGCCCTGCTCTCCGCAGCCAAAGGTATACAGGTCTCCATCCTCTGTTAGACAAGCTACATGGCTCTCACCGCTGGAGATCTTCAGTACTGGTGCTGGGAGGGGGATCTCTACTGGTCTGGGCTGGACCTTACCATCACTGGTCAAGCCAAACTGGCCATTGTTGTCCTGTTGGAAGAAACATTACAGTTCTTTATCAGTTACATTTATGTGTTAGACAGACCACTTGGCTCTCACTGCTGGAGATCTTCAGTACTGGTGCTGGGAGGGGGATCTCTACTGGTCTGGGCTGGACCTTACCGTCACTGGTCAAGCCAAACTGACCATTGTTGTCCTGTTGGGAGAAACATTACAGTTCTTTATCAGCCACATCTGTCCGCTGGAGATCGCAAATACACAACATATAGAACATGACCACTATTTTGTGGCAAAAGATTGGGGTCTGTATTACTGAGTTATATACCTGGTAATAGTAATAAGTAACGTTAAGCTAAAGGGCACAACCCGCCGTACGTGCAATTTGTCCGTACGTTTTTTTGGAGGCCACGTCCGCCACGTATTTATGAAAACGTGGGGAACAACTGGCAAGAGCAGGGAAGGAGTACATCAACACGGCAACACAAGGTTTTGCCCGCACGTAAAGTTCTACGGGGTGTCGGCGTGCTCCAAAATCCGTCGGATTCCCTTTACGTGTTCGTACAGAGGCAGTACGGATCCCAAAAGATTGCCCATGTTTTGCCACGTACGACGGGTTGTGTCATTAGCTTTACCAACAATACTCTGAGTCTGTGACCTTCTGGTCTACAAAGTACGTAGAATCAGAAAGTACGTAGCATCAGAGAATCACACACAAACACACTATCCAGTTTATCGTCTGTTGTTCCCCATCAGGTGAGGGTTAGACGTCCTTGGACGACAACTCTTCATTGTGTATTTTGGGCATCACAGAAACACAGACAAGCAATCAACAAAAATGAGTAACTAAAGCTAAGGGCACAACCCTCCGTACCTGCAAATACTGTACGTGCTGCCTACGTGCCTAAATGAGGGCAATCTTTTGGGATCCGTAAGTGGTAAGTACTGCCTCCGTACGTCCTTGTTGGGAATCCGACACTCCGTAGAACTTTACGTGCAGGCAACACTTTGTGTGCCATCGGGCTGCGGATTAGCCCCCCGTACGTGCCAGTACGGGCGACGCGCCTGCCCTGCACAGCCTGTAAGTTTTCAGAAATACGTGCCGGACGTGGCCCCCCCCCCAAAAAAAACGGACAGACAAATTGCACGTGCAGCAGGTTATGCCCTTAGCTTTACAGTAAAACTGACCCTGAATGTTCCCCAGCACCAAACCCTGCCGTCTGTGGTGAGTGCGATGGTGTGGGAGTCTCCAGCGCCCAGCTGTGCGATCTTGCTGCTCAGTTCCACTTTCCCTGGGACAGTTTCAGTGCCAATCTCCGAGGTGTCTCTTCCCAGCGCTCCCTCGTCGTTACACCCCCAGGACCAGACCTGAAAACAAGATTACAATTAGACCACACAGGGTTAAACTAGTCTCAAAGCAGACCCTATGGTGCCTTAGAGATAGTATCAAAGCTGGCAAAGGAGTATAGCTGGCAAAGGAGTAAAGCCGGCCAAAGGAAGTCAAAACGGGCTTTGATACTTGTCTCTAAGGCACCGTAAGGTTGGACAAGTTTTCAAAAATTCACTTGTCTTACCGGGTAAGTACATAAAAGATTTACTTGCCCGAACCAACTTTTCACTTGCCCGAAATTTAAATCACATTTTTCTATGGTTTTTCCATTGATGGAATTCTTGTAATGGCTCTATTTTTCTGTGTTGTCCAATGCTTGATGCCATGGCTGTGAAAAGTAGAAAGTATATCAGAATGTCACTCAATGGAAAAAATCTAACTTGCCCGATCGGACAGTGGGTAGGTCATGTACTTGCCCGGTCATATGTGTGTGTGTGTCTGTGTGTGATTGTGTGTGTCTGTGTATGTGCGTGTCTGTGTGATTGTGTGTCTGTGTGTGTCTGTGCGTGTGTGTGTATGTGTGTGATTGTGTGTGTGTGTGTCTGTGTGTGTGTGTCTGTGTGTGTGTGTGTGTCTGTGTGTGTGTCTGTGTCTGTGTGTGGAATTGTGTGTGTGTGTGTGTGTGTGTGTGTGTGTGCGTGCATGTGTGCGTGTGTGTGCGTGCGTGCGTGCGTGATCTTCACTTGCCTGGACAATAGGGCTAGTGGACTTGTCCAACTCTGCTTCATGAAAAATCTACCTCTGCCACACAAAACATCTACCTCTGCCACATGAAACATCTACCTCTGCCACATGAAACATCTACCTCTGCCACATGACACATCTACCTCTGCCACATGAAACATCTACCTCTGCCACATGAAACATCTACCTCTGCCACATGACACATCTACCTCTGCCACATGAAACATCTACCTCTGCCACACAAAACATCTACCTCTGCCACATGAAACATCTACCTCTGCCACATGAAACATCTACCTCTGCCACATGACACATCTACTTCTGCCACATGAAACATCTACCTCTGCCACATGAAACATCTACCTCTGCCACATGAAACATCTACCTCTGCCACATGACACATCTACCTCTGCCACATGAAACATCTACCTCTGCCACATGAAACATCTATCTGCATGAAATATCATCAAAATATCTAGAAACCCACAAAGTTCCCCAAAATGTTTGGCATAGAGTGCTTCTCTTGTAGTCGGTAGGTGGTTCTATCCCAGGCCGAGATACTAGTATATCATATTTTCAAAGGCATTTCAAAATGGTACATTGTACATGCTGCTTTTTCTGCGAAGCATGCAGCATTTGGAAAAAAAGTAGAGCAATTGAACATATAAAACACTACCAGCGAACTAGCCCCATACTGAAGCTAAAAAGCACAAAGCAGTGAGGCCCATGGCTTAGTACAAACGGAGATTGGTGTTGGACTATGCAGCATTTGGTAAGGGAAGGCAAAAAAATCTACAAAAAAGAAAATGCTATGAAAAATAATCAAAATCCATCTACGACTCTATGACACGGGTTACTCTCTTAATGATCCTAATAAAATAAACTCTCAATCGCCTAGACTGTCTTGAACTCTAGAAAAGCGGCTAAGGTTGAGGAGAAAGTAATTTTCAAGGTTAAAAAATAAGACTTACCTCTCCTTTGACAGTGAGTACTACAGTGTGCATGCCCCCTGCACACACATCAATGACTTTGTCCTGGATAGCCACCAGCCCAGGCTTTTTTCTCTCCATGATGTCCTGTCCTAAACCAAGCTGTCCGGTATCTCCCTGACCCAGAATCAGGACAACGCCTTCGACTGTACGACAGGAAGGCTGGACTCCTGAAACAGAGAGAAGTTAGGCCATCGATGTTGGTTTGATTATGGATGTCCTGAAAAAACATTTTGCAAGGTTTGCGTGCATGAAAGTTTTTTCTAGTTATTAGAATGTGCTGAAGGCAATCAGCCTTTAACACGTCGAAATTGCGACACCTCTTACCATCATACAAAGCTCCCTTGGGACAAAATGCAACACTCCCTTGAGACAATATGGCGGTTCCCTAGGACGCTAACGAAACCAATACAGGTTTGAAAAGTAGCATAGTGGTCCTCATTTTAGCGTGGTGGTCGCAAATTATAGTGTAGTGGCCCGTCACGCTAACAATGCACTAGCTAGAACCCTGTAGTAAAGTTATATTAGTCACCAAGTTTCTGTTGCACTTGTGGCTCTGTCACATCAGAGGCTTTGGGCCATGCACGTCTGGACTTTGTCATGATGACGTCATCAGCAGTGGAGTCTGCTGCTCTCTTGCGAGTCTTGGATGGGGCCATCTCCTGATAAGGAAATAATTATTACTGTAAATGCATTAAGTTCGAGGGGATCTAATTTCGCGGTAGCAGGAAAATGGTCAGTGTTCGTGGTGGTTTAAGTTCGCGGTAGGGCCATAGAAAAATGTTCACGGTAAATTGGCATCGCGAAAACCGCAAACATAACCCCACCTCGAACATTTCTGCATTTACAGTATCATAAGGCCTAGGAAAAAATATGTTGTGTTTCCTGGTTCACTCCTGAAAAAAATAGGGTTGGTAGCTATGCTATAGGGATTATCTTCTTTTTCTTGTATTTTTTTAGGCTAGCCAAAACTCTAGTGATACATATTACAATACAGTTGAACAGAAATGCATGAGGACACTTGTCTTTCAATGTCAAACTTTAATTTTGTGCATAATAGATACATTCATCCTTCTTTAGATAGGACAAGTAGCGTTTTTACTTCAATAGGAAGCAGGCTGAATAAAAATTTTAACTGGAAGCTAATACAACTTTTATTTTCCTAGGCCTTATCATTATTAGTGGCAGTGACAGGGCTTTGTGCGAGTGGTAGGCCTTAGGGGCATGTTCGGGCATGACGCACCCGCCATAATATACAAGTCAGGGGTAGGAGGAACCCCTTGCATCCTTGGTCGAAAGTCCTCCTAGGAGACGGAAATTTCAAATAATAAACCTGCATCTGCTGGGGGTAACTTCTCTCTGATTACTTTTGTATGCTATTTTTTCTGCTATGTTTTCAATCATTTTGGTAAATGCAAATCGGACTTCTTGTATAAACATGTCTTTTGAATTCAACAAATATCAAGACAATCATTAAAGAGGATGTAAATACAAATCAATTCATGCAAATCTATTAAACAGCTTGTGACACATAGAAACCATAATTTCAGAATTTATGCAAAAAAGCAGCAGCAAACCTAGCTTTAAGCAGTTGAGATGCATATTTACAAAAAAAGTACACGGTTCTCCTGTAAAAAAACAAGTTTTGAACACCCGTCAAGGAAAACGCGTGCCGGGCTTTGCTGGAACAGTAAACCAGAAATGACGTCACTGCCGGGAGAGCGAATGGAACACTCAAGTCTTGTCCGCCATCTTTTTTATTTGTAAACACAGGGACATCGCATTTCTCGGGGGAGTGCCTTTACCAATATGCCCGACCAATGCTGCGCAGGGTTTTGCTCAAACACTAGGGCTCAGATAGTTTTCACCTATCAGTTTCCTTCCGAGGAAAGCGTACAAAACAAATGGGTGCAGCAGATTCGCCGCACCAGATCCGTGGAAACTTACGCCTTACGCGGTCCTGTGCAGTGCACATTTTGAAGAGGGGTGTTCTGACACAGGGAAAAGTTTAAAGGAACAGTTTGGATTGAAGGTAAACAGCAGGAGAGATTTGTTGCCTGGTGCTGTTCCGAGCATAGTTCCGCGAGGACCAATTAATATATGGTAATACCGTTGTTAATGTTTTCTTTAATCAATGGTCACCATTAAATAAGGTGATTCTAATGTCAATTGAGGACTTACTGGTTACCACCGCGTAAGTATGAATGACTTTTATGAAGTGGTATTTAGCAGGGTAAGGTAAAGTTCATGACAAAATTTATTTCCATGTCATTTTGAGACAGCTCTTAACACATTTTGATAAGAAGGAACTAATGCATTGACATCTGTTGTACATGTATTCCAGATACAAAGGTGTCCACTGTGGTGAAAAAGATGCTATGCAGCAAGAGGCTGTTGCCTGACATCCAAAAACTGTCACCAGATCACCAAACATGCTCACTGGAGGCTTTTCATAGCCTCCTTATCCACTTTGCACCCAAGATGTACCATTTTTCATTTGAGGGCATGGAGTGCATGTAATCAAAATAAATTGCCCCAGTCTGTAAAATCTTTTCAGAACATTTCATCCAGTTTATGCTGTCATACAGGAATACTCATGCTCACTTTGAAATGATTCCGTTTATCTGCTTGTAGAGTAATTACGCCATTACTGATATTTTCAGAGTGATCATTGCGGCTATGCACTGGAATGAAAATGGATATCAGGCGCAGCACACCACCAAGGATGGTAGAAAAACGTATAGTCTGTACTACCCAAAACACAAAAAAGGCGGGCATGTGGTCCGCAAAGTCCTGGAGGATGCATCTTTTGGTGAGTATCTGTTGTGTATATAGCTGGTATAATTAACCACCCTTCTGTGTAACACTCGATCTTTGTAGGCTATCATATACAATGTACATAGTTTTTCACTTGGCGACTGGTAATATGCAGCACGAGCCAAGATATCATTGATGATACTAGTTAGCAATTTATTACTGATCCATACATATTTCTAACAGGGTATGTCGCAAGTTTGCTGAACATCATTGAGGGTCTGTGTAAGGGCCAAGAAAACCACATCCAGAACGAGTCCCCGAAGCCTTTGCTGCCTCTTATGAACATCTGAACAAGGAGGAGGCAGTGAGGGCTTATGTCACACGCTTCAATGTTAACAATTTGATGCTTGCATTGTTTCACATTGTAAGGTTGTCCCTGTGTAAACCCAGTAATTACAAATAGTTCATCATGTGCCATGTAGAAGTATACCAAAGTTCCAGTCTGTAGTCGGGAATATCTATGTAACATGAGGTGGTGTTGCCAATATGTAAAGACAAAACAAATAGTTCAAGTCATCATGTGCCGTGTAGAAGTATACCAACTTAGTTCCTGTTCGTAGTTGGGAGGAATATCTATGTAACATGACATGGAGTTGCCAATATGTAAATGTCATAAACTGCTCTAATGTATGCTCTACATACATTGCATGTTCCTAAGCGCATACATGTATAATGGATCTAAACATTTACATAATTATATAATCCAAAGGTGGGTACTTGAAACCAGTAAACTCTTCTGAGGGGAAGGTCTCCCTGATCTTGTTCACTGCACATGCTGGGATGACTCTAATCTTTGCTCCCAGCCACCCCCAGCACCATCTCACCAACTGGCGGTAGGCATTACGGATGGTACCCAGGCTAGTTTAATTTACCATGGGCAGCTGCATCATAGCCATCTGCTCCTGAAGGCTGATCCCTGACACCCTCAGTTCTTCATGCTGCAGGAACACAGAAATGCTTGTCAGAATCTAAGCGTAGATTGTCGTTCAATGAGTTCACATTCATTTGCCGTGTGGCGAAACTTGATAAACAACAGACAAGAGAAACACCTGGACACCTGGAGTTGCGGTACATTGGGGAAGGAGCGAAACAGACTGGACAGAAGAGAATAGAAATCTGTGGTGGCCCGCATCAGCATCAGCCAAACTACTGTAAATGCTGAAACTTTCGTAGTGGCTTAATATTCACAGTTTTCGCGTCGGCCGCTTCACCACAAACTTAAACACATCCATGGCAGTAAGAGACTACAGTGCATGGTGCTACCGCGAACTTAAAACCACCGCGTCCTTTGTCCCACTACCGCAAAATTAAATCTCTGAGAACTTAAATGCATTTACAGTATATAGTGAAAAGGAAAGAAAAAGAATAGCTACTCTCCAAGCAGATCAGCCAGGCTTGTTTGGTACCTTTTTGTGTGTCTGCATCTCTTTTCTGTGCATCTGCATCTTTTGTACAGGCCAAGCCCTTGAGGCGTCAAAAAACGTGCGTCAGTATAGAGAGATGTAGACATGCAGATAAGCCCACAAAACTTTGTCAGGTACTCCCTCCCACTGGTGAATGGACTTGGGAATGTACTTATTTGATGGTGGTCACAGCAATGAATATTTACTTACAGTAATTGCGAGCAGCACCAGTGACTCCACATCTTGTGGTGGCAAGTTCCTCACCCCCGTGGCAATCCTTGCTCTCCTCAAGAAGTACTAAAGGTACGACAATTTACATTCAGTTTGATGTTGCTTGTTAAAACAAAACGCATCATTTAAGCTCATAAGACATTCAACCTTGTATCGGATGACATTTCAATGGACCTGTATAAAGAACAATAAAGCACTGAATACCATTACAGTTGAAAAGGTAGACAGAAGCTGTGTAAAAATGACACCGTAGAAGTCGACCCACCTTGGTCTGGGTAATGGAAAGACCAACCCCGACTGCTTCGACACACCTTGATTTGGTCAATGGTAATACCACTTCTTCCAGCTTCTTCCACCAAAGCTGCCAGCCTGGGGCAGTCGGGGTTGGTCTTCATTAGACCCCTTGTCCATAGCTCTCTCAGCTTTTCCCACTGCTTGTCTGTTATCATCGCTCAGTCTACTAGAGGCAAAAATAGAAGGTTATTGGAAACTTCTTATTTTATGATTCGTTGGAGGATTTGATTGATTGCATGTTTTGATTTGGTATTTTGAACAATTGATTGGTTGATTGATTGATTGATTTGGTATTTTGAACAAATGATTGGTTGAAAAAAATGAATGATTGGTTATTACTAATTTTAGATTCACAATGTTTGATGGATTGACAGCTTACATGATTATCTCCCTGGCTGAATGGACCCTGGTCCTGCCTGTAATGGTAGTAGGCACACTGCAGTCCCCAGGGGTCGAGGCAGACCGAGGGTAACCCTGGGTGAAGGGTAATGCAGTCAGGAACGGGCACCATCATGTGCACCAGCTGCTGCCGTTTTACATTCATCTGTTCTACTTCATGGCAGCACACACATATTCTGTCGTTGTGGGCATTATGGTACAGTGACCACATGAGCACCTGAAACACGTGTATGCGTTAACTACCACCCCTTTCATTCCTAGCCTGAGTACCATCCAGAAAGTAGTTCACTCCGGCGTTCATTATATATATATATACTGTTGTAATCGAACGAGAGCTCTAGAACCTATTCCTTGATTCGCTAATTAATTGACGTTAGCACCAAACAGTTTGAATGTGCATGTCTCCAGACGGATAGCAGAACATAGGAGCGAACTACTATCCGGATGGTACCCAGGCTATTTCATTCCAGCACTCAAATAAATAAAATAAAAGCACCGGAAATTTAGCTGGAATACATAATACAATCTATTTGATTCTTGGTAACATTCAACATGTTGACAATCACAATGCACTGTGACTGTAACAAATTATTTATGTGACACTATAACTTGTGAACTACCAACCCTTTCCTTTACAATGGTGCCAAAATAAGAATAATCAACTAATAAAAACATATAGAATATACTTGAAGGTGTGCGGCCTGACAGGGGTTGACCCACTGGACAGAGCCAAATGGAAGCGAAGTGTGAAGACTGGCCGACTGCTGCCTACCCCTGCGTCAGGGAACCCAGCAGCAGTATAATCTAACCATGGGTACTAGTGAGTGAGTAGTGAGTGAGTGAAAACCGTCTTTTGTTTACATGTTGCCAAAATGTAGGTTTAGTTGTCAAATAGAATTACCAGTGTTTCAATTGGACAGCCACCGTCTTTTATCTCCAGTAGTAGTATTCTAATCCATTTCCAGGTAAATATAACTATGTAAAAACAACAAAAAAATGCATTATGATTATGATAAAAAAGCTGCTACCGCAAGTCTATAATTTTTAGACCGATTGTAAACGTAACGTAAGACTTGGCGGAACATAATTTTTCTGCATGCCCCTGCCTGCGACATCTACTCTCCAAATCTCCAACTCCCGTAGATATCATGTTAGCACCAGGTAACATCCATTATCATAATACCGGCACAAATCATAATACCGCCAAATAAATCAGCGATGAATTTAATGAGATCTAGTACTGCAACAACAGTAAGTTCTGAGGTATGCACACATCGAACATCCACGGGTTTAACACATTTTTAAAAAGGCTTCGATAACGATGCATTCGAATACAACAAGGCCAAAAGTTTTCAGTTCTTTTTCGGGGCAGGCGAGCTTGTCGTGGGACAAACACACGGTCACGTTCATCGCCAGATTTGTAGATAATAATCACATGTGCTCACGGCACAAGATGAGCATGTTTCAACAGCAATCTTGAATTTCTGTTGATGACCTACAACTCGTGTAAAAGTGTGAAGAACCATTGCATGATAGACCGGATCTACGGCTGAATGGGGCAAAATTGAACGTGCGCCACCATTTTTATATCTACGCTAGCAGTAAAGTTTTAGGTCGTAGCAGTTGTGACGGACACAGAAACTACATGAAAATTCTTGACAGTATACGTCCGTTTTCTCATGACATTTTGTATGTTCATGCAGGTTTATGTTTTATGTGATTACTAATAGAAAAGGAAGGAACAACAGAGGATGTATAAAGGTACATAGCGACAGTTAATTGTGCCGTATTTCTTCCTGGCGGTATAAAACGGAACCCCCTCCCAACCACGCGCCCGTTCTCTGTGAAATTCCGCGGTGTGTTACAATTAAGATATTATGTTTTTAGCAGGACGAAAGAGACAAAAAGATACACAGAAGAATTAAGAAGTGGCAAGGTGGCATTAGGGTAAGCTGTAACAGCAACATGTATGGAGAAAATGATATGTTGACAATTTGTCAAATCAGTATGGCTAGAGAAATAGTCGTAAACGTGGCAGTATTATGATTATAGATGTTATGTTAAAATCGCTGGTGTTTTTTGCGCACAACTTTGTAAATAGACCTTACGAACCAACCCAAATTCTACAACCTTCATGGCCCAAAATACTTTTTTCACTATAAATTTCAGCCAGGTTGTCCAAGTGGCAACCTGAATCAAAAGCCAGGTTGTGCCATCAACATTTCAGGTTGCCCAACTTTCAAGCTGTTACTTTCTTGAAATCAGCTACTTATCCATTACCTTTTCTTCCAGTTATAGTGTAACTATGTTTTATGTCAAAAAAAAATACAAAAGCTTATGCATGTAGGTGGGGGAAAAGCAGTGTTCCAACTGCAGAATTTCAGGTTGCTCAGTGTGCAACCTGGGTTTAAAATTAAGTTGCGCAAAGCAAAATGTGATTGCATTTTCAAGTGGGCAAGTGGGTATTTCGAGCCCAGTGACCTTTCTTCGAGCAAGCCGCCCCCCTCCCCAGGCTCACCGCCATGATAATAATTTATGCTCGGCTCCCTCCAACCAAGGAGGTTATATTGCTCCAACCTTCCACGTCATGTTTCCGCGACGTCTATCCTTTGTCATCTGATAGAAAATTGTTGCCTAAACGACAGTAACACAATTATAGCCCTCTTACCATTCAGTATTTCCCTGTCTCTCGCTCCGGTCCGCCATTCCCTCTGAGCACCGCCCTCAGCGTTACCAACACTGTTGGCAACAGCCCCTCCGTCAAGATCCTCTTCTTTATCTGAACGTACTCCAAGCAAGGAGTTTATGTCTCTGTGGTGCTCAGTGCAGTGGGCGAGGGTCGACGGGGGAAAACTGCGACTACGCTTTTAATCCCCTGCTTCCCCCCTGTAGTCGTATCAGTCTGGTATGAACTGTCTGTCTTGTACGTTTCGTATGTCTTTTTTATTTGGATGTGTCAAGTTGGCAGGAGTGGGTTGGTGGGAGCTCGGCGGACAAGTAACCTGTTGTGGGTAGCTTGACACATCCCTTTTTCTTTCCTTCTTCTCTTGTATGTTCTTTGAAATGATGTAAAAAAAAAATGAAAACAGTGAAAAAACGTCTTGTCTCTCTTGTCTAGTTTTCTTTCTTTTTTGATTTTGTTATACCCCCATTAAAAACGGAGGTTTTTTCAACCTCCTTGGCCCAAGACACAATGCCACCTCCGTTTGCTGGAGACGACACAGACTCCTCTTCCACCTCAAAAAAGGCTTCCATGCTTGACAAAGAGTCAGAGAATTGCTCGACTTCGTCGCTCATATAATAGCGGCCGTGCTGTTGAGCTTACTGCGCGCAGCGGGGAAATCCCTCCCGGTAGTGACGTCATGGGTCAAGTGACGACATACCAAGAAGCGGACTCAGCGCATCGCGAAAGGCTGAGTTTGGAAAGCCGTATAAATTTTATTTCTCATTTATGGCAATTACAAACAACATCTAATTACTACATTTTATGACAAGTTTCATTATTCATAGGCATTTTGACCACTTGTTATGTGTCGCAAGCTGTTTAATGAGATACAAATATATTCATATATGTTTGCAAATACTATATATGCAAATCCATGCGAGTAATTTAACTATTGAGCTAATTTATAGAGGTATTACGCTTTGATTTATGCATACTATGATAGGAGACAATGATTATGTGACCTCGAGTTAATGTGTAGATAGTTATGAGTTAATATATGCAGAACTAGGAGATGATTTATGCATATCCATGAGATAATGAATGTAGAAGTAAGAAATCTATATAACGTTACACAACAAAAATGATTTTTGCATCCTGATGAGGATGGGACTAGGTGAGGGTGAGGTGAGGAGATAGCATGTGCATTACTAGGGATTACTATATGAATTTAGTTTTATTTTATTAGTCATACATATTAGTTAACTAATATGTATGACTAAGATACTGATTTATACATCACTATGATTTAATGTATGTATGAACCTGGCTTATTTTAGCCTGGCTACCACCCGGAAAGTACTTCGCTCCGGCATTCATTATGTACTAGTCGCTTCTAGCTC
Source organism: Branchiostoma floridae x Branchiostoma belcheri (assembly GCA_019207045.1). Classification (NCBI taxonomy): domain Eukaryota; kingdom Metazoa; phylum Chordata; class Leptocardii; order Amphioxiformes; family Branchiostomatidae; genus Branchiostoma; species Branchiostoma floridae x Branchiostoma belcheri. The sequence goes on along the minus strand of CM033026.1, from coordinate 31,393,980 downwards.
TGACGTTCATAATACAGTCGCTTCTCTGCTGTTCCGTCTGGGAAACCTGACCATTTTAACGTATGGAATCGTCCAAATTTTGGACACAGGCGCTGATTGGTCCCTACACATGAGCGAATTATGGAATGGGTTCAAGCGCTCATTCGAACAGGCGTTCCAACACCGGACAAGCCCTCCGTTCGCTTGCGGGAGGGCCTGTTGTCATCGAACGAGTGCTCTTGAACCCATTCCTTGTTTCGCTCATCAACTGGCGTCACCACCAAAAGGTTTGAATGCGCAAGTCTCCAGACGGATAGCAGAAGCAAACATAGGAGCGAACTACTATCCGGATGGTACCCAGGCTAGGCTTATTTACCATGGGAAGAGACATCATATTCAGCTGCTCTTGGAGGCTGAGTCCTGCCCGCACCCTTAGGTCGTCATGCTGCAAAAATGAATACAAAAATGCTTGTCAGAATCTAAGCGTAGACTGGCGACAGAGTTCACATTCTTTTGTCGTGTGCAGAAACTTCATAAACAACAGGAAGGCAATAGCAAGTAAATTTTATGGATGACATCCTAGAAATAATGCAAAAATAATAAGATAATGAGATAGCGCGCAAGATGGGTAAAAGAAACAAAAGACGGCTGATTTTTTAAAATAGACACCATAAATGTAACAAGTGACCGTAGGTAACATACTCTGTGACTTAATACATTTCGTAGGCATCTGTGGAATTTGTCCACGCATGCGTAGTTGCATCATGCTTGTTTCAGTTGGAATAGAAATAAAGCCCACAGAAAACGCCCTTGAGGCGTCAAAAAAGCGAGCGGTTACTTACGGTTAGTGCGAGCAGCATTAGTTTTTCCTGATCTTCACAGTTCCACCGACTTATGCCTGTGGCCGATCGTGCTCTCCTCAGAAAACACTAAAGGTACGACAATTACATTCAGTTCGATGTTGCTTGTTAAAACAAAAAGCATCATTTAATCTACGTCATTCAAACTTGTTTCGGATGACATTTTAGTGGACGCGTATAAACTTAGAACAATAAAGCACTGAATACCATCACATATGAAGATGTAGACAGAAGATGTGTAAAAATGACACCGTAGAAGTCGACCCACTTGGATTTGGTCCCTGGAAATGCCGTATGCCATGGCTTCCTCCGTCAAAGGTCTGAGCCTGGGGCAGTCGGGGCTGATCTTCATCAGCCCCCTGCCCCAGAGCTCCCGAAGCTTCTTACTTTGCTCGAAAGTCAGCATCTCACAGTCTACTGCAAAAATATTGTCCGGAACATTTGTATCGAAAGTTGCGAAAATAGTTTCGTCAGGTTGGTAGAATATAGGATAAAGGAGAATTATTTTTACACAACCAGCAGGTACTTAATGGGAGGGGGCGAAGGTCATAGATTGGGAAGACAACAGGCGGAAACGGTGGAATAAGGAGGCGATCTGGATAAGAAAGTCAACCCCAGTTATGAACCGGGACGAGGGGGGATACAAGATTAGCCTTTTTTGAGATTGTTTTCTCACCGTAAAAGCGCCACCTACATCGGCTACATATAGCGGTGAGAAGCAGAACTCCAGTTAGAAGCTCTGACGAAGGTGTGTAAACGTAAGTAATGTAAGTACCTGCTGGTTGTGTAAAAAGAATTCTCCTATATTCTGTATCGAATGTTATCGCGACCAAGGTATGACATAAAGGTAAAATACAAATGACGCTATAGCTGACTGTCCTCCGTAGGCATCTTGGTGAGTGTACAGAGAAATGAAGTGAAGTCTACTACCTACTACAGAAGTGCGCTATGTAGCCTCAGTGGCTGTAGTTCCACAGTGGACTTCATGTCATTTCTCTTTATATTCAAGGGAAAAAGCTATAGTCTACGAGATATACGAGAGTCTACGAGTGGTATACTGCGATTGTCCAGTACGACAGTTTCAACAGTTATAATAAACGCACGCCCTCCGAATCATGACATGGACAAGATTGCCGATTTCAGTATGTACCGTATCTAAAAGAATCACAAAGAGCATAAAATGTTCAATGTATATGTAACATTAACCATTCTACTTACAGTTGAGGCGTGCTGATGGACGGAGTGAGGTTTTCAACGTGAAGACGTTCAAATCGAACGCATTCGACACGTTCCAAAGGAGCACTCGAGTTTCTACGTTACTAGAACACCTGTTCTCACGCAGTCACGCAGCTTACCACGTGGCTGTCACGTGATTGCCATACGCTACAGTATGAACTAGAGTTCGGGAACCTCATACCTCCATGAAATATTTATTGCTTTTTTGTGGATGGTATGTATGTTTATAGTCGGTTGTATTTGGGAGTAATGGTTATAAATGTTATGGGAAAGTAGTGGTGTATTTATTTCATGACACAGAGGATGTCCATCTGATTAGTAATTATTAAAATGTGACACTTAATTGTGTAATGTGCGTTTAAGAGGTCGACGGCATATGGTAGCGTGGTGTTCCTTAAGCTTGATGTTTGACATTTAAACTGTCTAAGGTTGTCAGCATTATTGAGGTTCGACTATGTGCCTCAGAGCTGTGTGGTGGGAGGAAGTTGGGAAACTCAGAAAGAAGAAGATATGTGGCCAACTTTAGTCAGATGGTGATTTGATTTTCCACCAATATGTTATAACATCACCTGTTCACACGGTACAAAAATGAGATGCACACTTTCCTCTGATAGCTACATCAACTGTAAGATGCATACTTGGCGCCAACCCCGTCTGCTAAAAAACAAGTACCATTGGCTACGAAAGAGACAACTAACAACTGTCCCTTATCGTAACGAAATCAGAACATCTGTATCGCCCATAAAACTTCTGACACTCAACCCATCTAAGATTAGAGGACCTAATGGCATTTTAATCTAGCCTGGTTACCATCCGGATAGTAGTTCGCTCCTATGTTCGCTTCTGCTATCCGTCTGGAGACGTGCGCATTCAAACCGTTTGGTGGTGACGCCAGTTGATGAGCGAATCAAGGAATGGGTTCTAGAGCACTTGTTCGATGACAACAGGCCGGCGCCCACATGCGCTAGGGGACTTGGGGCTTTTCCGGTATTGGAACACCGGTTCGAACGATCACATGAACCCATTCCATAATTCGCTCCTATGTGGGGACCAATCAGCGCCTGCTTCCATAATTTGGACGATTCCAGACGTTAAGATGGTCCGCGTTCCCAGACGGAAACACAGAGAAGCGACTGTATATAGTGTATAATGAATGTCAGAGCTAGAAGCGACTGTATATAGTATATAATGAACGTCGGAGCGAACTACTTTCCGGATGGTACCCAGGCTAATTTTAATCACCATGTCACTCAAATCAGCAGTACAGTATGTGAGACATCCATACCTGTTAAGCATTACCGTTAAATGTACCTCAACATCTTACAATTATACTTACGCTTCACATCTCCATGATATCCTAAGCAGACATAAATAAAACTAATTATCATATTAAAAAAACTCGGGGTTCCCCAAACAGCTGTCATACAAATCACCTCACTATCTGCTTGGAGCTAAGCCCATTAACAAACACTTAAAGCACGATGCCTGTTCCAATATATCGCAGATATAGGGGGGATTTCTGATATTATTACATCGATTATAACGACAGATACGGCACCCAAAATCACATCGATTCGAGCTTTCATCACACCCCACCAACACAACAAGTATGAAACCAATCCATCCAGCCGTTCTTGAGTAATCTTGTACACAGACAGAGACACATAACAGAAAATATAACCTCCATGACATTTCATGGAGGTAACTACTAGTACTGTGCCAACTGTTACAAATATTTCAAACAGTCCTAAGCAGACATAAATAAAACTACTGGGGGTTCCCCAAACAGCTGTCACCTCACTATCTGCTTGCAGCTAAGCCCATTAACAAACACATACAGCACGATGCCTGTACCAATATATCTCAAATATAGGGGTGATTTCTGATATTATTACATCGATTATAACGACAGATACGGCTCCCAAGATCTCATCGATTCGAGCTTTCATCACACCCCACCAACACAACAAGTATGAAACCAATCCATCCAGCCTTTCTTGAGTAATCATCTACACAGACAGAGACACATAACAGAAAATATAACCTCCATTCCATGGAGGTAATAAATGCAAGAACCTTATTGTACAATCATGCCTCTAGGTACAGGTTATCTATCTTAGGACTTAAACAATCATATACAGGGAAAGTAGAGATAAAAGTAATACCAACTAGAAAGGCCGACATTTGCTTGGGTGCAAATACAGCATATTTCAGCCATACCCATTCCCACGCAACATTGGACTGTTCCAAGTCACCCCTGCGCAAAAGTGCAATATTTCAACTGTAAGTTATCCCCAAAAGAGAACTAATATTGTGAATTGATTCCAGGTCAAAACAGATCTAGAGCTTGCCCAATATGAACCGGGCCCATATGGAAGAATATAATCTTCCACAGGAGCGCCTATGCATAACTGATTGGCTTTTAGAATTGCGGCAGCTCCTATTTTTCCGAGAGTGAAAAAAAAACGCATCTTCCATTCAGAAGATTTTCATCATGAAATTACATGACGCCATTCAACAATTTCCACTTCGATAACTAGGTCTAAGTACCGTCATAATCTCCTTGTGATGTGGGTACATTTATTATTGCATTGAACTTTTTTTAATCAAGTAGGGCATACGTTTTAATAATTGTCAAGCAGGTGCAGGTGTTGTGTAGTAGGAGTGTGTTGTTGTTGTGTGTGTTTTTTTTCAAGCTAAAAACTTCAATCTTCTTCTTGTTTTGTATGAGCCATTACATAAACGGAGACGTCTCGAATTTTTACAAGAATTTTACCACCCTGTCGCTTCATTTCTTTTCTGAAAAATCCCAGGACCAACAAGTTAACTTGATTTGGCTTTATCTATATATTTCATTTTCCTTCGAATTCTTTGTTAAGTAACGTATATGCCCTGCATACCACTGTTAAATTGTTTTACTTTGTATGCAATCAGCCATCGGACGTAATCTTGTCTGAGTGTTGTAATTTCCTGCTCGTAGCGTGCGAGACCTGGAGGATAGGAGTTTCTATACCTTGTTCGGGGGTTTCTTTTCGGAGGTCAGTGGTGATACTCTGGTACTAAGAGTGTTTTATTGGGCTCAAACTCTGGCAGTTTAAAGTTACTAACAATTTGAATGTACAAAGTTTACGTCAAAAAAGAACAACAACAACACTAACGTTAGAAGTACCTACATTTGTTTGGGAAAAAATACATGCATTCTCGCCACTGTCAAACTTACGTATCAAAACTAAACGCAAACTGTCCAATTTTCCCGCGTTTTCTGCCAAGTAACTTTTTCTCGATTGTCTCAACTAACCCCCAAAGTCAAATCTGCCAAAAATGATTGATAGTGCCATGCGGAATGTTGGTAAATTCATCGACACAGACTTGTATTCTGATGTTCAATGCACGCGTACCGTCCGCTACCGCTCAAATGACCCTGTCTGAACTCCAAATCCTCGCAAACTACAATTTCAAACCGGGCACAGGGTAGTAAGGCTGTAATATTACATAATACATCTGTTTGTGTATAAACGGGATTGCAAGGCCCCGCTTATGAATATTATAATTAACTACCATTCGCCTTTCTCGTCGCTGATTGGCTGGCGTCCATAAAGTAATTAACTCTCGCTCTCCCCAGACCCCTGGCACCTGGCACCTGTGGGCTCTGGGGTCACGGGAGTTCACGGGAGAAGGCCGAAAGAAAACCAATTTCCCCTCAGAAAAGTGCAGAAATTAATAATTTGAAATTGGTCCATGCCAAAAATTTTACTTGGATCATTTTACCAACTATCTAATGCCTATCTACACCAAATTTAAGGTCATTCCATTGTAATTCAATGGTACAGGGGGTCAAAATATACCGTTGTGGTCAAAACGTGACCTTTAAACTTCAATAAAATCATTTTAGAGGCAGATATGTAAAAAATGAGAAAAAAGCACCCCGGTATTGACCCACTCTACTCTTGTGCCAAATTTCAGGTCATTCGGTCCCGGAACGACGGAGATGATTCGATTTGAAGATTTGACAGGAGAAAGAAAGAAAGAAAGAAACACTAGAAAGGCCGACATTTGCTTAAGAGCAAATACAGCATATTTCAGCCATACCCCTTCCCACGCAACATTGGACTGTTCCAAATCACCCCTGCGCAAAAATGGAACATCCTCTTAACAGTACATTATCCCCCAAAGTGGACTGGTATGGTGAATTGATTCCAGGTAAAAACAGAGCTTGCTTCTATTTTTCAGAAAATGACAATAATAACACCTTCCATTCAGAATGACTTCATGTAATGTCATTAACAATTTTCAGTACGATAACTAGGTGTAAGTTTAAAAAAGTATAAGCTCCTTGTGATGTGGGTACATTTATTATTGCAGTGAGCTTTTTTTATTCAAGTAGGGCATACGATTTAATAATTATCAAGCAGGTGCAGGTACTGTAGGAGCGTTTGTTTTCTTCAAGCTGTAAAACTGTTAAACTGTTTTACTTTGTATGCAATCAGCCATCGAGCCTATTCTTATTTTAGTTTAACAACTTCCTGCCAGACCCGGAAGATACGATTGAACCTTGTTCGAGGATTTATTTTCGTCTGTCTGGTCAGTCTGTTCATACCCTGGCGCTGAGAGTGTTTTATTGGGCTGAAGCTCTGACAGTTTAAAGTTACTTACAATTTAAATGTGCAAAGTTTATGTCAAACAACAACAGCACTAGGAACACATACATTTGCTCTGGAGAAAATACAGCAGTTTTCGCAAGTTCCAGTCCAGTGATAGAAATGTGGCCACTACAGACAGGTGGTCATTATAGAGAAAATGCTGATCTATTGACTAGGAGCCATACGTTACACATGATTTCAGTACACTGATCATTAATCATATAAACATTGCACAGGTAAGCCAATTGTTTAGATGTACAATTAAGTTCAAATAATTCTGAAGAGAAATATTGATGAGAAAATAATCATTCTCGCCACTGTCTAACTTATAATTACGTATCAAAACTAAACGCAGATTTTCTAACTAACGCACCGACTTCATCCAAGGACCGCCGACTATCAATCAAACACGGCTGTTGATTAGACTTAGAGTTTCAAACAGTCATGTGCTGTGTGCCAGTTGACAGCGAACTTCATGCTACGTGATGTTTTATATTGCTTGGACCTTCTTTCCTACAGCGGTGCTTCTACAAAATATTTAGACTGTAACACTGAGTCCCACATGTTTTATATAATAGAATTTGACGCAGAACAGCGTTTTTTGCTGGGTATTTTTCTTGAAACATGTCCGTGGGAATATCAGCGAGGCGGCGACGTAGGGATATCAGACCGTCAACAAAAGTCGCACGGCGGCTAACGGCGCAGCGAAGATACTAGCGCTATAAATAAGCGCTTCAGCTAAGGATGGCAACCCGTAAAATATTTTTGTATACTGTTGAGCTAAGTAAAGTTTATTGTTTATGAGGTTTTAGTTGTCTTTGAAGCTTTGACCCGAAATATTTTAAAGTCAAACTGCTGAAGAGAAGTAAGTGACTGCTACGATTATCGTAGATATGGCCCTAAAAAAACTGATAAAAGAAGCCTTCTCAATAGTCTAAAATGCAAGAGCTTCAGGGGGGGGGGGCTTCGCCCACCTGGGTCCCCCCCACAGTGGCCCTGCCCCTGGACCCCGCCAGGGACATTCGGCGGACCCCGGACCCCTGTCCGACGCTTTGAAAAAATCCTGGCGAGAAGTCTGTACGGCCTGAGTCTTCAAGTTAACGTATTGTGTGGTCCCGCTTATGAATATTAATTAGCCTTCGCTTTCCTCTTCGCTCTCTTCCTGCCCGCTAGACGCAGGTGCAGATGTCGGCTCTGTGGGGTGAACGTCCGAAAGGTCATGGCATGGAGAACGAAAGAAAACCAATTTCCCCTAAAAAAAAGTGCTGTAATTAAGCCTTTTACAGTACTTTATGCCAAAAATTTTACTTGGATCATTTTACCAACTATCTTATGCCTATCTATACCAAATGTTACTCATACCAGGGTACAGGGGTGCAAAATATACCGTTATAAGACCGTCAACAACAGTCGCACGGAGCTAACAGCGCAGCGAAAATACCATCGCTAGCGTTTCAACTTCGGATAACAAGTTATAAGTACTGTTGAACTCAGTAACGTTAAAGTTTGTTTTTAGTTGCCTTTGACGGTTTGACCTGAAATAGTGTTACGCTAAACTCCTGAAGAGAAGTTAAGTGTCTGCTGCGATTATCATAGATATGCCCATAAGAACTGATACAATATAAAGCCTTCTGAATAGTTTAAAATGCGAGAGCCTTAGGCGGGCTTCGCTCCCCCTGGCGGGAACACTGCTATATACGGGATCATGAGGCCCCGCTTATGAATATTAATTAGCCTTTGGCCTCCTCTTCGCTGATTGGCTAGGTCTTTGATTCAATTAACTCTCCGGCTGACGCGCACAGGTGTGGCTCTGTGCGGGGTCACGGAAGGTCACGTCAGGAGGCCAAAAGAAAACAAATTTCCCCTCAGAAAAGTGCCAAAATTAATCATTTTAAAGTTGTTTATGTCAAAAATTTTACTTGAATCTTGTTACCAAGTATGTAATGCCTATCTACACCAAATTTCAGGTCATTTAATTGTAATACCAGGGTACAGGAGCCAAAAGTGTCCTTTTTTGGTCAAAAATTGGCCAAAAATCGCAAAAATAAGCATTTTGTTGCAATGTACACCAAAAGTATTATTGAATTTATATGAAGGGATTATTAGGGCACATCTGTGTTAAATTTCAGCTCATTCGGTTGCAATACCAAGGTACAGGAGCCAAAAGTGTCCTTTTTTGGTCAAAAATTGGTAAAAAAATCGCAAAAATAAGCATTTTGTTGTACTGTACACCAAAAGTGTTATTGAATTTATATGAGGGCATTATCAAGGCACATCTCTGTCAAATTTCAGCTCATTTGGTTGTAATACCAGGGTACAGGGGCCAAAAGTGTCCTTTTTTGGTCAAAAATTGGTCAAAAAATCGCAAAAATAATCATTTTGTTGTACTGTACACCAAAAGTGTTATCGAATTTATATGGGGGCATTATCAAGGCACATCTCTGTCAAATTTAAGCTCATTTGGTTGTAATACCAGGGTACAGGGGCCAAAAGTGTCCTTTTTTGGTCAAAAATTGGTCAAAAAATCGCAAAAATAGGCATTTTGTTGTACTGTACACCAAAAGTGTTATCGAATTTATATGGGGGCATTATCAAGGCACATCTCTGTCAAATTTAAGCTCATTTGGTTGTAATACCAGGGTACAGGGGCGAAAATATACAGTTTTGGTCTAAAATTGACCAAAAAATCTCAATAAAATCATTTTAGAGGCAGATATGAAAAAAATGGGAAAAAAGCATCAAGGTACTGGCCCACTCTACCCCTGTGCCGAATTTCAGGTCATTCGGTTTAGGAACGGCGGAGATGAATCACTTTGAAGATTTGACAGGAGAAAGAAGAAAGAAACATTACGAATACAATATATTTCACCATACTATGTATGGCTGAAATATAACTACCAAAGGTTATCTGCTTACCAAAATCATGATAATCCCTTTAACCCTTCTTCAGTTATTCTCCTTCAAAGTCGGAAACTAAACCGGCTCCTACAGACTAGCCTGGTAGCCGTATTATAGCTCCCGGGTATCTTCTGTTCTTGCTGTATTTGCATAGATAATATCTGGTGTATTTGCAGTCAGTAGGTACCCAATATTTGGGTAATGAGGCTGATTAACGTGGTATACTGTATTTGCGGAGAGGACAGAAGGGACTCTATAATAACTTAGTACATCTGGATACCAGGCTATAAAAGACAAAGTTACACCAATCCAGTGATGCACAAACGTTGTAACTATTTTCAGTATATATTACAATGATTACGTTTTCTTTCTTATAGATAATACAAAGTTAGGGATTAAACTTGAAAGTTCATCTGTGTTGGTAGAAGTCACTCTGGAAAAAGTTGAACTGTAATTTCCGGTACCGCCACCAGGTTCAACTACTAGTCACCCTCACACTCAGGGTTGACAATCGCGGCAAAGCCTATACCGATATCGTGCTACTAGTATGCGATTTGTGAAATTCTGCCCCCTGTCGGATGTTCCCATGATAACAACGTGATTCTCTGCAATCAGAAATTATGTAGGTTTAACACGTTACAAAGTTTCTGGAATTCATACAGCCACTTTATGAAACATCATTTGACAATCATTGTGTGCTGTGGAGAGACGTTGTTCATCGCCTTACACCGCCCGCCAGGGACGGCAGATGATGATTGAAGAAATTAAAATCCAACGATGAAGATAAATCCAACGATCGATGGTAGTATAATTTTTCATTTTTATTCAAAACTGTGAGTAATGCTGCATTTTAAGACTGGCGAAAGTTTTCTGCATGAAGAGTAAGCCTGGCACATCTTAACTTGGTTCCAAACCATGTTGATTTGGAACAGTCTGAAACAACCTTTGACCTTTTCCAAAATTTCCCGCGCTTTTTGTGTCCCGCTTCCGTTCAGGAAGACGGAAAGCTGGAGGCAGGGTTGTCGGTTGCCAAATACCAGTATACTGTCTCTTGGCGGAATTAGACGAAAGAACTGCTGTAGACTCAGGTAAGAACAAAGTATGGTCATAACGGTACCCTGCAGTGTCTGTGGATTAACTATATGAACATGCTGTGTTGAGTCTAGTAGCTGAAATTGACTGAGAAAGAAGAAACGTCGTTTTGTTGGTTGCCATATCCTATTCTATGCATCTGGTTCTCGTTATAGTGCGAGCAGGCGCGGCGTCGTGTCGTTTCTGGTGTTGTTGGAATCTGCCTTGGATAGAGGTTTAGCACTACAACTGAGTTATCCACATTGTCTGCAGATTTGTTTCGGGGAAGTTTTGGTCAGACCAAGGAGGTTTCTTGAACTTCTTTGGTCGGACTCCGTCGTCCAAGGGCGACAGGGGCTCGAGGGACCACTGACCGATCGAACAAACTATTATTAAATCTGGTGAGATAATCTCGCCTTGTTACTGGGCGGAACATTCCATTCGGTGACGGGGATGGGCGTAACTGGCGTTATTTCAGTATTTTCAAGGAGGTTGAAAAAGGGTCCTCCTTGGTATTTTTGTTGCAGCATTTTTATAAACTGGCAGGGTTGAGTTTCTACTGTCAACTCCCATATGTTGATTTTATAAGATGGATGACTTCCTCTGGAACCCCCCAAACTGATGCAAGGGTGCGAATAAAAAGGTTTGGCAAAAAAATGTTGCCTTTGTTAATCTATGAAATCTCATTGGTTAGGTCATGTTAATTTGGTTATGTGGATGATGTGCACATCAATTTTCGTCCATCTCCAACCACACTGTAAATCGTGCAAAACATCTTCAAAAAAAGTATATATATATGCCGTGGATTGCAAAAACAAATATCGGAAAACTTATACTGATGTCATAGAATATTCTAAGGTCAAAGAAAATGTGAAAAAACAAAAATGACGAGTTTGATATTATGATTGTAAAGTATTGACTGTAAATAGTTATTTTGTATTAATTTTCTATATATTTATTTATTTTTACCGTGACCCCTCCCCTCAACTGGTCCTCCGGGAAGAACGGCCAATGGCGGACAGGGCATTACCAGTATAAATAAAGGTTTCATTCATTCATTCAATCCAAACATGATATTGATTGCGTTTGGAGTCATGTTGGGAGAGTCCTCTTTTCCAAGCTTGTCGACATGTCCGAAGGGGAGGCTGTTGTAAAAATGCTGTTTTTCAAGGGAAATAAATCATATCAGCATACGTAAGATTTGTCCAAATTCAGGTGAATAGAAACTACTCTTGTGAATTACCTAGCTAGTCAGCTAAATTTACACTGGTAAAATGTTCTATTGTAATTTTGCAGGATCAGGGCACAATGGCAGGAGAGCAGAGATCACAGACATCATTTGACTTCTGCCACAATCCACACGCAGCCTCTCTCCTCCATGGCCTGCAGGAACTACGGTCCGAGAGTCTCCTGGTAGACGTCATCCTGTGTGTTTCGGGAAAAGAGATCCCCTGCCACAGGCCTGTCCTCTCTGCTTGCAGTGGATATTTTCACGGAATGTTCTGTTATGGCCATCGTGAAAGCAAGGCACATAAGGTGGACATCAATGGAGTTGGCCCGGATACACTGCAGCTTATTGTTGACTACGCGTACACTTCAAAAGTCACCATCACAGAAGGCAATGCTGTGAAACTACTTGAAGGGGCCAGCTTTCTCCAGGTCCGTCCTGTGTTTGATGCCTGCGCAAAGTTCATATCTGAGCATCTGACTGTCCAAACCTGTTTGGACATGGTGTACATGGGCCGTTTGCTGTCCCCTGAGCTGTACAAGAGGGCGCTGTCATACGTCATGAAGGAGTTCACTGCAGTCAGCAAAACAGCCAAGTTTCTCGATCTGACAAAGGAACAGCTCATCACACTCATCTCATCAGATGACCTCAGCGCCTCCGAAGAAACCGTGTACAAGGCAGTGATGACTTGGATCAATCACAACATCGGCAACAGGCAGAAGGAGATGAGAGAGCTGATGGAACTGGTCAGGTTCCCTCTCATGGACAAAATGTACTTCTTGGAGAATGTACAGACCAATGAGGCCGTCCGTAAGTCTTGCCAGGACATAGTGACAGAAACTCTAAAGTACCAGCTGTTCCCAGGAGAGGTCCAGTCACCCCGTACCCGTCCCCGCTGTGCCAGCGGTGTGAGGGAGGCAGTAGTGGTGATAGGAGGGTGCACAATCTTCAGTGTGATGGCTTGTTCGACGGCACCTTTTCATTCAAGTTGGGTTCCTATGACCAGAATGAAGTATTATTTTGACCAGGGATTTGCAGTGGCTGTATTAGGCACAAGTGACATCATTCTGTCTGCTGGTGTTACTGGAAGTAGGGAAGTGTGGATGTATCAGCTAGAGCTCAACCTATGGTCCCAACTTGCTTCAATGAAATTTCACCGGCACGACCACAAGCTGGCAGTGGTACAGGGTAGATTGTATGCGATTGGTGGTATAAAGGACCCAGATACTATTATTAGTAGGCGGGTCAAACATGCTTTTGCGGCTGTAGAAGTCTATGACCGAAGCAAGAACAAGTGGACCGATGGCGTTCCACTCCCTCAGCCGAGGTACAAGCATGCTGTTGCAGTGGTAAACGGCAGCATCTATGTGATGGGTGGACGTAATGCAGAGAACCAAGATACATCCACAGTGCACTGTCATAGCCCTGGAGACTCCAAGTGGGAACCGCAGAGCAACATGCCAGAAAGAGCTGCTGACATCACCGCTGCAGTTCTCAATGGAGCCATCTATGTGGCTGGGATACCTTCAAAGGTGCTCCAATACAAGCCTGGTGAAAACGGGGGTTGCTGGAGTGTTGTAGCCAATACAGGTGATCTTGTTCCCAGATGTGGTATAACCGTCTGTGGTGGGAAGGTTCACATCTATGGAGGCTGTGGAAGCAATGGAGTTATGTGCCTTAATCCAGAAACCATGTCCCTCGAGCATGTTGGGTACATGCAGGGATTTCAAGCGCTAGATGGCCATGCATGTGTCACTGTTTTGATAAGAGCAGACACTAATATACCATAAGTATCAGAATTCATGTAAGTAATGTATGAGATGTTAATAGAAGAGGAACCATTTGCTTGTTGACACCAGATGATGTTATCCAGTGCAGAACTTGTACGTGTGTGAAGCAGAAAGTGTCTGGATTCTGTATGTTGGAACATATGCCAACACTCATCACAGTCGCTTTTATATCAAAGTGATTTCTTTGAAATTCACTTAGGGTACTTTTGTTTGAACCCGTGTCTTTTTCAGTACCATGGGGGCCATCTGGGTCGGGCAGCTAGGACAGTTTATTCGGTGGCCCAAGACAGTCTGGTCTGCCGAGCTCCTATTAGCGTCCCGGGGAGTTTAAGCCCAATTAGGTCCACCTGCCCTTATAGGGTGTGATAACTCCTTCGGGCGTAAACTCCACCGGAGTGCTAATGTGAGATCGGTGGGCTGACTGCCTTGACTCCCCGAACAAAACTCGCTAGCTAACTCGCTAGCTACCTGGTCCTGTCTGGCTCCCAGGGTACTTTTTCAGGTGCATGTAGAAACCTGTTACTCAACTGTCTTGACATGTGAAAGACCTTATCGTGCAAATCATGTAGTATCTTCTGTTTATGCACTTACTAGTAGTAAGAAGCCAGACACAGCAACTCATGGGCATTCTTTGATAGCTGAGTACAATGTTAATGTGTTAACTGTTAAAGCACATTCACGTTGTCCTTACAATAGAGGAATCATGAATGCAAACCATAATAGGTATGGTATTTACGAATAGAGTTAGGGAGGGGCAATCTACATATTAGCCTTTTGTTTTCATTATTATTTCCTAAGTATGAAATCATTAACATGTAATCTGTATTTGTTCAAGATGCAAATTGCTCCGTTTTGACTAACTTGCATGTACATTGTCTTTGATGTACCTTTTAAATGATTTCCTAGTATAGTGTTGGAAAAACCTTCTAAGTTGAAGGGTTTGGCTATTTGTGTCTCCTTTGTTGGGTTTTAGGTAGATATTTTAAATTTAACCAGAAAAGCTGACATTTGCTTGAGAGCAAGTACAGCATATTTCAGCCATTTCCCTCCCTATGTAACAATAGACTTCCTAAATCACCCATGGGCAAAAACGGAACACTTCCAAATGCTATTTGTTCTATTACTATAAGTACACAAAAGAATCATGCCCTAGAATTCCTTGTATTGAACATCAAATTCCTTTGAACAATCTGGGAAATCACAATGTATTTCATCTAGAAATGTCAAAACTCTTTTTTTATATTACTACTTTAAAGTTATTTTTATACAAATGTGCCAGTACTCCACACTTGATATGTCTTCAGAAACAATATACTCGACTACAAATAAGCTCCAATGTGCAAGTAATATTTGACAAAGACTATTCCATGCAATGTTTTGCAACAAATAAAGACTGATAATATACAAACAGGAGCTTAACAAATAATGACCAAAAATATATACTGTATCTTTCTTATACTATTACAAAATTCTATGTTTGAAGCAAGCAATACAAGTCAATACATCCAAACAATACTTTTCTTTGATTAAGCTACAATATAACTGGTGCACTGGCCGAGTGGGTTGAGTGTTCGTCTTGCACATGGTAGTTTGTGAGTTCGATGGTGGCCACCTAAACACTAAGAAGAAGAAGAAGATCCCAGGCAGAGTCATACTTTAAAAATTGTACATGCTGATTTCTAATAAGTAAGAGTATAGGAGTTAAACACACATCACTACCAGCGCAATAGCCTTTCACAAATGTGTGGCCTAAGGGCTACAGAAATTCAGATGGGTGCCATGCCGCAGAGCCAAAGCATCTGTTACAGATGCATGGACAAAATTAATACTGTTCACATCTTCATAGACATAATCTTTACTACGATGAAGGCAGTTACTTGAACTGACAGAAGAGAAGACCTGAGTGAACTATGATAAATATCAACATACCTTTCCCTCAATAGTTCTGCTCTTACAGTACAGAAACCAATTTACTTTAGTAATCATTCAATTCCTGGTTGCCATAGAAGATGGCAAACTAACATCGTCATTGTGATAACTTGTTTTTACTATTATCTAGCTGCTCTCTCTGATCTAAATAAGCTTGAACTGATCTCCAGAGAGCTGTGATGTTCCCTGCACCGAACCCTGTGGCCCCGCATCTCTGGATGATCTCCAGGAAGAAGGTGTCCTCATCGAAGATGGGCTTGGTAAACACCTGCATCAGGTATCTGTGGGGAAGAGAGGAATTACTTACTGACTACAATCATAACTAGAACTAACAGATTCAAGAACAGTTCCATTCTCTACTCGGCTCTCAAACAATAATCAGGGCTCAAAATACTGGGTGCATGTGCACCCAAAATTGTTACGGTGCACCCAATATTTTTCAGTGGGTGCGCACAGCGTGCACCCAAATATTTTCTTAGGGTTATGTATGGAAAGATATCAAGTATTCTAGAATACATCATATACTTGACATCTAAATGTTAGAAAGATAATAAAATGTCTTTTATGTTACTTGCTTAAGAATTTGATAGCTTGTAACTAAGTTTTGTTATTAGGTTTTTTTTGACATTCTACTCAAATGTTGCACCCAAAATTTTGGTGGTGCACCCAATTTTTTAAGCTGGGTGTACCAGTGCACCTAATCCCAAAAATGAATTTCGAGCCCTGATAATAGTCAAACTCACAAGATGTTACGGATACGTAACATCAAGTCTTGATAGGGTCACATGTCTGTAACACTTGCGAGTTTACGTTCGGAAGTGATTGGTCATTATTGATCCTGACGAAGGCGACAGTGGTTGTTAAAGATTCATGTATATCTCAGTGTTAGAAGAAAGTTACACTTTGTTCTTATACCTTTGGTTGTTCCGGGTGTCGTTGTTTGCGGCATCGGCCTCTGCATCCAGGAGAACACCGTTCTCCCTCAGGGCTGTTAGACACTGTCCCACCTGGTGAATCTCGGACAGCTTACCAATCTGGGCAGGAGGGAGGAAGTTTTGCATCAAATAAATGATTAACTAATAGTTCAGTCCAGGGTTGTAGCCAGCACCTGTCCTTCAGTCCTTTGAAGGAATTTTGCAGCTGGGGACTGAAAAAAGTTTTCCCCATTCCGTCCCCTGGGACGGACAAAACTGATATGTAAAGATATAAAAAAAACTGAAACCCATGTGTTCTTCTTCACCAAAGCAGATGCCATTGAACAGCTTAGTCTACAAGCAAAATTTGCTCCTCAAAATGCAGGAAATAGTGTTTCAAAGGGTCTTGATTTAAAAATTTTCTGGGACCCAGACCCCCTAGAAATGATGCGCAACATCACGCCATGCCTTCCGTGCTCGATAGGATTCCCATTCAAAATCAAGGGGACTGAAAATGATTTCAGGCTGGCTACAACCCTGGTTCAGTCGCTAGCCTATGTTATGCTATCTCTTGCTGTCTGGGTACACCAATGTACTACAACCTGAGCACCTAGACAAAGATTTTTCAAGTACATGTATTCCTGGAGAATTTGTTCTATACATATCCAAACCATTTCAAAAGATGGCCAGCTTGTAAACTGCAAGCAACCGAAACTTTTTGTCTATTTCCTCAGCAGGGGAATGCGAGGGGACAACTGTGTACCATAGTATTACTAGTAATAGTAGATCTAATTCAGTTATGGGTAATACTAATACTCCCTTCAAATGAGATGGAATAAGCCAGAATACTGACTGAATTAAAATTTTTTTTTATATTCCAGTGGGTATTCGTAGTGCATTCTAGAAGTTTATGCATATTTTTCATTCTGGCTGGTTCTGCTCAATTACTGCTGATTTGGTTGAAGATGAAGGGGCCAGGGAAAGACATTAGCCGCAGGGTTTGAAATACTTTTTTTCTGCATACCTGCACCAGTGCAGGCATTGGAAATTACCTGCACCAGACAAATGGACCAGTGCAGGTGCAGGTAGACATCACAAATACCTGCACAGCTCCAATTTTACCTGCACTAACCTGCATATGCAGGTGGTATTTTGAGCCCTGTTAGTGTTAGGGCACCAAGCTGAATACAGACAATGACCTACCTCACTGTAGTAGGTGTCAGGTGGCTTCAGCAGCTGTACGTGTGCTGCTCGCAGCTGTCTGGTGGAGGAGATGATGTCAGGTGTGTGGAGGCCAATGTGTTGGATACCTGGGCCCCCGTGCTGTTCCAGGAATGTCTCCACTTGGTTGGGGCCTGGGAGTGGAAATTGCATTTCTTGATGAAGGTTAGACATCCAAGTAGTAAGATATGCCAAAAAGTAGTTACTAAAGCAACTGGATTTTGGACACGATCAGACGTTTCAGATAGCAGTCAATATCTTTTGACTCAAAATGACAACGAGGAAAGCTGCTTGAAGATCCTGCCAAAAGAACTCTGCAGCAGACCTGAGTCAGCTTACAGATGTGCCTCATGTGGCAGAGACTGTCATTCTCGTATAGGACTGTTTTACAGCGTCGACTGTTAAGCCACAGTTGACACTGTAGGGCTGATGTCAATTTGGATTTTACCATGGTCAATATTGATCAAAGGAGTCCATGTAACATAATTAAAAAAAAGAGTAACTGCTTTTTGGTGTAGAGAGCTTTTTTTAAACTGTGCATTGTAACTCTAACACACATATAGTGTTAAAAAAAGACCTTCAACATCATAGGGCTTTTTCCATCCCTAATTTTGCCTTGCATCTGAGGTAGGAGGTTCAATCTCCAAACAAGTCATGTGAAGGCCTGGTGTGACTTGACCTTATCACTGGCCAGTTACAAACCAGCTACATGATTTGATATATTAGTAAATTAAAGTATCAACTTGGCAAGGATGCTATCTACCAGTACTTTTTCCAACGCACAGATCAGGTGCTTCAAACATGTGCCTCCTCTTGTTCTGATATCTCACCTTGTCCAGGGAGTGGTTCTGCGATGACGAACTTGACCTTAGGTTTTACGTCTGGACTTGACCCCGGCATTCTCAGCCCCTCCTTGGCACACTTCCAGTACTCAAACGCCTTCAGCCTCATGCCCACATCTGCACCTTGGACGATGAACCCTTGCCCCTCAGACTCATCTCTGGGAATGAAGGAATAAATGAATAAAGGAATGAATCAACCCTTAAACTGCCAAACCCGGAAATATCCGGCACACATATACATGCCCTGTGTGCCGTGCCCGGATATATCCGGGATAGCGTGTTCCCCTGAAGTAGCAGCTTTGCACGCGTGTAGCACACGAACCCAGGAAGTTAGGGACTTCAGCCTTGTTCTGGGGTTTCTTTTTGAAGTCAGCGGGCCAACCCTGGAACTGATAGCATTTTATAGGGCTGAAACTCTGGCAGTTTAAGGGTTAAGAGGAGAAAATATGTCAAAGGAAGAAACAATGTGGCCTGAAGTTGGATACGATGATGAAAAGATTTTATGAAACCAATATTGCAAATCCAATACATTTGCAATAGTTTTGATTTTTGTATTAAATCATGAAGTGTGTTCTTGTGTTACATGTGACTTTTGACTGCTGCCTTAAAACACTGCACAAACCTTCTTCACTTTTACCTTAAAATGCAATTCCTGCAAAAATGGAAATGAACTCATGCTAAAAGTTATACTTGCTATACTCCAGGCAGAAGCTAGGATTGCTGTATTTTCTGACCATCCCATTTATCTAACAAGTTACATGGAGATGTAACGCTAGTTCACCTTTATCCGTGGGGTAACCTATATCCGTTGTTTTTTAAAACAGCGCATTTAGGAATATCAAGTCGACGGACGGTTGTTTCAAATTGTAACATTTTTAAAGCATAGCAGTTTGAACTCACATTTCGTCAGCATGATAGCCCTAAATACCCTGCTTTTGAAAGCAACGGATATAGGTTGCCCCGCGAATAAAAGTGAACTAGCGTTATCCCAGACTGGCAAATATAATTCATCAAGATACAATTAACTACTTCTACTTGGAACGGCGGTTACTTTAGACACTTGTACTGTTGTAGTACCTAGTGGCACATGGGTCAACAAATTTCCCTGCTGTTTCTGTATCAGCACCAGGATATATATATTCTAAGTAGGGCTTGCTGGCCTTCTCCTTTAACATGCTTGAGGCACCTCCCCAGAAACTAGACCCCATTTTGTGTTTCTTCCAAATTGGATTGAACCCGGCTTCCCCAAATACTATCGACTGGGAACCTGCAACTGGGAGGCTGCTGGCTGTGCTACCAGTTACGCTACAGGAACATCTGCGGGAGTGGTAATACAAGAACCTATCCTTTTCTTTTGAATGAATAACCTTAGTTCTAACACCACTGGATATGGGCCATATGGATTGTAAAGTAACAAAATATTAAAAAACATTAAAAATACAAAATACAGAATATCAAAAATAAAAATAAAATATGATAAATTTACCTGAACCCCAGAGATACATTTTTGTAGATAGAAACATAATTTCACATGTAATCGATTTTCTTATAATAGAAATGTTGTTATTAAAATAGTGTTAATTGATCGACAGGTGAACAAACCGTTTTTACCTGTTCACAAGAAATCTCTTCAGTCCCAAACATCGCTCATACCACTCTAAAATGGGGGGTGACGAGCCCATGGGACAGGCGTACGTTACATGATCGAAGTGGGACAGTCTTCCAGTTGACTTCGTCATCCTCGAAGCTCCGCTAGCCTCGAACCCAGGCAAAAACAGGCCCTTATACAACTTCTTGTCTAACAAGGTGTGGACCACGTTTCCTATGGGTGACTGCACCACGGCGTGTGTTACAGAGCCTTCCTCGTCTTCAGTGACCTTGATGTCTGTTAAAACGCGCCCTCCCGCTCTGACCACTCGCTCCAGCGAGCTATCAACATCTTCAACCTCGAACGCGACATTACACACAGAGTCCACGTGCGTGTCTAAATCCGAATAGTCGTACAAGTGGTGACAATTCGCCGAGAAACCGTTCCTTCCTTTTGTAACATCCGACTCATGGTTGCGTAAGTCGGCTTGTGACAACTCTCCATTTTCACCAACTGTTCTCTCGTTTACGACAAAGATGGCCGAGCCGCTTCGCACGGCAAACTGCTTCACTCCTTCCTCAACCCTTTCCGCGAAAGATGAGAAGTGGAACCTGTCCACGAGGTCTTTGAGAAGGCGCCGGGCGTTGGAGACTCGGAGAGAAATGTGGTGCACGTCGGCAGCCATGATGTTGTGTAAAAGGGTGAGGTCAAAGGGTCAGGTCAAAGGGTCAAGGTGACTGTTTCCGCTTCCGGGGTTAAGGTAGTTAATATCAACAACAGTAAATCAGCTGGGTATGTCAACACTAGTAACGCAGGGGTCCTGAAGATCGGACTTTGACACTATGGTTGGAACGTAGCTTTGTGCATGTGTGGAACAGGTAAAGGTAAGCAGGTGTTCAGTTGGTGTTCGGCATGTGTTAAGCAGGTGTTCAACAGGTGTTCAACAGGTGTTCAACAGGTGTTCAACAGTTTAAACTGTTGGTAAATGGGATGTTTTGTTTGTACTACATTATCAGACTTTTCTACAGGTAAGGGGGGTCGCCTAGAGGCAGAGACGAGTTGCCTTAGGGGGTGATAGAATGTAACCTTGCATTCCTGAAAGTAAAGGTTAAACCTGTTAGTTGTCTAAGCTACACCAGGCTAGGACTACAGTATACAGAAGATTATAAGTCAGGTAGACTTTGTTTTTAGATATTTCTGGGATTCTCTACTAAGTACTACATGTGCTTTAATATTACATTAATTTGCATATAAAGTTCGTAATGACACCACCATGCATCATTGCCTCGTCCAAGCTTTCAAAACACTACTTGTAACGAAAATAGCTCAATGACTAAACCAATTTTTTCCCAGGTGAGTGTTAAAGAAAGTTGAAGATGTCCTCTACTACCACCCCACCCAGCTTCACTCAGCTCAATGACCTGGCCTGTGCAAAGGTAACACTAGAAAGGCAAGATTTTCGCGAAAATGCAGAACGTTTTTCTCGTAATCTTATGCCAAACTACTCTGTGAATACTCAGATACCATCAAGGATGTCATATTTCTATATAGTTTTGTATTTTCATATTTCTATATATATAGTATAGGATGTCATATCGCCCTATAGTTTTGTGTGCTAGTAAAAGAAAAGAATATGTTCATACATTTTATTTACCATAATGACTAAATATCTGATTAGCTACTGGCAGAAGAAGAAGAAAAAGAATAAGCATTAGCTGGGAGAGTACCCCATATTGCCAATTGCTGTCTTTTGTTTTTTTCCTTATGTTACATCAAGGAAAGACAGTCATTTCCATCTGAATAGACATATGAGGGTCATATTGAATATTGGAGTGACTGAATATTGTTCCTTGTCTGCAGGCAGGTGGCAGGGTTTTGTTTGCTACAGATGACTGGTTTGCTGTGGCTGATAATCTTATCAAGGTAAGTGCATCAGTATCTGAGGACAGTCTTCCGAGAGCAGGGTTGTAGCCAGCACCTGTCCTTCAGTCCTTTGAAGGAATTTTGCAGCTGGGGACTGAAAAAAAGTTTTCCCCATTGAATTCTGTCCCATGGGACAGACAAAAATTGATATGTAAAGATATAAAAAAACTGAAACCCATGTGTTCCTCTTCACCAAAACAGATGCCATTGAACAGCTTAGTCTACAAGCAAAATTTGCACCTCAAAATGCAGGAAATAGTGTTACAGAGGGTCCTGATTTAAAAATTTTCTGGGACCCAGACCCCCTAGAAATGACGCGCAACGTCACGCCATGCCTTCGGTGCTCGATAGGATTCCCATTCAAAATCAAGGGGACTGAAAATGATTTCAGGCTGGCTACAACCCTGTCCGAGAGAACATGGAATGCCAAAGAATTAACTTAGTACTGTCATTGTGATTTGATTATACAGATGGCATCCTCTGGCATGGGGACCCGGGCAAAACTGATGCAAGTGTGTGAATTAAAAAAAAGTTGCCTCGCACGCTTGCGTCACGTTTTCCGTATTCCAGAGAATGTCATCCATATTAATCAACATGGCCTAACTAGTGCATTATGCTGAGATCCTTAAAAAAACAAGTATATAGTATATTGTGAACCATATAATCATCAGATGTCCATATACAATCTTATTACTAGTAATACACACTTTTTGGTTCTCCATGGCATTGTCAAGTTGACTTTACATTGTTTGATTGAAATGCGTTATATAATATAACTGTAATACCTGCATATTGTGTGTATCAGTCTTTAAACTGTGCTTTAACATTGTTTACCTGTGTTACCAGGGCGACCCACCCCAATGGAAAGAGGGAGTGTTCACAGAGTACGGCAAGTGGATGGATGGATGGGAGTCACGCAGGTTAGACCTTAGAATCCAGATCCTGCTGATTGACATCATTGACTGTTTGCTAAAGCCTCATTCCATATCCTCTCTTTTAAGCTTTTGATAGCCTCTTAATGCACGCATCTTCAAACTGTCAAAATTTGCGGGGCTTATTCCGCGGCATACACAAATGCCAAGTGTCACCCCTGCATTTCGAGCCGAGGTTTCAGGGTGTCTTATAGGCATCTTATGAATCTATTGAGCTTGCCTGATTTGTTGGGGGACAATCAGCGACAAGATTACAAATTTTGAACATATAGCAGACAAACAGCGTACGATGCGGCACGCACCTCTGTTTTATTTTGGGGTTATCGTAATAGTTTCTTCAGTCAGTATTTGGTGGTGCCATGGCAGGTGTCTGTCCTTTACTCTCAGACCTGACATGTCTTAAATATAAACAAGTCTGGATGTAGAAAGAACTCTGAAACATAATGCCAATACTGTTTGTCTTGTTGTTGACCTCATAATGTCATATGGCACCATTGACAACATTAACTAAGGCACACCCCTAACACCCTGAAACCTAGGCTGTATTGGCAGGATACCGGAAGGCATTTCTGGTATTCCATGGGATCAGACCTGCTTAGGAGGGTGCACCACAAGACCAAAGAGGAAAGAACACAATTTGACAAGGAAGTCTGCCAAAAGAGACAAGTATGTGTAAAACTTCCTTAATCCCATACCCTCA
The DNA here is from genome assembly GCA_019207045.1 of Branchiostoma floridae x Branchiostoma belcheri. Taxonomy (NCBI): domain Eukaryota; kingdom Metazoa; phylum Chordata; class Leptocardii; order Amphioxiformes; family Branchiostomatidae; genus Branchiostoma; species Branchiostoma floridae x Branchiostoma belcheri. The sequence goes on along the minus strand of CM033026.1, from coordinate 31,370,229 downwards.
GGAAGAGGCTGGTGGGCCATGATTGGTGCATTGTCCAGCTGGGTGTGTCAGGGGTCATCAGTGGTGTGGAGGTGGACACGAGTTACTTCACGGGGAACTACGCACCGCGTTTCTCCCTACAGGCCGCGTGCTTACCAGACGGTAGGCAGTTAAATCCTGAGATATATACACTTCAGATATTTAATAGGGGTTCAAGACAATCTTGAGAAGGCCTCTATTGTAATATTTTCTTGATGTGGCAGTATTATGGCACCAGGCAGAATCATGAGAGTTGATGTTACAATTATGTATTTCCTTTCACAATACAATACTGTCAAGTTCTGATGCTCTCTTGTGTACAGCACTGCCTTGAATGTAAAATAGCCCTACCAAACTAAACACATACATGTATACATTATTACTATGCAAAACCCAAGCAGATGGACGACCACAGCCTTTGCTAAGTCAAGTAGATAATAAATGTATGGAATGTATGTACATAGACTGGAAGATTTTCCTGCCCTGTGTAGGTACCACATTCCCAACTAGACAGTCCAAAATGGGCACTGCTGCCTCCTCACAGCAGATAACTGCTATGGAGAAGATGAAAACTGAGGTATGAAAACTTCTTCTTACAGAAAACATCACCAGGACTTTGCTTTCCCAACATTGTGCCTCTTCACATTTGAGTCCTATTGCTATGTCAGGTATCTGTAAGACCTGAAGTGATTGGTCATTATTAACCCTGAAGAATGTGACAGTGGTCATTGAAAATTTGATCCATGTACACCTTAATGCTGGAGGAGAATTAGTGTTTTACTTAATGATTACTACCATTACACAGATGAGCTTCCATTATAATGTACATATGTACTGTAAATGCATTTAAGTTTGCGGGGATTTACTTTTGCGGTAGCGGGAAAATGGAGTGTTTGCTGGGGTTTTAAGTTTGCAGTAGCACCATAGACTGTAGTGAAAAAAATGTTTGCAGTGGTTTTAAGTTCGCTGTGATATGAATCAGCCACTGCAAAAACCATGAACATAAAACCACTGCGAGCGTTTCTGCATTTACAGTACTTCTTGAATGTGTGTACAATTTGGGTGTTCCACTATCAGAGACCATGTTGAAACCTGTTTGTAAAATGATACAATTCAATCAGATTCATCCTGGTTGTTTTCCTCCTTCAGTTGAACACTTCCACTTGTTTCTGTTTGTAGAAATGGACAGAGTTGGTTCCCATGACGCCCCTGAGACCAGGCTATCCTGACACATGTAAGAACTACTTCCCTATCTCCAGCACACAGAGATGGACTCATGTCAGACTCAACATGTACCCAGGTACTGATCTCTAGCCTTCTAGTGTCCAATGTACAATGTACAACCCAGGGTTGTAGCCAGCACCTGTCCTTCAGTCCTTTGAAGGAATTTTGCAGCTGGGGACTGAAAAAGGTTTTCCCCATTCAGTCCCCTGGGACAGACAAAAATTGATATGTAAAGATATAAAAAAACTGAAACCCATGTGTTCTTCTTCACCAAAAACAGATACCATTGAACAGCTTAGTCTACAAGCAAAATTTGCACCTCAAAATGCAGGAAATAGTGTTTCAGAGGGTCTTGATTTAAAAAATTCCTGGGACCCAGACCCCCTAGAAATGATGCACAACGTCACGCCAAGCCTTCGGCGGTTGATAGGATTCCCATTCAAAATCAAGGGGACTGAAAATGTTTTCAGGCTGGCTACAACCCTGGTACAATGTTTCCCGAACGCTAATTATATAGCCTGGGTACCATCCGGATAGTAGTTCACTCCTATGTTTGCTTCTGTTATCCGTCTGGAGACCTGCACATTTAAACCATTTGGTTAATGAGCAAATTAAGGAATGGGTTCTAGAGGGCATGCTCAATGACAACAGGCCCTCCCGCAAGCGGAAGGAGGGCTTTTCGGGTGTTGGAATGCCTGTACAAACGATTGCTTGGACCCATTCCTTAATTCACTCATGTTAAGGGACCAATAACCGCCTTCGTCCAAAGTTTGGATGACTCCAGATGTTAAAATGGTCAAGGATCCCAGACAGAACTGCAGAGAAGCGATATATACAGCGTAAAATGATTGTCAGAGCGAACTACTTTCTGGATGGTACCCAGGCTACTGTTTATATGGATTCAAAGTATAGTGAATATTTGGTCTACTTGGTAGAGCAGTTACATTTCTTTTCATACAGATGTTTCCCTCAGTAGGGAAAAACATATTGTTTTTGCTGATGTGTTCTTTTTATTTCCTCTTCTGTCAGGAGCCAATCAGAGCTCAGAACTGCGTTATTGTAAATAGGACCATTTTTTTTACTCACACACCTAGTAGGTGATACTATATAGGGTGAGCCTAACAAAAGGAGAAAATGTTGCCATTCTAAATTCTAGATCGCTTTTTTTTCACAGATGGTGGTATTGCCAGACTGCGTGTATATGGCATTGGCAGTAAAGACTGGTCTACAGTGAAAAACAGTGAAGTAAGTCTTTATCATACATACATACATATGAATATACATGTTATGTATACAGAAAAAGGCAACACAATCTTCATAAAAGGCATTGCATGTGGATATTTTATTGTGAGAACTACATGTAAGTAATGGCGTCGACAAGTAAACAGAAGTCAGTCATTTTTAAAAGATTTGTCATTGATTCCTATATATGACTAGACAGTTGTCTAGGTTGCCATAGTAACCAGTTTGTCTCAGCTGGTAGATCTGGTTGCCATGGAGAACGGAGGGGTGTGTCTGGGGTTCAGCAACGCCCACTACGGACATCCCAGGAACGCCATTGGACTGGGGAGGGCTGAGAACATGGGTGACGGGTGGGAGACTGCACGCAGGGTAGGGAACTATCTGTATCTGTATGGATGGTATAACCTAGCCTGGTATCCAGCTGTATTATAGCTCCCGAGTCTTCTGTCCTCTCCATATTTGCGTAGAGGACAGAAGAGACTCGGGAGCTCTAATACAGCTGGATACCAGGCTAGGTATAACCACCTTCAACATAACACACCATCATGCTTTCAAACTACCCTGAGTCACAAGCAATTATAGTACAGTGTTTTTTTAGGAAAGTTGGAAAGAAACAGACCATTTTGCTTTTCCTTTTAATTAGAATAAAGTAGTTGAAAATGACTTATGATATACATTTTATTGGTGAGAGTGATGGGTTTATTTGTATGAAGGTATTCATTGTTTAAGGCAGTTATCTACCCTAAATGATATATTTGAGTACAACACTAACCGTTGAGCATGTAACAGCACTTCGCGTGAAAGTAAAATGTTAACATTTTCAGCACTTACTCCATGCAGCAGATTTCATATGCTCTCCATACGTGTGTGATAACACATTCAGCACTAAGGACAGCACCCATTCCAATTTGAAAAATAGAAAGGCAACATTATAAAGGATATTCAGCATATATTTTCCTCCCATATGAAGTCCCCACCATTTACCACAAAAATTTGAAGCCTCTGCATTGCCATTGATCATGCCAATCATGTCATCAACAGCATAATTCACATTCCATTGTATTCACCTAAAAGTTACTCTATCCCCATTTAGGAAATGACTAAAACAGAAGTCGAAGTTTCTGCATTGATTATGCAAATTAGGTCATCATAAGCATAATGCAAGTTCTGTTATACAGAACTTTCCTGAAAGTACCTTCACCAAGGTCTCCATACCTGTTTGATAACACATTCAGCACCAAGGACAACACCCATTCCAATTTGAAAAATCAAAAGGCAACATTGTAAAGAAAATGCATATATTTCCCTCCCATATGAAGTTCCCACCACTTACCACAAAAGAAATGACATTTCCGCACTGATTAAGCAAATGAGGTACTCATTAGCATAACTCACATTCTATTGTATTCACCTTTCTTAAAGCTACTACAGACTGTATATCTCTAATACAAAATGACTACTATTGACCACAAAAGAAAAATGAAGTTTCTGCACTGATTATGCTAATAAAGTAGCATAAGCATAAGCATAATGCAAATTCTACTGTATGCATCTTTACATGGTCCCCATACAGTGTTATAACACATTCAGAACTAAGGACAACACCAGTCCAATTTGAAAACTGTTGTTTGAATCTTTGTACATACTTCTTACATCTAAGTCTTCCCATGTCTACAGTTGGACAGGCCTCCCATACTACAAGCTGACAAGAGTGGTGTTCTGATGGTGCCAGGTATGTGGTATTCTACAAAGTCAAACCTATCACAGGATATTGATGATGCTCTACAATAGCAAGATCTGGAGTTGGCTCATCAAGTATCTTAGAAGCTTAAAATATTTTTTTCTTATTGTTGGAAGATCAGATAGGATCTTATCTGTTGCAAACGTTCCATGGAATGCATTGTATTTCAATAATCATGTTTTCCCCAACTGGGAGAACATATTGTTTTTGCTGACATGTTCTTTCTTCTTCTCTCATGAACCAATCAGAGCGTAGTACTGCTGTGACCCAATCAGAGCTTAGAACTGCTGCTGACATCAGCATATTAGCTACCTCAGTAAATATAAATGGAGTATTAGCTGTACAGGAAATCTGAACAATTACAGGTTTGTGATAGCAAAACCTGTATTGATTATTCTTTATTTCACAACCACACAACACCATAGGGCGAGCCTAATGGTATAGTACTGTATGCAAGTAGCTTGACAAAAAGGCAATAGGGAAAACATTTTGCATTTTGCCTTTCTAGTTATGTCAGACTTAATGTATTGTACATGTACTCTAGGCACATGATATCTAAGGACACTTACTATGAATATCAATGTCATGTAGGTTGTGAGTGGGCTGTTTACAGACTCGGACATCCTGGAGTCATTCTGAAGGTGGGTTGTTGATTTGTAGTTTCATGGTGTCATCACAAACACCAGGGACTCAGTAATATAGTCTAATACTGTAAATGCAGAAATGTTCGCGGTGGATTAATGTTCGCGGTTTTCGTGGCGGCCGCTTAACGCGAATTTAAAACCACCGCGAACATTTTTCCATAACAGTAAGAGACTACAGTATGGTGCTACCGCGAAATTAAAACCACCGCGAAAAGTCCATTTACCCGCTACCGCGAAATTAAATCCCCGCTAACTTTTACGCATTACATTGATTTAACTGTACTATCCCAATCAAAATATGCACCCCTGATTTGGGGCAAGTCTCAGACAAATCCATGGGACTGAAAGGTAAAATGGAGAAACTGAAATGAAGTATGCACCCCATGTTCACCAATCTTGAACACATCTTGAACTGGATGAATTCAAATTTATGATGTTTTCTTCTCATTTTCCAAAGTAATTTTGCATACTTACCAACTTTTATCATTTCTACAAAGTAATAAATTACTACAAGTTGTAAAATCCATTCAGCATAGAATAAATGTTGTACACAAAAGCATTGTGTATAGTTTTGCACCCTTCCTAATAGTGTAGCACCAACTTGCTCTATTTGATTTCACATATGGTTTCCATACTCATGTGATAACATATTCAGCACTAAGGACAGCACCCATTCCAATGTGAAAAAAACCTTTTCAAGTTTGAAAACACTTGATTCTAGTAAATTTGGTACCACCAAACAGTAGGTATACTGTACATACATGATATTAAAATTGTCTGGTGAAAATGTTGTATAATGTTGGTATCTAATGAAGTAATTATGTATTACTTCTGTTTCCACAGATTGAAATTGACACCAATCACTTCAAGGGAAATTATCCAGACTCCTGCAGAATTGAAGGTATGATTATATCATTTTGATAATCTTTTTTTTTTTCAACGAAGTCATCAGCAGGGTCATGATTCAGTTACCACAGTAAAGACTGTCTGGGATGCTGAAGCATTTGCACAAATTTTATGAAACCCTTATGAATGTAATGAAAAAGAAAGAATCTTATGCAAAAATGTATGAACTTTGTGAAGTATACACAAAGCACTATAAGATCTTGTTATATGCAGTCTTTTTATTCAAACTGGCCAACCACTGCCTTGGCCCCATCACAAAGAGATAGTGTGCTCCATTGGAAATCTGACGGTGTGATGTGCCAAAATAATTTAAAAAAAAAATATATATATCACATCTAAAAGACTTCGTATCCTACAGGATTTAAATCTTCTGCTGGGTGCGTTGTGCATTACAGTAGAAGCCGCTTAATTGCACGGCCTATTTGCCATTGACAATCGTGTAGTTATTTGGCTGGTGCAATAATGCAAAGTTATCTAGCTGGACCGCACTGGTTTGGGATTTGGGGATTCTGTGCAGTCAATAGAAGTGTGCGGTTATCTGTTGTGCAATTAACTGGCTTCTAGTAGTTGGTATCCTTCCACTGGATTCATGAAACTCATACATTTCTGTCATTTATTGTTTTCTCTCATAGCCTGTGCACTGTCCCCTAAAGAAGAAGAGGCTGTGTTTGGAACAGATAAAGCTGCCACTGGGAAGTGGAAAACCTTGCTTGGACCAACAAAGGTATGCACAAAACTGGTTTAGTGGTACATGTATCAGATTTGTTAATACGACTGCTTTATTAGGTATCTGCACCAAGGTGTAACAACTTTCAATATCTTATGATTGCCAATTAATAACATTTAAGGTGATGTTGAACTTGTTGAATAGTAAACTTTATTCTCTTGTTCAAAGAACTGATATGTGCAGGCATTCTTGGTTCCTCTGGTGTAATATTATTTCTCATAATTCTACTGGGTACCATAAGGTATCTAGAAATATTGAATTTAAAGAGATCTAATAATGCAGGATCAGTAATTTCTGAGGAATGCACACTTCAGACATCCAAGACCTCAACAATATGGTGGTCTAAGGTACCTGTGCTTTATCACATTTGCTAATATAAATAGATAAAATAAGGTACCTGGCAGGACTGTGCTTAGCAAACATTGCATGTTGATCATATTTCATGTCACATTTCATAATCTCCTTGAACAGATTCCTCTGTATCGTTGCCACAGTTGTCTGCACACCGGCGTCTGTTCCTGAGTGGAGGCCAGGTCCAGCCAGTGGGAGCGGTCAGCCACGTCCGCCTGACCATGGCGCCGGACGGTGGGATCAGCAGGTTGAGACTGTGGGGGTTCCCTCGAGCTTTGAACGCTGCCAAACTGTAACTGGTACAGTCAAAACCTGCCAAACTGTAGCTGGTACAGTCAAACCCTGCCAAACTGTAGCTGGTACAGTCAAACCTTGCCAAACTGTAGCTGGTACAGTCAAACCCTGCCAAACTGTAGCTGGTACAGTCAAACCCTGCCAAACTGTAGCTGGTACAGTCAAACCTAGCCAACCACATGAAACACATCAAAGCAGTCCCATCCAAGATGGGCCAACTGTCTTACCCAATCAATAATCACTTTTGTCAGTCCCCTGAGAGCATTTATGCTTCTATCAACAACCATTTCTGCAGGTTTGCCTTTTGTTTCATCTGAATATCAGACTACAAAGAAGATATTCCTGATAAACAGTGATATCTTCAACAATATTATCTATAACTGTAATAACTCCATTGTAAAGATAAATGTGGCCGATGAACTGTTAGGATGTGTATTTGGTGCAGCTGATTTGGTGTATCTTGTTTTGTCTCGTGTCATATAATGAAAGTGATTTATGAACATATCTATTTGTCTTGGGCAACAACCCCCAAAGTGTATTTTGAGTGTTTTCTAACTATTCTAACTGTAGTACAACCGCATTCTAAGGCATTCCAACATTATTCAAAACATTCTGATCTCATTCGATGGAGAACTGGCTGGCCACAAGAATGAACACTAAAATATCTAGAATGCAGTGAGAATTTCTAGAATGTACAATGTACTACGAAGTATGAATACCCAGGAATGTACAAGAATTTTCATTCCAGCTCATTCCGGCTCGTGTAAATTCCCGCCCGAATGTGGCACGAATTTTGCAAATTCTTCATTCCGGCTGGTTCTGCTTGATTTCTGCTGATTCAGTATCAGTGTGAAGGCCCTTTATACTGGTAGCATTAGCAGTAGATGACACAGTGAAAATTGAAGACTCGGTGAACATAAAATTATTTTGTGCTGCTATGGTGGCAATTACAAATGTAAATTGCTGACCAGTGTCATAAAAAAGATAAATTGATCTAATTGATCACTATTTTTTGACTATAAAATGGAAGTTTTCACTACTGTGAACTAGGTTTTCTGTAATTATGCTCAATAAACTTGGAAGCATTGACACTGCTATTTTCTCATATTGCTTTCAGCATTTTATTGTTTCATGTGTCATTTCTTCACAGCATGTCACACAGCACTGATTATCATGAATATGTTCAACGCCATTGCATGGTAAAACAAACGTAAGGCCACTATAATTTGATCCTGATTCTCTGAATCACCAGCTCCAAAACAAGACTCGAAAGGTCTGGTTTTCAATACCGGTATCTATAAAGTAACAAATTTTTAACACACACATACAAACAGAAAGCCTCTTTTAGTTCCAAACCCATGTAGTTTCGTTGCATTAGACTTGATCCAACATACAGTCAACACTAGTATTTATAGAAACAATTCTAGAAATACATGACCATCATTGATTATTGAAAGCCAAATCAAGTAGAGGCATATGGCACAAATACATGTACGTGTACTTCTTTAGTACAATGCTGTTACATCCCCAGTTGTTTATAGAGTTGAGGGCAGTAGTCATCGTACTCTGCCTGGAACAGGTTGCCTGCCACAGGGTCGCCCAGGTTGTACTTCTTCACAAAGTTGCGTGCACTCCAGCCTCCCCTGGGGATAGTAGACACTGATATTAACCTCCTTGTTCATAATGCCTTGGTCACAACTGGTGAAGTACACAGCTCTAGTTGGCTGAAGAAAGAGACTACAATCATTGCTTTTCATAATCATGATGTTTTGGTGACCATCTCTCAGCTTCTTTAGGATAATTCTGACTGGTTCACATTGTACTGCAGTAGGGGTGGGTACCGGTACAGAAGATTCAGGTACAGGACCGGTTTAGGTCCAGAGAATCAGGTCCAGACATAAACCTGGGCCTAACTGTCTGAAAAGTTGTAAATGTGCAATACTCAAAACAATGGTCCATTTGGCCACAAAGGAGTCTGTTTGGTGGAATATTCATTTTCCACTGGCGCTTTAACATCCTATCTTCATGTAAAGAATGCAAAGTTTGACTATAGAAACTCTTCTCTACTTCACTCTTGTTATTTTCTCGGACCGGTAAGACCCAAAACATGTAAACGCCTGCCAGCATAATCTGCTCATTGGTTAATCGGTCCAACATCCGGTCCACTGATTTTTTCAAGTCCGTTTTTTTCCCGCTGTACCAGTTCCCACCCCTATACTGCAGTACTAAGGTATACGTTCGCATTCTGTACACTGTAAGCAGCAACACCTTGTGTTGAAGTACAATTAGATGTAATACAGACTTTGCTTTCAACAGTAAACTTGGATTACCATAAAACCTTCCTTCACACTCCTACCATGAAATTAAGTCCACACAAAACTAGATGCACTACAGTACCTGTTTTTGCCTGAAGTGTTGGGCAGCCTTTCTTCATCACACTCCAGTTTGCCTGGTTGTTTGTACACCAGGAACACATAGCGGTGCAGCCCTGTTTTGGGTGGGGGGCCGGCGCCGACAAAGTCAGACAACACCTCTCCTTTACTCCAGTCAGTCCCCGGGATGTTCACCACCACCCAGTGGTGCCACTCACGGAACTTTGGGTCCGCCCTGCTGGGGGCATCTGGGTCTAAACAATGGTATGGGGGACAACTTACATCATCAATTTGGCATGGAACACATGTCATGGAGCACCACATGTACAATTTCCTCCTTTTACCATCCTTTTGGGAGATCAGTGTATAGTGTATACATATAGAATACAACATGGTGTATTCCGTATCACCCGAGGTATGAACTCTCCCGTGGGTTGGATCGCTGACGGCCGGAGGGTGATCCAACCCGCGGTAGGGCTGGGACCAAGGCTGATGTTGTTTCTTTATCTATGTTATAACCACCTGAGAAAACACATGTTCTGATGCAAAACGTACCAGAAGTTGAGAAAATTTGGTGCCCTTGAACAAACATTGTTACAACAGCAATGTTCCGACGTCCAAATCAGGTATTGGAAAACATGGAAAGAAAAAACATTACTGTATTCCTTATGTACTACATTGTAGTGTGAACTCAAGAAAACAGAGCCCCATTATTCATTGTTTCATTGTCTAAAATAAGAACATACTGGTTGGGCCGACCAAAAATAAATATACTTTGACCGGCATGTATATTCAGGAGATAAGAGGCACAAAATCGTCAAATGTAAGTTACCCGTTTTGATGAGTGTATAAAGTGCACCATCTTCAGCTGGCCAGTTCAACACAGTTGGTCTATCCTTCACCTGAACAACAATTGCAGTTAAGCCACCATAATTCCAAAACACATACATGATTATATATTTCTCCAACTAATGTCCTCTCAGTGTTACATGCAGACAATTCAGATTGTAAAATTACATTGAATTTGAAATGAGCCATTACTACATGTACAGAAAAGTCTGCAGCGGCATTCTTCGTGGCACGTCATACTACCAGGATGAACTGAACTGAACTACAGAAAGAAGACAATAAAATCATAAAGTCAGAATATGCACCATAGTCTCCTTTGCAGACTCTAGTGGGGCTGGCTATTTTATGGAGGGGGGAGACAGTTGTTTGCAATTTTCAATGTTCACTAAGGCCACACCAATTTAATTTCTTGGTTCACGGATTCGCTCGCTCCTATTTTTTGGAAAAAAAAAATAAAAATAAAAATTACCACTCAGCAAATTTTCACCATTAATGAAACCATTCACCAACTTTCTGGTGTAGCAAACATAAAAACTGATACTACTTTTGTAATTTTCAATGAACAGGTGCTGTTACTGTACAGTAATAGTGTTTTTGTACTTTTTTCAAGCTGAAAACTTTTTATTCTTTATGTTTTGGATTAGCCCTTACCTTTACCCCAACCATTTTACAATTTTTATTTTTATTTTTATTTCGCCCTCTCGCTCCATATTTTTTATGAAAAAATCCGTGAACCAAGAAATTAAATTGGTGTGGCCTAAGATTCACTAATGCCGGGAAAAGAAGTTTACAATGAAAGGGAGTTTCGCCTCGCTGCAAACCACCTTTCTAGCAAAGTCCATTCTATGGCAAACTCCCTTTCCTGGCATTAGAGAACCTTAGTCAACATTGAAAATCCTAAACCACCCCCTTTGATAAAATTAAAGCCTAGTGAAAGGGCTATGTCTAACCTGTGTTGGGGTGACCACGTTGCCCTGTTCAATCTTGACAGCACCATAGCTTAGCTGAAACGGCAATGATAAAATCAAAATTATGCTCTAACTTCTTCTAATCTGGCAACTATAATTAACCTGATATGAATTAGCCTGGGTACCATCCGGAAAGTAGTTCGCTCCGGCGTTCAATATATACTATATACAGTCGCTTCTAGCTCTGACATTCATTATACACTATATACAATCGCTTCTCTGTGTTTCCGTCTGGGAACGTGGACCATCTTAACGTCTGGAATCGTCCAAATTTTGGACGCAGGCGCTGATTGGTCCCCACATATGAGCAAATTATGGAATGGGTTCAAGCGATCGTCCGAACAGGCGTTCCAACACCGGACAAGCTCTCCGTCTGCTTGCGAGAGGGCCTGTTGTCATCGAACGAGCGCTCTAGAACCCATTCCTTGATTCGCTCATTAACTGATGTTAGCACCAAACGGTTTGAATGTGCACGTCTCCAGACGGATAGCAGAAGTGAACATAGGAGCGAACTACTATCCGGATGGTACCCAGGCTAGATATGAATAGGAAGACACTGGAAGTTAGGCACAACATTTTACAATATTCTTCATAAAAAGAATGTTTTTGTTTACCAAAATGAACAGAAAAGACTTGTGTGTCTTTATTTTACTGTAACTGTACATATAATATAGCTTTTATTATAGTTTGTACCTTGGAATACAGATTATCTTATGCTAACAGTTGCTTGATCAGCAGGATTTGCACACAACTAATTTGGACCTTTCTACTGTCAGATTATTTATGTTGTTGTTGTCCTTGTTTTATGTCTATCAGTGAGCTAAATGTGGTCTGTAAGTGTCAAAACAAATTGCTGACACAGTACTGACCAGGGCTGCCTTCAGCTTAACATTTTTTCGCTTCCACTCATTGTTTGGGAGCCAATGTTGTTGATTTTTCTGGTTAAATATGTCATGTTAAGCTTATGAAAGTACGTTTTCAACAGTTTCATGGCATTTTGGGTTGGATGGTGAAAAAATTTCTGTCCCAACAAGCAAATGTTCATCCTGGGACGGAGACAGCTCTGGTACTGACGCTGTGGCAGTTTTATAAAGTTCCGTGATGTTACTGACACTTACCTCTATCACATTTGATGGAGCCTTGTCAATCACGTCTGGAACAACCTCATGTTTCTTAAATGCTTCAGCAGCCATTCTGCAACAACATGCAATCTTAGATACAACGTACTTGATGGAAGAAATATTCACAGGGTTCGAAATACTTTTTTCTGCATACCTACACTGGTGCAGGTAACATTGAAAATAACCTGCACCAGACAAATTTTACCTGCACCACTCTGAACTTAAGAATTATGAATCATAGGGTTCGCTTAAAAAGCTGGGCTGTCTACCAGGCCAGGCTACCTGGCCTGTCTACCTGGCCTGGCTATCACGTCAGGCTACTCAGATCCCCCCATTCATAGCCCCATCATATGGCACTCAGCCCAAATAGCTGATTGACAGGCATAGTAATTGCTGATCTCCAACCCTGCTAGTGCCAGTGACCCAAGGTTGCCCTGTCCACCACTGGCCGGGCCCTTCGGGAATGTGTCTGGGAGGCCTTGCTTGCAGCATGTCAGGAACACAAGTACTAGCACTGTGTTTGTGTATGTTTGTGGGTGTGTAAGTGTGTAAGTTTGTGTGTGTAGTGTGTGTGTGTGTGTGTGTGTAAGAATGGGCTTGCCAACAACAGAAATTTGTTTCTTTATTGAATATCTATCTTCTAGAACAGAAACTATCTCAGCTTGTGCAACAAGAAGGGAGAGCATAAATCACTTGCTCACTGTAAAGCTAAACTTGTACTGACCAAGGGGGGTATAATTACATGTACCTCCTTGTAGTCACATAGCATTTTTGAGGCTGTAGATTGTTATCCACTGTACAATTTTTGTGTCCAGGACAGAGCCCAATCCTCTCCTTCCACTGACAATAATCTCTCCAACCCCCTTGTACAAGTTGGAGTGGGGAAAGTACTGTTAACAGCACAGATTTTGTGACATGTCAAAGGATTTGAACCCAGGACCTCTGGTTTCTAGGTCTAACACCCTAAAGCATTTACCGAACACAGTACTGGTACAGTACTTGAATGTGTTCCTGACAGCTGCAAGGAAGGCCTCCCAGACACATTCCCGAAGGGTCCAGCCAGTGGACAGGCCAACCCCAGGGCACTAACAGGGTTGAAAATTAGCAATTACTATGCCTGTCAATCAGCTATTTGGGCTGAGTGCCACATGATGGGGCTATGAATGGGGGGATCTGAGTAGCCTGACGTGATAGCCAGGCCAGGTAGACAGGCCAGGTAGCCTGGCCTGGTAGACAGCCCAGCCTTTTAAGCGAACCCATGAATCATACTAAACTTGTTCAGGAACCATGCATTGCTATTTTTTTCTTTCATAGTTTATCAATGCAGCTAATAGCAATCCATACACACCTACATCATTGGACATTTATGTATAAAACCCATTACATGGACCAGTGCAGGTTAGGTGCAGGTAGACACCAGAAATACCTGCACAGCTCCAATTTTACCTGCAATAACTTGCATATAAAGGTAGTATTTCGAGCCCTGATTGATGAAAACATTTGATTTCTTCCTATACACAACGCCATATGCGCCAAAATGTGGCAGAGAATTTCAATAAGTTGAACATTACGTTATCCAGAATATTTCTATTTTCACTGCCACATTAGCCTGATTAAATCCCGCTTATAGCAGCCTGACCAACATCCGTCCGGCCCCCAATGAATTATTAAAAAAGTCTGAACCAAGACCAGAATGCCCAAATGCGTTGCAAGACAAGATTGAGGCAATACAGAAGCGAGCCGCTAGGTATCTTGTCAAAGATGATTTACGACATAAATATTATAATAACATCATATATATATATATTAACATCAGTATCTGTGCTGGCAGTATCTTTGAGGCCCTGCAAGAGGGAAGAAAATAAGAATGCCCTAAGGTTTGCTTTATAAATGTGAGAGACTGGTGACCAGTTGCATTTCAAAGTTGTCAGCACTTAAATAGCTTATTATAAGGAAAACTTACATAAGAACCTCCTTGGTGAAATCTTCTGCAGAACTTCTTCAGTTCACTTGTGACAGGTCAGGGAGGTCAGAGGTCACAGTAACTAAGGTAAAAAATCACTTGAATATTCCAGTTTTCTCAAATGTCTTTGATATTGGATGCAAAATCGATGGATTTCAGATCAGCTATAAGTTGTCATAAACGATATGGTTCTTTGACAAAGAAATTAGGATTCATTGCAAGGTCAGAGGTCACACTTTTCAAGATGGCTGCCTCCATCACGAAGAAACACGTTTTCCTCCGATTTTGTTGGCATTTTCGTGTCGCTTTCGCCCAGCATAGGTTTAAAACCAGTGCAGTAGTACAATCTAGCTCCCAGCAAGCCCCAGGCTTAGCAGGAGGTGACATCGTGGACATTCTGGGGAATACGAAGCCGAAAAAACACCCAGGAAAACTGCACGTGAAGTCGGTGCGTCTGCCTGAGCGACTCGTGGAGGCGGTAGAAACAACCTTACAACGCACGGGCGCTCCTGCAAATCAGTTGAAACAGAACGCCACATATCTTAACAACTATCTGTGGAGTAGAAAGCGGCCCGTTGAAGACGCTGACGTCCGAAGGAAAGCACAAGAGATTGCTGAAGAGTACACCCAGCAAGGCCTTCTCCAAGAGGAGGAGAATTTGATGGATGAAAAGGCACGTATACAGCAGAAGAAAGTTGAGCGTAAAGTCATGAAAAAAGTGCAGCAACAGCTGTACCACTGGCAGCCTGTAACGTGGAATCAGGCGACGGGGTTGGCGTATCTCGTGGGGAAGGCGCCGGGTGTGTACGCCGCCACTTATCGCGTGCTCGCGGAGCTTAGGAAGCGAGAACCCAAATTCCGCCCTATGACGTTGATGGACTACGGTTCGGGAGCAGGGATGACTGTATGGGCTGCTCATACCCTCTGGGGACACTGGTTAAGAGAGTACTCTTGTTTCGATACATCGTCGTCTATGAACGACCTCGCAGAACTCCTCCTGAGGGGCGGCGAGGAAAACGGGAAGCTTCTCCACCCGAACGTCTTCTTCAGACAGTACGAGCTGCCGAATCCGAACATCAAGCACGACCTGGTGGTGTGCGCATACTCGCTGAGCGAACAGCCGAGCGCGGTACAGAGGAGGAGGGTGGTGCGCAGGCTGTGGAGGAAGACTTCACAGTTCCTGGTGATCGTGGAGAATGGAACAAACGAAGGACACAAGATGGTGATGGAGGCAAGAGATCTGGTGCTCAGTGGCAAGGCTAGTGTCAGGGGAACACTGACAGAAGGTTGGTACCACCAATAAGGCATTTCACAGTTCAAGTGTGCATGTGCAGTGTTATGCATTGTGGTCTAACGGTGCACACCCCAGTTCTTCCGCGACCGGGGTCCGTGGTAGTCCGCGACCAAAAAGTGACGAAAGGCTTCCGAGGGCCCAAGTTTGAGTTGACATTTCTCATTATTTCCTGCGAAATGACATTAAACGGTTACATGGCTGAAAAGCGTAGGAAATGGTGTGTTTTTGGTGCAAATTGTGTTTTGGTCCGCGCGTTGCTTCCGCGATATCCCTACGCCTGAATGTAAAGAGGCCCGTGACCTAGATTTACCTCTGAAGCGCTGTGTCAAGCAAAGTTGCAATGCCGCGCGCCGTGGATGATTAAAAAAACTGTAGTACTAGAATTTTCTTTATAATTGGCTGGATTAGTCTTTAGATTTTCCTCTTTCTGGCAGTATCAGTCGTGCTTGCCGGAAAAATCTTCTTCATCTGTTTTATCCAATGCGAAAATGCCCGATTTTGTGCATCATTTTTGACATGAAAATAATGTTTTTTCCCTATAATTTTTCAAAATTAGAGAAGTTGAAGGATCGAAACTCAGTTGGTCTTGTAGCTGAAGGTATATCCTCTCACCCCATATACAGTTATTTTCCTTCAGGATAATTCCCTGGAAGAGATGGTCGCTAGACTTGAGGGTGTGCCGCCTCCATTTGAACCCCCAAATAAACTGGTGTGTGCCCCCCTAAGCCTATGGTCAAAGTTTTTACTGCCTAAAATGAGCTTGATTGCCATCATAAGCAATAAGCCCTTTCAGAGATCAGAATGCATGTGCGGCGACAGGACATATATCAAAGGTAAAGGCCTTGAAAAAGGAACAGTCCTTGTCTCAACAGGGCTGGAAATACTGGGGTTTTGTGCACCCAAAATAGGAGCTGTGCACCCCATTTTTTTCTGTGGGTGCACAGGGTGTACCCAAATATTTTCATAGGCTAATGTATGTAAAGATGTCAGTATACTAAGTAAACACCATATTCTTGACATCTATGTGTTAGAAAGATGATAAAATGTCGGTCATGGTACTTCCGATTTCTGAAGAAAGACGTTCCAATTACTAATTTAGTAGGTTTGCAATTAGGTTATTCTGATATTCGACATTATTTTATGTGGTGCACCCAAAAATATTTTGGTGCACCCAATTTTCTAGGTTGGGTGCACCAGTGCACCTATTCCCAAAAATGTATTTCGAGCCCTGCTCAACCATTGTATCGATTTGCATGACAATGTTCACATGGGTTTGTTTACTTTTTGTGGGCCTTTATCTTTGATAAATTACCTAGAATTCCTGTTGCCCCACATGCGTTCTGATCTCTGTGAAAGGGCTTACATGCTACTGTTTTTCCCAATAGCTGGTGGTAAATCACGAT
The DNA here is from genome assembly GCA_019207045.1 of Branchiostoma floridae x Branchiostoma belcheri. NCBI lineage: Eukaryota > Metazoa > Chordata > Leptocardii > Amphioxiformes > Branchiostomatidae > Branchiostoma > Branchiostoma floridae x Branchiostoma belcheri. The sequence continues at coordinate 31,353,112 of CM033026.1, read as the reverse complement.
GAACTTTGACACTTAGCACTCTGACACTTAGCAACCATGTGATCCTATTCAGACTGAAACCATGTAGAATACTATGGGGAAAAACTGGTGAAATGGGAGTGAACATTGATGGATAGCTATGCAAAAATCCATGCTTGACTGGCAGAAACCTTTTTTGGAAACCGCCTGTCATACAAAACAAAACCTCTCTGTCTTCAGTTTAGTTGCAATTTGTATGACTTATATATAGCCAATAACATATGAGTAAGCTCAAAAAATACTTTTTCTAACAGTACTGCACTCTACTAGAAAAAAAATTCTTTGAGAACTGATCTTTCATTTCCTTGTTCTCAGATGTCCTTGACCCTGATGTTGAAGATGAGTCTGCTGGTCCAGACCATCCACAGTCGAGTGACCAGTCACAGTTGAGTGACCAGCCACAGTCGAGTGACCAGCCACAGTCGAGTGACCAGTCCAGTGCTCATGTATTCTCCCCATGTCCACATGACACATCATGCCCTCGTCTTGCAGACAACTCCGGAACACCCTGCAACTTTCAACAGTCCTACCAACCTCCTAACTTCATGCCAGTGCTGCCAAAGAGCGATGGTAACTCTTCCTTGTTCGAAACCTTCTCGTATGTTGTGCTGCGTAAAGGGCAGAGGAGTGAGGAGTCGATCAGGTGGCCGAGGATCGTTCGGCCGGTACTGAGGCGCCCGCGACACGTCCACTGTAGGATGTGCCTGGGGAACGGACAGCTTCAGGAGGCGGTTCTAACCGGTAGGAAGCACGGGAAGCCTCTGTACAGGTGTGCCCGGATGAGCGAGTGGGGGGACATGCTGCCAGGGTGGCCACCTGTAGAGACAGATGAAGATCTAGATGTGGCTTCTACCTCAGACTTAGAGTAGTAGCTAACACTTACCTGTATGAAATCAGTACATGTGCAACTACAGTCAAAACTGCCAAAGGAGATCACTTCATTCTTTATTTATGCACACATATTACATGGTTTAAAAACAAATTGATAAACAGAATAGAAATTCATGCAGGGGGACGGCAGAAGCCTATGCGGCTTTTGACTTGACTACAAGACTTGAGGACTCTTGTCACTCTGGGCAGATTTCTTGATGCTTGTGTCAATGGGAAAAACTACTTAAGGGACCGCCATAAAGTGTTTTTTTATACAGGTTGGACCATATTGTTAACTCATCTAAATTTGTGGCACATGATTGGCATCATGGCGAAAAACGGGTTTGAGATTGAAACAATTGTAGCCACACAACGGAAATACAGAGGAAATGTTTACAGTTGTCACGAGTTTGCAGTGGAAAAGTGAGCAAGAAGATGTTATCTTTCATATACACTATACTTGTTCATGTAGATTACATATAGTACAGGAGCCTAGTGCAAAAATCAATAAAGGGTTAATGACCTGCCCTGAGGTGTATATGGTGTCCTAATGCCTGGTCATTTGCTATAACCACTGAGTAAGACCACCAAGTGGTCTTTTTGGTACATAAGATTATAGACCTTATTTTGAACCCAAATTTCCACAAAATATTTGTCACATTGCAATCTTGGCATGTCAAATCCTTTCAAAATCTTCCATACTGTACTGTATTGAACAGTCCTCCCTGCTGGGTGTGATCATTCCTTCCTGCTTGGTGTAATTCTAATTGGTCAATGTTCTGTGAACTCTCTTTCTGATTGGACATTCCTAAAAACTCATTAAACACCAGTGAAAAGTCAACATGAAAGTCTACATGAACAGATACAAGTTTATTTACGTGTCAACAACAGTGATTGCATGTATTTTTTTTGCTCATACAAAGGAGTAAGTAGCACAGGTAACACTGAACTATACCTACCTGACAAGACAGGTAAGTTAAGAAGTTAACCTTGGTCCCTTAACATACTAGGCAAAAATCATCTGTTTTTTAAGTTTATCATGTCACCAATATTTTCCCAATGCTTGGCTTTCCCTAAGGCTAGCATAGTGTAGGCCTGAAACATACCAACTGTGACTGTCACAACAATATGTTGGACTTTATACAGACTAAAAAAAACATCATAACTTTACTTTCTGCACAATCAACAGCATTAAGTACAACTTTTCCTTTGTCTGGGAAGCAATTCCTGGGCCCAAATACATAGTATAGCACTTCAACATCTTGTACTTTAGATACATTTTATAATTCTTCACTCAAACACTTTTTAGAATATCTTCTGAACAGATAGGCTATGGTTAGTGGAAATAACAGACTCTAGTCTTAATGTACATGTATTTTCATTTCCAAGTCCATACAAATAGTCACATATCGTTGCTTGTACACAAAAACACACCAAACAAAGTGATTAAAATATACATTACAGTACTTACATGTAGGTCTTTTACAACCAGTTAAGAAGCATTGATATGTCAAAAGCGATGTACTTGCTACTTCACTGGAATGATGTCAAAGATTTGATATGCCCTGTTTGAGGGCACATGTTAATTGATGGAAATCAAAGTGTGGGCACAAATGAATTTCTAGTTTAGGCATGACAGACACCTCAGTTCACAGCAGCTATGCTGTGCACTGTAGGCCCACATTTCCCTCTTGTAATAATAATATTAAAAATAATAATACCACCAAAAAATATACATAGCAGATTAAGCTTAAAAGCCAAATATCTTGAACTGGAGGTTGTTTGCTAAAGTTTATGTGCTTGTGACACACATGACACCCAAAATACAACTTGTTTACATTCTACCTTTAAGTATTATTCAATGAACATAGATGTTTGATATAGAATACAACACAAGGTATTCCATATCTCCCGAGGTATGGCCCAACATTTAGCAATGCTGGGAATCCAACCGTGACCTCTCGATCTCTTATTGTACTCAGGGAATGTTGCAATTTGTTGTCACAATCACTTAAAACAAAAATGTCAAGCTGCCGCACGTATGTAAACAAGAAACACCCTTAAAAAATATCATGTGAAATCTGACAATCAGCAGACAACATCCTTTAAACTTTATCACACCACAAGTCATTTACAAAGTAGAACAAATTTGGTGCCATGTTTATGGTGTCTTTACACTGTGTTCAATCACTTTCCATATGTCTGACACCATGTTGATATCCCTGTTTGCATTTTGACTGACTGCAGTTTAAGCATACACAGCCAGGGTTCTAGCTAGTGCATTTTAGCGTAGTGAGCCACTACGCTAAAATAAGGGCCACTACGCTAAAATGTGTGACCACTACGCTAAAATAAGGGCCACTACGCTAATTTTCAACTAGTGTAGTGGTGCTTTGCTATCATTTGCTTGTTCAACAATGTCTAATCAATGTCTGAACAATGAAAAATGATGATATGCCATTCAAAACTGACCAAAAATCCTTCAAATTACATGTGATGTTAACAGAGTGCCAACTTTTAACTCAACATTGTCAAAATCTCATCAATCTCCTGATGGGTCGCTTTGCTACCATGCCATTCCCACTATGCTAAAATGAAATCCTGGCTAGAACCCTGAGGTCAGCCTTATTCACCATGGGTATTCTCTATTGTAGCCGTTTCGTCTCTACCAGACTTACTACACTGGCTATGGGGAGAATATTTGCCAAGGGATTTGGCTACTCATAATGATATACTGTAGCCACACACTGTAATAGAAAATTGTTGCGTCGGTTTTGCGTTTGCATGTAAAGCGACCACCACGAAAGCCGCAAACATTTCTGCATTTACAATAGTAGTTGTTGAAAGGATCAGAAGATATTTCAATGTTCCAAGATATTTCAATGTTCCAAGCAATTGAGTGAGCTACGACACCCCAAATGCAAATAGAGACACCAGCATGTCAGCAGACAAAGTCAGCACGTCATGTGAAAATGCTCTAAAGTGTGCTGAAGACTTAAGTTGCATATTGCAACTACTGTTCACTGACCACTCCCCATTCCCTATATACTCCCAGGCCTTCTGACAGCACTGCAAGATAGATGCATAGCCATCAATGCCTATGTAAGGGCGCGGTCACATATAGGTCGTGCGATCGTCATACAATCCCTAACTTCGGGCATTTTGGAGGACAAAGATGTACGTCTCCTGCAAAGTTCAACTGTCTTGGTTCACAAAATGCTGTTTTGGATCCATGTCAGTGGTTGGTTCAGTCCATTCTCCTAACGCCCGGTCCCCAACGGCACTAGCCTATGGGGCCCTGCTATCTCATGCCCTATCAGTGGTTATTATGATTGTCGCCACAAACCAGCTGTCAACCAATCAGAGAACAGGCTTTTCTTGGGCTTTTTGTTGTCGCAAGCTGTCTCGCAAAGGCCGCTGGGAAGCTATCAGCCAATCATGTTACGTATTAGATGGCTCCATCCTCCTACGCCCGATCCCCAACGGCTGACTGCCCATATAAGGGCAAGCTCATTAATATTTATAAGTAGGGCGGTCCCTAACTGGTCTGAGTGCACAAGATAGCAGAGGTAAACACAAGGCGTTTTGACACGACTGTGGTCCCTCTGCGTAGGAGAATGGTTCAGTCACGCCCTGCTTGAAAATCCTATGGCTTCCAAATCGTACGACGATCGCACGACCTACATGTAAGTGACCGCGCCGTAAGGGTGATCTTTAAGTTAACTGCATCAGCTCCTAGACAGAGTTGACAGCATTTCCTCTGCCTTTTTTGTGCTGTCTGTCTTGGTGGGGAGTCCTGGCGGCACCTCTGTCGGCAGGATGTGGGCGGCTCTGTTGGAACGGCAGGAGCCGAGGTCGAGAGCTGAGCCAACCTGCTCCACACTCAGGGCACCGGAAACATCCTGGGGACAACAGGAGGGTTGGGATTGGTTACAAGGCAAGGTGTTTTATGTTAATCATTCAATAACTTTGACTTTGCTATTATCGCCACACAGGATGCCTTTTAAGGTCATATGGTATTATGATTCTCTGGCTTGTATATATTTAGAGAATTTCAAAGAGTGCTGTTTACGTGTGTGTGAGTGTGTGTGTGTGTTTGCATGAATGTGTGTGTGTTTGCGTATGTGTACATGTATGTATGTGTGTGTACCGTCACTACGTGTGTGTAAGGTTTTGTGTGTGTGTGTGTATGTGTCTGTATGCGTGAGTTTGTGTGAGGGTGTTTGTATGAGAGTGTATATATATATATGTGTGTGAAAGTATGTATGGGTAGGAGTATGTGTGTGTCTGTCTGTATATGTCTGAGTGTGTATTTATGTGTGTATCATGTACATGTGTGTGTATGTATGTGTGTATAATGTACATGTGTGTGTATGTGTGTGTGTGTGTGTCTAAGTGTGTATGTATGTGTGTATCATGTACGTGTGTGTGTGTGTCTGAGTGTGTATGTATGTGTGTATAATGTACATGTGTGTGTGTGTGTGTGTGTGTCTAAGTGTGTATGTATGTGTGTACCATGTACATGTGTGTGTGTCTGAGTGTGTATGTATGTGTGTATTATGTACATGTGTGTGTATGTATGTGTGTGATGTAATTTATTACTTGTATCCATGCCAGCACCCACCTGTTTGTTCGCCAGCACCAGTAGTGGAACACCCTTCAGAGCTGGGTGTGCCAGAACCTTGTGAAGCTCCTCCTTAGCGAGCGGCAGCCGACCTTTGTCTGTGGAGTCTACCACAAACACCAACACGTCTGTGTTGGGCAGGAAGTTGGCCCAGTAGGAGCGCACATTTTCTGTACCGCCAACTGAAAAAAAAGGAAAAATTGTTGTAAGTTGGACAGTTGTGTGTGGCAATATTTAGGATTCTGGAAGATGAAGCATGTCCAAGCAGAATATTTCTGGGGCGACTGGGGTCACCTAGGGATGTACCGGTACAAAACCGTTTTTTCTTGTTGGACCAGTATGGAAAAAAACGGACCTGAAAAAATTTGGTGGACCGGAATTTGGATATATTGGAAAATTAACAGATTATATGATCAGCATTCACACGTTTTTGGTCTTACCAGTTGAAGAAAATAGCATAAGCGAAGTAGAGTAGAGTTTAAAGTAATTTTTACCAAGTTTTAGTCAATCGTACAGAGGCAGTTAGCCTTGTAGGATTTTTGTAGCAAAATGAACCATTGATTTGAGTATCGTCCATTCACAAGTTTTCACATACTGAATCAGGTCCAGGTTCAGGTCCGGACCTGGACCTGATCCTCTGGACCTGAAGCGGACCTGGACCTGAATTTTCTGTACCGGTACCCACCCCTACCTGCGCCTAGACCCCAGGGTGAGAAAGCTCAATAAAACAAGGCTTTAAACTTTTGAAAACCCTTTTTTGGTATGGGTATGTGAAATCTGTGCAGTTATGGAGTGTCTGCAGTAGGAAAAATCCTTGACATTGAACCAGTGTAAAAAAAAAAAAGTTGTAAAAAAAACATAAGTGAATACAAATTGGCTGTGTAAAAGAATTCTCCTATATCTTATGTTCTACTAGCCTGGGTACCATCTGGATAGTAACTCCAACATTTATTACACACTATATACAGTCACTTCTTGCTCCGACTTTTATCATACACTTTATACAGTCGCTTCTCTGCTATTCCGTCTGGGAACCTTGACATCTCTAACTTCTGGAGTCGTCCAAATTTTGACGAGGGCGCTGATTGGTCCCTACACAAGAGCAAATTGAGAAATGGATTCAAGTGCTCATTTAAACACTCAGGTCTTCCAACACCCGAAACACCCTCCGTTCACTTGTGGAAAGGTTATTGTCATCGAATGAGTGCTCTAGAACCCACTCCTTAATTTGCTTGTTAACCGACGTAAGGCCACAGCAAGTAAATTTTATGTATGACATCCTCTGCAGACTGCAAAAATAATGAGATAGGGCAAAAAAAAACAAGATGGGTAAAAAAAAAAAGATGGAAAATTTTCAAAATAGACGTTGTAACAAGACTTGAAGTGACAAAATATGGCATCACAGCCAACAAGGCATTCATTCCTGTATTTAAGAAGTGCACCAGTGTAGTTAAAGTGACACTAGTGTGGTAGACTGGTATCATTAACCATGTTGGCAACTACACTCAGTCATAGCTTCCATAGTTGTGACACTCTTACAACTATCAATCAAGTTTCACTTCTGCAACTACAGTCAATGCTACAGAGTCTCTAGTGTCAATTCTACATTCAATGATTTGGTTACAACACAACCTTTACCCATTTTCATCTATCCAGCCTTCCCTGAAGAAGAAAAAAAATCTTGTTTTTTTTTCTGAAATCAGGCAAAAATTAATGAGCGCGCGGATGTCATCCATAAAATTTACTTGCTTTGGCATAACCACCGAACATACAGTTCCCAAGACAGGTAGCAGAAGTGAACACAGGTCAAACTACTACCCTGATGGTACCTAGACTAATATTCTATCTGATGAAATTATTTTGTGTGTTGTAATGTGAATGACATTATGTAAGGTGCAGTAAATATACATATCAGAATTTGCCCTTACTTTCCCATATGTTGAGTGACGTTTGTCTGGTCTGGATACACATGACATTGAACCCCTCTGTAGGCTTCATGGTCTGCCGACAGTCCTGGTTGGCGATGCAGGCCAGGAAGCTGCTCTTTCCGACCCCGTCTAGTCCCAGGACAACGATACGCTTTTCGTCTGACTGGGTAAAATTAATGTAAAGAGAAGAAAATTAAAACAAATAGTTTACAACAATTTAAAACTAATGGTTTTAAATTGTGAGATACGATACATTGTATAAGCTCTCTCACAGAGTTTACTAAGCATGTGCAAGGCTGCAAGCGACTGGAATCCTTCAAGTTGGTAATATGTCAAAGGTGAAGGCCCATTAGAAGTAAAAAGTCTCATCTCGACCATTGTTAAAGATTTGCGCGACAATGTCTGGAAGGAAATGGCGCTGCAAAAATGGCGGAATTTTCACATTCATGGGGCCTTCACCTTTGACATATTACCCAGAAATCATGTCGCCCGCACATGTGTACTTTAGTAGTGTACTCTGTGAAAGAGCTTATTCTGCCATGTAATAACTTCAAGTTCAACTATATATTCCAATGTAATTTGTCAAAGGTGAAAGCTCTATGAATGTAAACATTCTACTATTTTGCAGGTGCCATTATGTTCTGAACATCGTCGCGCAAATCTTATTATGGTCAAGATGACACTGTTTTAGTGATTACTCCTAAATGGGCCTTCATCTTTGACATATTGTAACAGAGTTTGTGCCAACTTTAGCTGTCCATGTGTCTAAGACATACTTGCCAAAGGCTTGATAACATGTGGTATTCAGGTACCTAGCAGACATCTGCTTGGAGATTACTAGTTACCCCCCCCCCCCCCCCCAAAAAAACGACCTCTTACTCTTAGACTTATCATGAGACTTGTAAGTTGTAACCTTACCTCTTCCTCCACCATGTCCATCTCGATGCCCTCGTCCTGCACGTCTGTCCAGCCGCCACGCCGCCGCCTCAGGTACCGCTCCACCAGCACCAGCAGCGCTACCGCAGCGGTGGCAGACCCCACCAGTACCGCCACCTTCCGCCACATGCCCCCCTCCCACAAACCAACAAGTCCGTTATTCACAGGCATCGTGGCTCAAATTAGCTAAACCTGCTAGGGTTAAAACTCCGTGACGTAGGTCGGGGAAGAGTATTCTGATGTAGGGAAATCTGTAAGACCTTTACAGATCGCTCTATCGTTCACTGAGCAACGAAACCTTCTGAATCTGAGTCTGACTAGATCTCTGTGACAGCCATCTTGAATTTGAAAGCAAACACCAAAATGGGCCATACCATTTCCCGGGTATGTGAATGCAATCCACCATTGCTAAATATCTAAAAAAAAAAACCGCACATTGCTTCAAAGTTGGTAAGTAATCAATAGCAACTATCAACTTTTGTTATCAATTTCAGTACTAATGTCATATATGCCTACTATAAAATCGCGCAAAAAGTTCACTATGACGGCAAATGATAATGCCAGGCTACCATTTCTGGGCCCCGAGGGTATGCATGGGGGTTTGAGGGAAAACTGTGTCAATCTCAGCTGTAGGCATAGTTGTAATGATACCTATTACCTAACGTTAACATAGATGAAGAGCGATGCAACCATATGTAAATTATGAAAATGCAAATATGCGAAATTAGGATTTCATAATGTAAATTTCGACAGTATTTGCGGGATTAGTGTTGAAATACTACAATAGATTCATGAATAATAGACAGATTCAACACGACGTGATTTGGAAGGAGGAGATATTGAAAGCAAGTAAATTATGCTAATGGAGCGTCCTTGCAAATCATTTGCATACGGTAGCCTGACTAAAATCGCGCTCCTAGCGGTCGGCCCTACCAGTTGACGCCACTCAGAAGGAGGGGGTCATTAACCCTAGCCAGCGAGAGATTGTGTAACCACGGCCTAATTTGCATTGTAATGAGGCAAAATTACTTTGCAAAGGTATGAGATACTTGGGCCACACCAATTTAATTTCTTGGTTCACGGATTCACTCGCTCCTATTTTTGGAAAAAAAAATAAAAATAAAAATTACCACTCAGCAAATTTTCACCAATATTAAATGAAACCATTCACCAACTTTCTGGTGTAGCAAATTGGCCTTTATATTATAAGCTCCTTAAATGTGGGTATTATTATTGCAGTTATATTTTTCATTCATTAAAAATGGGACAAACATAAAAACCGACTCTACTTTTGTAATTTTCAACGAACAGATGCTGTTACTGTACAGTAATAGTGTTTTTGTACTTTTTTCAAGCTGAAAACTTTTTATTCTTTATGTTTTGGATTAGCCCTTACCTTTTCCCCAACCATTTTACAATTTTTATTTTTATTTCGCCCTCTCGCTCCATATTTCTTATGAAAAAATCCGTGAACCAAGAAATTAAATTGGTGTGGCCTTGGAATTGCCTTGGAGTTCTTGATTGGAAGACCGTCAATATGATCAACTGTTGCCTTTTCATTTGGCAATTTTTTTTAAAAATCCATTTGAAGCAAAACCCAATACATGTATTTCCCCTCAAGGTCCAAAAGGATAGCATTAGCCTTTTCCGTAAACCAATTTAGCATATATTGAGCTACAACGAAACTGATTCATATAATAAATTTGTTTCTGCCAAACCTCCCCCTTTAATCCAATGGTCTCACTCCATCCATCAACAAAGTTGAAAGGTCAGAGTCCGAAGGTCAAAGTCCGACAGACCCTTTTCCAGTATCGTACCGATCAGGACACCGTCACGAGCTGTGTAGACAGGGTCAGTCGGGGTTCTGTGGTGAGGAGGTGCCCTTAAAGATTGGAGATTCTTCCACCTTAAGACTTTCCGGCAAAGTGAGTTAGAATCCTCTTCTATCTGCTTGATCGTTTGCCTTTGCGGAAGCTTGGGTCAGATCGTCATGTTGCTGTACCATGACAGCATGATGCACCTGTGTGTGGCTGTGCTGTACATGTACTATGTGCTGTCAGGCCAGTATGTGAGAACTGAGTAGGTACGAATCGTTATGTCAGTGGTATCTAAAATACGTCTGTTGTTTGTGCAGATAATGTCATTCATGCCTTTATGATAACACCTTTACGAAACCAACGTTACGTAAGTGGACTGACCAGCTGTGTTTCTGAGGACCTCAAATGGGCGGAAGTCGAGACCAGTACATGTTTCAGTTAATTATTTTCTGTCATGAGAAATTTATTTTAGAAAATCTATCCATTCTACTGAATACGAATAATGGCAAAAGTAGATGAGATAGAATTACATAGATTTTTATATTGAAATTCCATTGCTGCGCCTTGGTCCGCGGCCGCCCTAATACTAAAGGCATGGAGTACGTGCTTAACGTGTCTGTAGAAATGGTGTTTAAAAAGGTCGATCAAACATAAGGAACAGCGTTGGAATCAAACCCGTTTTATACGTTCACGTTCACAATACGGGTTTTCCATACGGTGAAGATATTTTCTGTCTGGAAGAACCTATCGCCAGACATACGTACGGCTCCAAATCTTACTTAAGAGACTCTTGAAGTAAAAGAAATATCCAAAAGGAATGGACATGGACTATAAACCCTAAGCTTTCGTACCACATGCTTTTGTACCTTGTATATGTAATGATACATGTTCATATATATATATTTATTAGGACTCGATATAATCTGTATCTCTGACTAGGCTAGGGGATTCTCTATTTTTGCATATCTTATCTGAGCCATGCCCCCCTTATGACCTCAATAAAAACGTTCTGCAGGACGTTTTGAGCTTCCCATGAATAAATAAAGGTTCAAACAAACAATTCAATCATGCTATGGTGAATGGTTGACAAGATATGTTATAGTTGGTCGATAATGGAATAACAGGGGCGGTTTTTCTTGTTTCGAATTGACTAGTAATCCTGGGTCATTCACGTGTTATCTTTAACCTCAGCTAGATCTCGATGCATTATTGTCTGTCAAACAAAGTAGAAGATGAAGTGCACTTCGTTGTTGATTGTACTATGTATGTTACTGATAGAAGAACTCTATATAGAAAGTGAATTCCCTCATTTAACATATGACTAGCACTGACAAATTTTATTCCTCATGCGTTTTGACAAACCGACTGTTGCTAAACCCATACAGTCGTACATTTTCACCATTACCAAGAAGCGAGAAGAAGCCTGACTTCTATGTTAGTCTTGGACTAAGTTTATGATACTAAATATTATGTATATTCTGTCCCTGTTGTGCCCTGTACTTAGCTCGGTTGGGCAAAAATGTACAATAAAGGTGTTCATTCATTCCATAGTACAATGTATTTGAATCGCCATGCTCCGAATTCTGTTTCAGTTTCTGACAACTTATGGGCACAAAACCCGCAAGTTGTTCAGTTTTTTAAGCATTGATTTTCCTGTCCTACGTAATAATAAATAGAAAAGCTGCGCGGACTTTCAAGATTGAAATATCACAACCGTTTTAGTATCAATATATGAAGAAGACTTGTATGATGTTACATATATAAGGGCGCGGTCACATACGTACGTCGTGCGATCGCCTCAGGATAGTCAAGCAGGCCGTGACAGAACAGTTCAACATTGCAGGAAATGTACAATTTTGTTCTTCAAAATGTCCGAAGTTAGCCATCGTACGACGATCCCACGACCTATGTGACCCCGCCCCCACCCCCCACCCCCTCACATTAGGCGCGATTCGATCGGACGACGAGTCTGCGAGCTCTAATTTACGAGGAGGCATGACCCTACAGCTCGCAGACTCGTCGTCCGATTGAATCGCGCCTAATGTGAGGGGAGGGGGCATAAGCAAAAAACACTACCCACGTGAAATCGTTCTCTAGAACGGATTGGGAGAGCTAGATTGGTCGTTGGACTCGGGTCAGTGTGACAGTAGGGTTAGGTAAATATTTGTATATCGCCTTGTTACCGGTAGTGATACATTTATTGTTTTATGTTCAGTCAGCTCTTCTTACACGAGATACCGGCTATCTGTGCTTTGGTGGCGTTTCAAGATATGAAATGTTTTCACCCTCACCATTTACTGTCGATTATTCTGGTTTTCTACTGACGTAGTACTGTATTGTTGCCCTTTGTGGCGTTGATGTGGCATAACTGGTAGCGCGTTAGGCTCGGAATCAAGAGATCCCGAATTCGATACGGTATCAGGACAGTTCGGCACATGGACACTTCGGCCCGGACATTTCGGCCCCAAGTCCGGGACACTTCGGCCCCAGGCCGAGGAAACTTCGGACAAGGCTCAGAGGACACTTCGGCCCCGCTAGTTCTTATGTTGTGGGCATGCTATGCAATGTACAAATTAACCATTGGGATCTTCATGCCCCGGAAACGCAAACAAGCGTAATCACTAATGGCGATTTTCTCGAGTAGACAGGAGAACACTATATAATATACTGTACAAGTAAAATCATAGGTCCTAAAATTATACGTTATTTAGTCAACTCGGGCTACGTGCTAGATAACTATCGTGGAGTGGACCCGGGGCCGAAGTGTACTCGGCTTGGGGCCGAAGTGTCCTCAGCTTGGGGCCGAAGTGTCCTCGGCTTGGGGCCGAAATGCCCTGATTGCCAGGGGGCCGAAGTGTCCATGTGCCGAAGTGTCCAACATTCAGTTCGATACCTACAATACCCCGACGCGGTGCCCTTGGGAAAGGCACTTTACACCTTGGGAAAGCACTTTACACGAATTTTGCGATGGTGAATTGATTTCTCATCGTAGACTATGTCTATGTATGATAGATATGGTGTCATGAGATTGTCTAGTGGTGCCGGTTAAATAGTTGAAATATATTCCGATATTACTTCTATCATAAGAACAATCGCTTGGCACCCTTTCTTTTTTTGTGTGGGCCACACCGTGCCCCGTCTTTGGTCATTAAGTTCAGCATATATCTCAACTACAGTGACAAGCATTAAGAAAGGACAGTCTACAAATATCTTGGTTGATATTTCATGGTTTCTTCTACCGACTCGGTTTGTTCTTAAAGGGGCATTCCACTCCAGACGGGACTGTTATTTTCCGATAGATATTAATTATAGAAGTGACAAATGTATGCTACGTACCATTATACGATAGAGAACCCATTAGCCCCACGCGCATTAAAAACATTCAGTCTTCTTCAAAACTCCCCAAGTACCCTCTAATTAAATTAAATCAATCTCAGCCTATGGCTGAATACAATGTGTCTGACAACGCCTGATTTAAGTTAGGATACAAAGCTAATTTCAGGGGCGCTAAGCAAAACACGTCTTGATATATGTTCTTTGATATCTTGTGAACAATTGACCTTCTTGGTGTGCTAAGCGCCCCTCATTTATGCCGAAAATTTTCACGATAAAGGAAGTGTCTACAAGTATAGGGAATACATGGGTAGGGTCTGCATGGGTTTAATGAGTATCATATTGTTTTACAAACACACGTTGCGTAATTCACCACAAGTGGAATTCCACAAAAGGTTGGCTGATCATGTATTCATTGATACATAATCTATTGGAAAACAAGACTCCCTTCTGGAGCGGAATACCCCTTTAAGTACGGGAGGGAAACCTTGAGGTTCAATGTAACCCTACAGTCCACACAACACAATTGTAACGCATTTAAATCTGAAGGAACGGTGATTAAACTTATACACAGAATAGCTGTAGACTTGACTTGATGTCCATCACAATATATACACTGTAACTGTTATCAATCCACGTACAATGTATGGGGGTGATTTTAAAAGTCACATGCATCTTGCAGCTATAAATATGTGCAAAAACTAGACATGAATTTAAATTTATACCGCAAAAACGGTCTAAAAAATTGGCAATCCAGAATTAGTGACGACCACAATAAGTCAGTGTAAATTTGAAGGGTTTTTAAATGTACTTTCGAAACGTCTAATTTCTTAAATTCTCCCTCTCTACCCCTTTTACAGAAATGTTTCGTATTCGTCATCTATTTGCCGTCCTGCTGGCGGTACTGGCGTCCGTGGTCGGTCTGAAACACGGCCCGACACGAGTGGACGCCGCCTGGGTGCTGCTACGAGGAGAAACGCTGCTCGCCTTCCAATGGCCGTCTGTAGAAATCCTCCTGCTCTTCGCCATTGGTCTCGCTGGTGCCATCTGGCTTTATCAGGTACTTGTAGGGGTACAAAACCGTTATTACCTCCATGGAAAATGGAGGTATAGTTTTTGGTGTGTCTGTGTGTATGTCTGTTTGTGTTTCCGGGGATTTGTGGTCACCATAACTCTAGAACCTCTGGATGGATTGTAACGATATTTGGTATATATGGGTAGGTGTTGCAAAGATAAAGGTCATGGTCGATTTTAGCCCCTTGGTGTGTGACCTTGGTACTGCAGCAGAACTTCGATGGGGGGGGGGCATAGCTTGTGATGTAAGGAGGAAATGATGTACGTTTGGTCCACCTAGGGGCTTGCTCTGGAACTGCAGCGGGGTAATTTGATCAAAATTTTCCGTAGACCGGATGTTGGACCGATTAAAAAATAAACAGATTATACCGGCAATATGGTGGCAGGCGTTCACGAGTTTTTAGGCTTATTGGTCCAAGATAACAAGAGCGAAGTAGAGTAGACTTGATAGTCATTTTTATCACGTTTCTACAGTCAAACCTGGTCGATAGCGTTGTTTACGTGAAGATAAGATACTCCAACATAAATAAGGGTATATCACCTCGTAAGGGGCGGTATTACCCAACGCAAGGGGCCAGCTCCTAGCTAGATACTCCACTAAACAGATTTCTTTGTAGCGAAATGGACCATTGTTTTGAATATTGCGTATTCACAGACAATTTAGTAGGTCCAGGTTCATGTCCGGACCTGGACCTGATCCTCTTGACCTGAATCGTACCTGTACCTGAATCTTCTGTACCGGTGCCTACTCCTACCAGGTACTGTTCTCTCCCATGGAGTTCTGTCGTCAGCTCGGTGACCTGGGGTACCACCCGGACGGCACGAGGAACATGAAGGCCATGGCTAACGACGCCCGCAGGCGGCGGCAGAGGGGCCATCTCCCGCCGGTCTATCCCAACGGCTGGTGGGGGATTCTCGAGTCTCGTCTTCTACAACGGGGTCAGGTCAAGGAAGTTGTCGCCTTAGGTATGCGCTTATACAAATAAGACTAGGCCCGCTCCATACTTTTACGTTTATGCCACCATGAGGTTGCATTTCAACTGTAATCTTGAATGCAAGAAAACACTGAATGTGGTCGTTTATTGACTGTATAGCTCCGGCTTTTGTTAAGTCATGAACAGTGGAAAATGTATATTTTAGATATTGGAACTAACAGTTTAAAATGCTGAGTTCTAAAGCTCAGTCATTTTACTGCCCAAAAGTGACTGGTACCTTGCCGGTTTTCCCGCTGGTGTGTTCACTCCGCCTGCGTCACAAATCAAGCAAACACCGACCGAATTTCAAAATCGCCCGAGCGTCGACCGTACTTTTCGCAGAAAATCTGTCCCGTCGCAAATTGGACTGGGCTCAGTGTTTTATTCAGGAAAGTTAAGTTATTGTTTTTTCTACCTTTCTGATGGACAGCTTTGGGTCACAAAGAAATTTTAAAGGACGAGCTGCTAAAATCGCTCAAAGCCATGGAAGTCGCCAGGACGTCGGTCGTACTTTGGTCGACAAGTCGGCCGAACTCAGTTCTTGATTTGTGACAGGGGCTTTAGCATTGCCTGAATGTCTGACGCTAGCCTGGTATCCAGCCACATTAAAGCTCCCGAGTTTCTTTTGTCCTTTCCGTATTTTCGGAGCTGTATTAATATAAATACGGCTGGATACTAGGCTAGTTTCCCGAGTTTCTTCTGTCCTCTCCGTATACGGCTGGATACTAGGCTAGTTTCCCGAGTTTCTTCTGTCCTCTCCGTACCGTATTCGGGAGCTGTCATACGACTGTATACTAGGTTAGTCTGACGCACCATATGCTTCCACAGGGGAACATCTCGCGGTGTTTCGTCAGGAGAACGGGACGGTGTCCGTAGTGGACGCGTACTGCCCGCACCTGGGCGCCAACCTGGGCGTGGGCGGACGGGTGGTCGGCAACTGTATCGAGTGCCCTTTCCACGGGTGGCGGTACCGGGGAGAGGACGGCAAGTGTATGCACATCCCGTATGCCGCTAAAGGTTGGGCAATCATTTGTTATATTCATTCCTTTTATACACACATACACACACGCGCGCGCGCGCATAAACACACACACACACACACACACACATACACATACACACACATACACACGCACACACACCACCACCACATAAAAAAGTACAGAGAGAGAGAGAGACGCACACACACAAACACACAAAAACAGAGGCGCGTACGCACTCACAAACACACACAAACACACTTACTAACACACACACACATACACAGCACACACATAAAAGCACAGAGAGAGAGAAAGACGCACAACCACAAACACAAAGAGACGCGCACGCGCACGCACACAGACATACGCACGCACGCACGTACGTACACGCACTCACACACCTACACACACATAAAATAAGATGAATTTCAATAAAAACAACCGCACAAAATGTTCCGTCAGTTCCCGACGTGGCCCGAGTGAAGTCGTGGACGTGTCTGGAATGTAACGGCAGTATCTACATCTGGTACCACTGTGACGGGGAGGAGCCGTCATGGACACCTAAACTCGTGGAGGAGGTGGAGAGCGGGGAATGGACGTGCCGGGGGCTGTCTGAACACTTCATCAACGCACATGTGGAGGTAATCAATCAACCAATCAATTTCATGTTAAAAGATTGTCCTCCATCGGTGCCAAGGAAAAGAAAGAGAGGGGAGAGGGAGGGAGAGCGAGCGGAGAGACGGGGGAAACAGGGAGAGAGGGGGTTGTCCTTGGTGCTGAAGTTGGTGTTCGATCATTGTGGCCTTCGGT
Organism: Branchiostoma floridae x Branchiostoma belcheri; assembly: GCA_019207045.1. Lineage (NCBI taxonomy): Eukaryota > Metazoa > Chordata > Leptocardii > Amphioxiformes > Branchiostomatidae > Branchiostoma > Branchiostoma floridae x Branchiostoma belcheri. Next base: position 31,335,745 of record CM033026.1, on the reverse strand, counting down.
TTGTGGGTTCGGTTTACACTCGGGGCCAGCAAAGTGATTTGGAACCTCCGCAGTGTAACGACTCGGAATATGTGTGTGTAAAAAGTCCCAATATAATATATGTTCATTTCATGGTCTCGTCGCCTTCCTCTGTATCTGTATCAATATAGTCGGTAAAACCGCCCTTCGGCGTAACGCACCAGCTTCACAGGCACGTGGTGCGGCAGCAGCTGGTTATATTACACCGAAGGACCCGTCACACCTAAATTTTGCACATCTATCTGCAAGCGTTCTTTAAAACTATCCAGAGAAGATGCCCTACTGTATTTGGTGATAACAAATTCCACTCTTCGATAGTAAGAGGGAAAGTACGAATTTTCGAATACATCAATCCTAGGTTGGTAACTCTGGTACTTGAAGGCATGACTGTTTCTTGGTCTTTTTTGAGCTGGTATTAGATACTTATCAGTCGGTACGTCCATCCACCAGTTTACTGGTCAATTTGTACATCATGCAAAGTCTGAACATTTTCCTTCTGCCTTCGAGTGACATTCACTGCATTTCTGTTTTCATTTTTTTTCTTTCTTGATATGAACAGGAGATATCGGAAAACGGGGCGGACATCGGTCACCTGAACCACCTGCACGGGCCCGGGGTGACGACAGGGAACGACCTGCGCCACATCTGGTCGTCCTTCACCGGCTTCTTCACACACCAGTGGGAGGCGGACTGGCAGCCCTTCCCCGCGCCCGACACACAGTTCGGCACCATGACCGTGGACATGGACATGTATCTGTTCGGCTACAGAATCCCCCTGCCGAGTGTCAAGGCCCGTGCCATACAGGTATGTGTATGATCTATTGTACGTACATCAATCTCCAAGCAGATCCTACGGTAGCATAAGATAGTATCAAAAGCTGACAGAGGAGTGAAGCCGGTATAGGAGTGTGTTTCGCTAACGGAAATGGACACCTCTTGGCTGACTACACTCCTTGGCCAGTTTGGTACTTATCTTATGCCATCGTAGGATCTGCTTGGAGATTACGTACATCGATACGGGGAAGATTGCTTGTACATGTACTTGTATAAAATAGAGGTTAATGATTATGATTATGTCGATGATGAATAGAAAGTAAAAGAGTATTTCTGAGTCTTTCGGTAAAATGTTTATATCAAACGATAATATGTTTCAACTTTGAAAAAAAATTTACTCCATAAAATAGCGGACTCTATATTTCTACTTTGGAATCATTATTATACTAAGTAAGGCTAACGTCACATTTCCAAACCAGGGGAACGAAAAATAGAAATGTATACGTAAAAATATGCATAAATAATGCCCACGACTTTAAAGGCAACCTAAGCAATATTACATTGTTAAAAGTGGAAATATTCTGAATAAGGCAGTCTGTATAATATTGACATCTAATCCACTATTTTAGCACATTTACATCATTATTTCATAAATTGAGTCGTTAAAAACGACGCGGTAATGAGTTGCACAAGGATTCCAGATCAAGTCCTTATTTTTGGGGGGTACAGTAATAAGAAATATCCTCATGCAACTTGTCTCTGTGCCGTTTTTAACCGCTCAAAGTATGAAATGATGATGTAAATGTGAGAATACAGTACAGTAGATGTCAATATCTTGCAGATTGCCTTATTCAGAATATTTCCACTTTGACACTGTAATATTGCTTAGGTTGCCTAGTTTGGTATCTTTTACATCATACTTTTCGTTCCCGAAAGCTGTCCGGGCCGGGCCCCGATATTGAAATGTACAAAAACAGGGCCTTCCCCCCTCCATAAACAGCCTTACTTAGTGTACAGTATATTGACAAACCCCTGTCATGCTATTGCCATTTACACCGTGCACTCATACAACGTTTACCACCAGAACGGCCCAGGCGTGGTGTACCTGTACATCGACGGTCCCCTGATGCACGTGGTGCTGGTGAGCTCCATCACGCCCGTGGAGCCCCTCCTGCTGCGCTACACACAGAGCATCTACGCCAGCCGGGGCACCCCGACGTTTCTCGCTAAGATAGTGCAGTGGGGAGAAGCCGTACAGGTAAGCAAAGGATATTTTAAGATAGGAATATTTGCATAATATATGATATATAAATATTATATAAGCCACGACACAGCTACTGACAGTTACAATTAGACTGAGTTTTTTTCTTTCTTTTTTCTAAAATCTAGAAATATCAGGGTGGGGTTCACATGTGCGTACGTATTCAAGTCCGTACGAGGTCCGTATGGATTTTTTTAGCCTATAACAGACTCCATATGTACCTGGAAAAATTGGACAAATATAGACGGATAACATGACAGAGAAATTAGCTGAGTCACAAACCATACTCCTCGGCCAGCCAATTGGTTTGGCATGTTGTATTTATTTGTCAAATTTCTACTATTTTTTCGAACGACCCGGTGTCGATATTAGTAGAGGCTTCCATACGGACTTCATACGGACTTGAATGCGTACGCACGTTTGAACCCACTTTGATATATATTATGTCTTAGGTTTCCTATACATCTGCGATCAAATTTAGATAAATTTTTGACAATGATAAGGAATTGATTGTAAATACATCGTGAGTTTTTCATCCTATTCTAATCTTTTTAATTTCTAATTTCAAATAAAAAGTAGAATTTTTATCCGTTCTGTAATTCAAACTATGAAGTAACGTTAATGACTATACGAGGTACTTGTTTTGTTGACATAAAGTGAAAAATGTATTCATTGTCTTCTGCTTTGAATTTTAAACTATGAATTTACATCTGTAACATGATGTATTGTATGATGATTTCCAGTTGGAACGTGACGTCACCGTTTGGAACAACAAGTCTTACCCGGCCAAGCCGGTGTTGGTGAAGGAAGACGCGGCCATCGTACGTCACCGGCGCTGGTACTCCCAGTTCTACAGTAAAAATAGCCCGCGATTCACGACCCAACGGACAAGCTTGGACTGGTAACCTTAGCCCTGCCAGAGCAATGATGAAAGATCAGCCGGCTTTGTGATCAAGAGGAGGGATTGCTAAAGGTGGTATCTCACTGCACGCAAAGAATTTCAGAGATTAAGAACGAATTTTCTTACTCTTTGTGTATTTTGTCATCTTCTAAGTCAAACTTTTACGTATTACTATTACTCAATATCTACATTATAAAAAATCAGAGAAAAATAACAAAATAGTAACGCAGTGAACAAACCCAGCAGTGACGCAAGTTCAGTGAGATACAACCTTAACCGATATGCCATCCTTTTCGGTCCCAAATTCAAGTCACGTGTATGCAGTTCAGAATTTGTATCAAATGTCTACCAACTGTGATTCAATTGGGCAGTGTTTATTTGATCAATGCTCGTTCTCAAAAATTTCCAATTGAACAGAACTATCAACAATTAACGTTATATTCAAAAGGCTTAAATCACAGAATGGAAGTGTATTCTCGCTAGTCTATAATGACAGTTATGAGGAAAATTAGACCAATATTTTTCTTTTCCATTCTTGTTTTATATTTGTATGTTATACCTCAGTAATCAAACTTAAATTTGATTTTTGACATTTATCCGGAACTGCAAATATGTATTTCATTTTGTCAGTCCCAAGTTAGAAGATTGTTGTCTTACTATAGAAAGATTGTATATAATCAAGAAATCAAATGTGTTGCAAATAAGTTTGGTTTGTCCAGTTTTTGCCATGTGCAAGTTTATATCTGCTAATGAGTGTATGAGAAAGATTCTTTCAGATTTAGACATTTTTTATCATCATCACGTATCGAAAAACATACTAGAAGCTGGATTTTTAACTTTTTGGGGCAAGGCAGTGAAAACCTATGCCTGGTAAGCTACTGGTAACAAAACATATGAAAATATCACATGTACTTTCTGCATCACCCCTACACAGTTCTCCCTCACGATGCGTTCATACTCTTCACACACACAAAGAAACACCAACACAAGTGTTAGGATGGGCGCGAGTGCGTGGACACCGCAGGAAGACTTTTATTTGCCAAAGGTACAATCGTAACGAGAACGGCAGTTCGAAAATGCAATAGAACACCGAAACATCAATATCCAAAATTGATCATCAAACTAATTCCAAACATATACCAAACATCACGATTTTTCGTAATTGAGTAAGCCAAACCGTAAAGCACAGCATAAATAGCTGCATATGTTGTTTGCCAGCCACGCAACCCCTAAAAAAAACCTCCCGAAAGTACGAAGGCCAAAAAAATGGGGGACGTGCACCAGAGCCTTAGCGCAAACAACCAATCTTCTCTGGGGTTCTTTCTGAAAAGAATCACTCCATGTCCTGAAACACACAAAACATAGTTCAAAGAAGTGATTATATTGGACTGTTAAATACAAAACACCAAGTATCAGTCACTTTCGCCAAAGGCAGAAAATTGCTACACTAACAAACATTTCATTACCTTAAACAACGATCTTGTTGCTTCCTGGGTGTCGTGCCAAGCGTCGAATGAACAGACTACTCCTGTAGCACTATAAGTACTTACCATACACCTGTACATCACGCCCTGTATGCGTGATCCCACACCTGTGGTACACCTGCGTTACTGCAGAAACTCAATTATTTGCTAATTCGTCACGATAACGAAGTTAGCTCCTCAAACGCAAATAATTATCATTTTCTGCATCACCCCTACACAGTTCTCCCTCACGATGCGTTCATACTCTTCACACACACAAAGAAACACCAACACAAGTGTTAGGATGGGCGCGAGTGCGTGGACACCGCATCGCGTCGAACGAACAAATCACGGGAAAGTTTCATGCAAGATTAAAAGTCTATCGCCATATAACAGCCGACCTCTCCTTCAATGCTCCACCTTCCGTATCTGTTATACAGTCTGTCTGGAAAACCTGAGAAAAGGGAATGTAGCCCCAAACAAGAAACATCATTAAGAACAGTCTTTTGCATGTCGAGGTCCAACTTTCCAGCTGTATTATAACTAGGACGCCCAGAAGTGCTTAACTTGGAGCCTGATTTGGTTCTTGTGATACTTCTGAAAAGGAATCTGTCAGATGAGAAATCTATACAAGCCAATGTACAATACTTCTGCAACATGTTGACTGGGCAGTTGACCTTTCCTGTGCGTGCAATAGGTGTCGAGCTGCCATCTCTATACTGATCAGTCTTCCTTGATCCTAAAACAAACACAAACACTTCTCAGATAGAGAAAAATTACATAACCGCTGTAAAATTCGATGTTCCTCAGCAAACCTGCATAAGAAATCGAGACAAAAGTAAACGTCCTTATAGAACCAAGCTTGAATAAAGTGTGTTATGTTCCTGTGCAAACATGACCGAAAGTGTGTTCCTGTACCAGCATGACCAACATATCAGGAGTTATTGGGCATATGAGCTCGTCTGTTGGCGAATGCAGCATTCTCTATGGAAGAAACAGATGAAAAATGTTGTATCACAAGTTCCCATCAACACAATGCTACATAAAGAGGAAGTGCTTTAAAACTACCACTTTCGGTAATATACTGGCAAACTCACGCCACTTGTTGAACGCAGCCCTTTATTGCGCCACAGTTTCGGGTGCTCTCGAAGCTACAGAAACTGGGTAATTTCCCTGCCAACTCCATCAGATGTATATCCATCAGCTCTGCAGCGTCTTCTCAGATACCGAGCTTGTACAAGTCAGCTCAGACGGAAATATGTAGGAAGAGAAATAATAAAAACAAATGTTAATTATCTTCAACACAAAAATATTAAGTATGCTGAATACTAATTACTCCTATACTAATCCTGATTCAAGACAAATCGTTACCATGGGCGCTACAATAAAAAGCCAACACAACACAGTCACTGGGCAAATCACAGCATTCACATAGCTGGGCCAATCCACGGCCTGCCCTGGGCATCAAGTGACAGCATTAACATAGCTGGGCCATTCAACGGCCTGCCCTGCTTTAGTGTTCCATCATGACATTATTACATCACACAAACACCACAATGTCTTCTCACTGAAGAACTCTTCAATCAACTCGTGTTCGATTACTTCACACATAAATCACAAAGTCTTCTCTCCGAAGAACTCTTACACCAACCCGTGTGTAATGATGTCAGACATACTTCACAAAATTTTCTCATTGAATAACACTTGGAACGATCTAGTTTGTCATTACATCAGACATACATCACGATTTTTCTCACTGAAAAACACTACAGTGAACTTGCGTATCATAACGTCAAACATACATCACAAAGACTTATCACTGAAAGAACATCAATGAACTTGTTTGTCATAACAAGATCACAGTCTTCTCACTGAAGATCGCTTCAACTAACTTTGTGTGTCGTTACCTCAGACCTACATCACGGTGTCTTCTCACTGAAGAGCATTGAAGAACTTGTACGCAATTGCATCAAACTTCACATGTGAATTTCTTCTCATTGAAGAACGCTTCAATGAACTAGACATACATCACAATGTGTTCTCACCGTAAAACACCCCAAAGCACCCGCGTATCTTTACGCCAGACGCACATCACAGTCTAATCACTGAAGAACATCTCAACGAACTCGTTTGTCATAATATCAGACAAATCACAAAGTCTTCTCACTGAAGAACTCAACTTGTTTGCAATTACATCAAACTTCACATTTGTAAAACAATGTCAATTTCTTCTCATTGAAGAACATTTCAATGAGCTAGACATACGTCACGATGTGTTCTCACCGTAAAACACCATAACGAACTTGCGTATCATTACGTCAGACATACATCACAAAGTCTTCTCACTGAAAAACACATCAACAAACTTGTGTGTCATTACTCCAGACGTACACCAGTCTTTTCACTGAAGAACTGTTCCACCAACGTATGTCCAATTCTTCTCACTGAAGAACACTGCAACCAACTTGTGTTCAATTACGTCACCCATCACCGTGAATTGTCACTGGAAAACATTTTAAAAAACAACAACAACATTATCTCTCAGTTAAACTTATCAGCAGAAATGCGTAAAGGCAATCATTCTATCACCAAATTGTGCCGTTTCTAAAGAGGTTCCACGATATTCTTAAATCAACACATGTACAAAAATGTCACTTGTACATCATCATTAAATAACGTTTACATTCACATTGGTACAGTAATAGCGTCAATCCTGTACTTACAACTTTCCCAAACACTTAATACCTTGAAATCAATCTGACCAGCAGAATTCAGTCATAGTTTTGTCCAGCCAAGTCTAAATACGATGAATCTTCTCCTTGTAAACAAGGAGAAAAAACTCTGGAGTTAACCCAATTTCCCCCTTTCTGTTCAAGTGAAAAGCAAATCTGACAACTTGGTGAAGACCTAACTTTCTATCCAAAAAATTAATTCAGGTAGATCGATTTCATGCTCATCCTCATCAGCAAAATTGCTCAAATGAACTGCTTTTCCCGCACTGACCTTGGTACCCAAGTCAAATCAAGAACTAATGTTTTTATCCTTGAAAAAAGCTCAAAGCAAAATCGTGTGTCTCTTCACACTGTCAGTCATCACAATTCTCACAGCGGCATTATATTCACAATGCCATATCACACATTATCCGGTCATTTCCTTTTATCAAACCACTGAACACAAATTATCTCTTTTAGTTCTCTCCCAGTAGCACGCTGTACAATCTGTGTCATTCCAAGTACATTGAACATAACTACCTAAATCACAAAATCACCACCATGACATTCCGAAGTCACATAGGAATACACCAAACGCGGATCTTCCGAAACTGGAAAAGAATTCATTGAACATAAAATGCTCATAAAGAAATTTTTTCTCACAGCTATGTAGTCTAGCACTTTACAGTACCATAATTAACGTGATTTCATCACAGAATACCTCTATCTCATCATAATCCTAAAACCAACCAGGCATTCAAACCTTCCTGATCTTCGATAATAGCCACGTGTATAACAGGCATTGTGTACGTCTCTTTCTACAGCTAAAACAAATCTACTAAAACAGAATACAACATGTTCACATTGTATTGATGCCAACAACTTAAACCCTTACCAACTGACCATTGCTCTTGGCCAACATAATATAGTAATGGTTCCCAGACACATTTACCTGGATAAGAATAAATTTCGAAATTACCTGAGCAAACGTGCCCTGCTTACGTTTTCCCAAATTCTTTTACTGCTCAAGTCCAGACACTGGGACATACGTTAGAGCACAAATTAATGTGCGTACCATAAAACAAGAAAAAGTCTTATTTACCTGATGGATGCGTAGCTATAGAAAAGGGATTGCATACAAAAGGACGCTTTGAAACTTCTTAAATGCGTCCAAGCTTCCAAGATCAAAAACTGCAGTGGAAACAAAAACACGGTTATTGACAGCACTGGTATTATCATGCAAACCTGGATGCATTCCGAAGCCCCAGCCTGTGGAATTCGAAACAAAAATCAAATCAAACTCTCTTGCTTGAATGCAATAGATGCACACGCTTCTGTAAGTACTTATTTTGTGGGAAGTAATCCTCAATTTTTCTCCTCTGTAAGCAATTCATAATCAGGGATTCTTGTTGCTTGAAGAAGAGCGATACCAAGTACCTGAAAAGAAATAGCTGGAAAAATCAATTGCCTGGTTAGCGGCTTCCTTATCCTTCCATTCAGTATTTCTTGCCTCTTTTAGCTCCAATGCAAGTACAATTGTTGAACATACGCTTTTGATTGCAATGTTATCCGCTACCTCCTTCCGAAACTATTCTAAAACGGTTAGCCAGCCGACGTCTGATTTATCAGCCATTAGAAAACCTTCTATCGGAACGAAATTCCTCACCTTCATTCAAGGAGTCCAGAACTGTCTCTTTGTATTCTTTCGTCAGTTCAGTTTAGACATGGCGAACAGAAAAGAGCGATTGTAAACTTCAATGGCCTAGTTGACCGCCTGTGCCTCCATCTTGATGCGAGAAGTAGAAAATCCTTGTTGCTTCCTGGGTGTCGTGCCAAGCGTCGAATGAACAGACTACTCCTGTAGCACTATAAGTACTTACCATACACCTGTGAATCACGCCCTGTATGCGTGATCCCACACCTGTGGTACACCTGCGTTACTGCAGAAACTCAATTATTTGCTAATTCGTCACGATAACGAAGTTAGCTCCTCAAACGCAAATAATTATCATTTTCAAAGATTCACAAATAAATTTCAGTTAATTTAGTGTGTCTGAGATTGACTCTGTCAAAATAGTTTTTATGTTGAAAAATTATGAAAAGACACATTTTCATTTCATGGTACGATATCTATTTGTCTTGCATGTTTCTGTGCATGCGTAAGAACACGAATACTAAAATATTAGGACCTGAATATGAGAATAAAGTTCCTTTTACAACGTATTTGTTGTCTAAATCTTACATGTGGCATCTTGTTTTTTGTACAACTTTCTTTTTGCTCACTTGCATGAAATTTTAGAGTGTAGAGGATGACGTCTACAACATTCCCTTGCCGTGGCCTAAAAGCGCTCATGCTGTCTAATTTATCACATTGAAACATCTATTCCCTCTAACATAAAGTACAAAAACAACCACGTTAAGCTTTGAAAATGTATTTATTTGACACAAGACTTTCCCAATAACTTTTCTTGTCCATACATGTATTTAAAATGATCTGAAATTATACAATAGACTACAATTCTGAAATGCAGTAAACAAATTCCAGCATATACAATCAATAGCTTTTTTAGAATACCTACCATTAAAACATCAATTTAAAAAACCATTCCTATTGTATGCATTTCTATCGTCTGTGTTGTCAACTGTTATTTCCATCATGTTTATGAATATGAGAGCTTAATATTTGTGCTTTTGGAAGTATTAAGTGACACTGGCATAATGTAGTCTTGAATGAATTTGCAAAAAGTGTAGGACCCATACTATGGGTCAATTCGACAAGAAGCATATTGAATGTTTGCATTCTGTTACAATATACAACAATTTCTGGATACAGGTAATACATTTATGTTGCACAGCCAATGGGATTGGTTCACCTGTCAGAGCAATACTACATGTAGTTCCACTTCCAACTGCTAGGTGGCACTGCAGTGAGAAGAATGCTGACACGTACACAAACATGACTAAGCATGTGCCACCTAGCAGTGTAAAGTATTGCCCTGAGGAAGACAGAAGGACTATGAAAATGTTCTGGTTGTGCAAGAAAATAACTGTATTACATAATTTTTGTAACAGCGTGATAAAATGATTCATTGATATTGATTTCTTTTCAACTTTCTGCATATTAATCTGATGTCAATTGCCCTCCACTGTCTAAACAGACTACTGACTTCTATGGCCAAATGATCTTTAAACAAAGCTAAAATTGAAGGGAGAGGGGCTGCAAGATTTGAAATTACGTAAGTATCAAGAAGATGATCAGAAAAATGAGTACACGTCACAAAACATCTAACAGCCTCTTTTGCAAGACATTGGTTTTCTTGTCTATGTTTTTTCCCCACTTTTTTCTTCTAACAATTTCTCTCTGTCCCTTGAATGAAATACTGTCCCCAAGTCTTAATTATATGTGGACTGGCTGAATTCAAATTGCTAAGAAAACTTTGTGCAGAATTAAAGTATGATACTGGCTTTATAAATTATAGGGCATTCCCTGCAAAAATATACCCTACTACTGAAACAGCAAGTAAACATGCCAACCTAGGTGCCACTAGGTGCTACATAAGGCGCATTCTCACCGAGCCTGTGTCAAGCTTCTGTCACTGTGGGGTTTCATTCACTGTATCACTGTTTTGTTATTTTTTCTCAGATTTTTTATAATTTAGATATTGCGTAATACGTAAATATATGACTTAGAAGACAACAAAATACACAAAAAGGAAGAAATTCTCTGAAATTCGTTGAGTATCTTTCGAACCCCGCAGTGACGCAAGCGTGACGCAAGTGCAGTGAGAGTGCACCTATAGTGAACAACTGTTATAAATGTATTATCCTTTACAATTTTTCTTTCATTCATCATTCAGATTTTACAATTTTCAACATATTACTATTTCCATTCACAAAGATTCTTAACCCACTTTCTTAATACTCCCCAAGTCAGTTCCACAGGTCTTCAACTTTTCGAAATAACAGAAACCCTTACATACTGTAACACTATTTCCAAAAGGCACAAAGCTTTTGGTAACACCCAAAGTTGATATGATCCTTCAGTATTGTTAAGTGGTGGACACTTAACCACAAGTCTAAAACCCCATTGTAGGACTGAATGTTAAAGAATTAAATGTTTTGGCCAATTCTTTACATAAGTTGAATCTAGCTTACAAGATGATGACATTTCTTAGTGACATTCACAGAATATAAATGCTTGTTGTACCATATGAATATGTTAAAAACCTGGGCTTATTTCCAAACTCTAGTTTTTTTTTGGTCAGGAGTACCATACCATGCATTTAAGTTTGCAAGGATTCAATTTTGCACGAGCACAAAAATGGAGTGTCCACAGTGGTTCTAGTTCACGGTAACGCATATATACTGTGGCCACATGCCATTTGCAGTGAAGTGGCCACTGCGAAAACCGTGAACGTAAAACCTGGTTACCACCACAAACATTTCTGCATTTACAGTACACTGTAATGGCTGTCTTTTGAACACTTGTTTGTGATACAACTAGAATGACAAAAATATGTTCCAGAAGTGATTATAAATGAAAATATTAGGCCAAATCTTGTTCTGGAGAATATTCTACGACAAAATCCTACAATATGGGTCTTTATTCCAGTTGTTAACACACATCTTATGTTTGCCATTTGCCAATAACTTCTGAATCAAAAATCAACTTTCCATTCCCTTCCTCTCTAAACTGACTGTGATTATCCGGCACTTCTATCATAAAGCTCTAGTTGAACCAATCATTATATATATATATATGTGGACATAATATATATATGTACACTTTCTGCAAAAATATCTTGTTCTTCCAATTCCACATTTCTAACCGCATTGCCCTGCCCCATCTGACAATGATAAGACCACACCATTTTCATTTGCTTGTGCTAGAATTTAAACAAAAAAGAATATGTCTGAACTGGAACACACAGTATAGGGGAGTTACACGTAATAATAGACATTTCCACTTAACTACTATTCTTAATTTGATCTCTTGCTAAATTGTTTCTTTAAACTTAAAGTGTCAAGAAAACCAAGAAGATAAGATGGTGTGGCCTTACAAATCCCTTACTGTCTGCCATGTTTTGGACTGTTGAACACAAGATCTTGGACAAACTAAGACGCAAGAAATACTTGAAAATGACAGCTTGGGTGAACAGTTTCTCAACGATGCTTATGGCTGCAGTGACAATTCCCCAAGTTTGCAATTGCTCTTTGTTTGGCAAGAACTAGTAGAACATACGGTGGCCCCTTTGCTTATATCTGACCACTACAACACATGGGCTACCACACAAATTCCTCTTGCATGTTTAGAGGATAGGGGATGAATCTCACAATAATGCAAGCTGACAGAAACTTGTGTGCGGCGTATCGTCTTGTGTTTTCAATTAGATTGGATTCATTTCTGCAATTTTATTGTCCATTAGTTGACTTAGTACTAACAGTAGGGCTGGGAGCTGTTAAGATCATATCGAGTGAAATTTATATTTTTTTCTTTGTGAATTATCCACAACTGCTGAGACACACATGTAATATTTTTTGACACTATCTCTGCACAGGGTACATCTTAACAACAGTATATTGCCCTACATGGTGTAAGAACCATCACTTGACAGCTAACGGCATCTTGTCTTGCCTGAGGAGCACCAGGTCCTGTTTAGGCTCCTGACGGCCGCTATCCTTCGCATACAGGGCCGACCGCTGCTGCTTGGTGATCAGGTGTTTGAACAGCTCGTACACGGACCACGATATGGCCGTGGCCGGCATCTGGAACACCACTCTCGCCCTCACCCCTTTGAAGTACGCGAAGAATCCCCCCACGCGATAAACCGTTCTGAACGCGTCCACCATCCCTGAGATTGCTGCTTTCTTATTGCGTACTCTCTTCTCCTGCGTGTTCAACAGGGTTTTGCAGACGTCCAATGGGGTGGTGATGGCGGCGGCGACCGCTCCCGCCATGGCGCCCGACACGAGATGGGTCTCCGGGTTGTAATCGTGTGACGGGTTGAAATGCTCTTGCATGAATTCGTACACCATGAAGTGGATGCTTTGAAAGGGGAGGTTCATTGTCAATTGTGTAGTGAAGCTCCTGTAGAACGCCCCCACCCCTTCCGTTCGGAGAACAGTCCGGAAGCAGTCTATTGCACCTTTGTACGGACTTCCGTACATCTGCAGTCTTTGTTTCACAACTGTTTATCAGCAAGTAGATGTCACGTCAAGATACAATTCACAAGTCCACAGTAGGCACAGCACAGGATGAAAGAAAAAGAAAATGTCGTCTGTTAGTGCTGTAATTTCACAACATTTATCCTTTGACAAAGTACAGGAATCATGATTTCTACATTTACGGAGGAAACATTGCGTAAGAAATGAAACAAAGGATTGATATCAGCGTGATCTATGAGCTGCAAAGTATCAGAATCCAAGAAATTTGTCAAAACTTTCAACATACAAAATACTGTATCTGGCATTCCTTTGGCATGTATACAATCTAATATTTGTATTCTCTTAGTCTTAGGCCTAGGAAAAAAATGTTGTCTTTCCTGTTTCCTAACCTACCCTAAAAATACCTGCCCTATCCTTTCTTGGGTAGACAATGGAGTCAAATAGTTTCCATTTAGAATTTTTGCCTTGCCGCCGGCAAGGCTTTACGCCAGCTTTCTTCCATGGATCCATGGATGGACGGACCTGTTAACCCAGCCCTTCCAAAGGCCCTTCTTTCCTTGCCGAGTTTCATGGCTTAGTTAGACAATGGTACATTCCAGGCGAGTATTAAAACGCTCTTCTAGACGCATGTTACTGTATGTGGTCCAGCGTAATAAATCTACGCTTTAACTCACCATGTTTATATAAAGATATATCACAAATTGCATCAGAAGGAACTTAGTTTGTAATAAAAAATAATGCATATTCATTGTGGGTAAAAAGTTTTACAAAACCAATAATGTGCCAATAATTCATCTGACATAAATTATGATAATGAGGGGGGAGGGGGGCGACATGTGGAACTCGGGATTTTTAAGCGTAGAATCTAGTCTAACTTACCAAAATAACATAAAATACGCAGCAAGGCACAGCTTTTTTAAAAAGATTTCTTGTTTTAGCTCAGCCTGCTACTTATTCAAGTAAAGCAACTGTTCTATCTAATGTAGGACAAATATATCCACAGAAGTGTAAAGTTTGAGATGGAAAATAAGTGTCCTCATACATGTACTTTGTTTAACTGTAGTCTATAAAAAGTCTATAAAAAAATTTAAAAAAAAAAGATAATCCCTACCTACTGACCCTAATTTTTTTCAGGACTCAAACAAAAAACACAACATTTTTTCCTAGGCCTTATCATGATTTGGAATATTTGGTATAATCACTCTGCACTACAACAACGGACTGACGTACCGTCTACTGGATTCATGGAAGCATCATGAAACACTGTTGCGATACACCCTGCCGCACCTGGAATACAAGAGAAAACAAGAGGAAAACAAACTGCTTCCCATAAAAGGACTCCAAACTGAAACAATTCAAACTCGCTATTTTGTCACTAAATTCTTACTTAGTGCCGTAGATCTACCTAAACTCACATTCAGGTTCTGACCTGGACTAAATGTCAGGAAACTATTAATGTGCAATTCTATAAAAAAAAACATGTGAAGATTCTAGTTCAGTGTATATAGTGTACATCCAGAAGTAACAAAAAAGCTCTCAAACAGTATAGTATTACAACATGTACAAAATTGTAGCAACTTTCGAAATGAATAGAAAATTTTTTTTCAGCTTAGCCCATGGTAATTTGATCTTATGGATGACATCTGCATGTTCAACTATTTTCACACTGTAGCAGCTGTGACCAATGATATCATTGGATGAGGAAGGGCACAATTTACCCCTTCACTGAAATGGTGTCATAACATGTGATAAATTTCCATGGATTATAACTGTAGGATATACTACATTAGCATTTCCATTCAAAAATCAAAGCAATGTTAAGAAGTACATATACATGTGACTGTCACAGTTCTTACATCTATGTTTGTTTGTTTGTTTGTCTGAAATGTCTAAAGAAAAACCTCTACATCTGTAACCGCTGGTTTTGCCCAGAATCCATACAAAGTACACACATTGCTACCATTGTTTTTTCCTGTGTGTTTGTCTAAAATTTCTTTTGGAAAAATACATTAAAGTTAATAGAATATTCTTCAAACACAGACACTTTGAAAGGCGTAAATACATACCTCCAAATTTCCAAAGTCTGTTCAGTACATTTTGTTCACGGAATGACCTAGTCTTGAGAGCACAAAACTAGGTTTATTGTTTATTAACTCCATTAAAGTTGTTGACAACTTTTTGACAGTCTGCAACATCCACTCCTCCAGGAGTCAAAGAGTTCCATGGATTTTTTTACCCCTCTACCACCTCCTATCGGATAAAATGTACTGAACAGACATGAACAATTTGAAGGTACGCCTTTCAAAGTTGTCAATGATTGAAAAACAACCTATTAACTGTGTTCATATGTGACTGATGAACCTCTTCAACGACACACCTAAGAAAAACAAACATTGCTACCATTGGCCACAGGGTAGTGTCCAGGCTCCATTCCACGACTGTTGCCACCTAAAGTCCTTTTCATTTGCTCGTAGCACGAGAAGTACAGAGCGTGAGCGGGCCCCGCCCCCGCCGCCACCACGCTCACGCCTCGCACGGGTCTCAGCAGTCCTTCCTGTCGGATGATGGTTTTGAAGGCGTGGGCGATACTACGGTATCTCGCGCCGGGCTCGGGTATGATACTCTGCATCCGTGTCTGAAATATGAAGTAAACAACAACCATAGTCAAGACCCGATGGATGGAGAACATGCAGGGCTCAAAATACTGGGTGCATGTGCACCCAGGTGTACACAAAATTGGAACTGTGCACCCAAAATTGGAGCTGTGCACCCAATTATTGCGCACCCAAATATTTTCTTGGGTTTATGTATGTAAAGATATCAAAGTGTACTAGTATACATCATATTCTTGACATCTAAGGCTGAGAAAGATAATAAAAATGTCTGTCATGGTACTTGTTTAAGAATTTGATAGCATATATTATATGATATAACCATGTTTTGTTATTAGATTTTTCTGACATTCTACTTAAATTTAAGTGGTGCACCCAGAAAATTTTTGGTGCACCCAATTTTTTAAGCTGGGTGCACCAGTGCACCTTATCCCAAAAATGAATTTCGAACCCTGACATGTAATGTTTTATTTATTTGTTTATTTATATATTAGATTTGTATACATGTACATGTATATGTGTTCATTTCAACGGGACTTATTTTCGTGGGCCAGACCTGAACCTGAGTTGTCTGTGAAAACTTGTGAATGGGCAATACTCAAAACAATGGTCCAATTCGCTACAAAGGAATCTGTTTGGTGGATTATCGGACTCCCACTGGCATCTTAATATCCTATCTCCATGTAAACAAGCTTCTGTATGTTTGACTGTAGAAACTTGTAGATATAATTAAGAACTCTACTTTACACATTATTTTCTTAAACCAGTAATCCCAACAATGTGTAAACACCTGCTGATATAATGTAATGTGTGTTCATTTTTTAATCAGTCCAAAATCTGGTCCACTGGTTTTCAGGGGTTTTTTCGGACCTGTCATAAAAGGAAAAAAAAACGGCATCGTATTGGTACAATATAACAGTGCCCACAACTACTGCCAACATTTTGAGAAAATTTTCCACACATGTAGTGACCTACCCTATATTGATATTCTATAGCCCTAATGGTATCAAGGTATGTTCAACAGCTTGCACGACTGCAGAGCTAAGAGTCCTCACAGAGGGACACAATGACAGGGGTCCACTTCAGTATTATAACAACAGTTCCATGCTACCTGGGTAACACAAATAGTACATTAGCTGCACTACAAGACTTCACATAGACACTTCCATGTGCTGCAACATCATTATTGGAGAATCTAGTGCTCGAAATACTTTTTTAACCATAGTCAAAAGGCAGGTTGTGCCATCAACATTTTAGCATTTTCAGGTTTCCCAACTCCCAAGTTATCACTGTTTTCAACTCAGCTACTTAGCTCTTATCCTTTCTGCAAGTTACATGTAACTACTTATGTTTAAATAATCTGATCAAGAAATAAATGCAAAAGATTTTGCACGTAGGTGGAGGAAAAGCAGTGTTCCAACTGCAAAACTTCAGGTTGTGCACTGTGCTAGCTGGGCTTAAAATTAGGTTGTGCCATGCAAAGTGTGGTTGCGTTACAACTTATGCAAGTGGGTATTACTGGAATCTGTCTGCAAATATCCAAGCTGCTGTTCCTGCTCTGGAACCACCTTAGCATACGCAATGAAGCTTATACTGCAGAGTATATATCTTTGCAACGACATGAAACTCTTCAATCTTTATTATTCATCAAATTGTATTCTATAGGGACAATACGATTTTTACGATATAGTACACAGTGCTGGTACACAGCCCTAGCATCACACGTGATTTAGATTAACAAAGGAAAACATTTCTGGAATGTAAAACTATAATAACTGGATGATATCTTCACTAGAAATCTTAATCTTTTTATCCACGAACAATTTTCAAGGCTAGTAATTTGAGCCCTGGCTTACATTGAAAGTGAAGGTTATAAAGCGGATCAGTCTACTTTACCGAGCAAATAAGCCTAACCTGGATACACAGACCAATCATATTTTTAGAACAAGATTCCGCAAGAGCATCCGATATGTACTCAAATAACTTCTTTGCATTAGATTGCCAGTTCCTTAGCAACTGATTGCAAAGATTACGGACAACAGAAATTTCTTGAGTTAGGAAGTTAAGAGTTCCTTTGGACTAGAAATTATTGGACTTGAATCCTTTGAAACTGATACACATCTCATTCACATGCAAAGAGTGGTCTTTCACAGTATGCCTTGAAACTTCAAGGAGTGTTAACAATTCGCTTTCTTGGATCCGAGCCATGATAAGTCCTTTGAGCAGTAGTCAGCTATTTCTTTTCAGAAGCCGCTAGTTAGAAGCAGCGAACTCAGCGCTCTTTCCAGCGTCTGGATGGAGTTTTTATGTGCAGATTGAACAAAAAGTTTGAACCATACCTTGCCACTTCACAAAGAAAAATTCTGAAATTTGTGATATTTTCATCAGGTTGTCGAAAGTGCCATAGGTACTGAAACTAAGGTTACGTTAAAGCCCTCAGAATTCAAAATGCAAGAAATGGAATTTCAGAGGGTCACTAAGTTTGCAGAGAAGTATGTCCACAGACCACACTAGATTTCTTACAACAAGGAGGTTAAAAAACCTCCTTGCTTACATCTTGAATTTAATGATATTCAACCCTGAGAAGACGGAAAAAAGATTAGCAGTGGAGGCAGCCCTTCCTAAAATGTTGTCCTTCAGTTACATAATACACAGGATGGGCAATGCTTGTTTTCCTTGGTTTCAGTTAATATTTAATGATGCCAGCACTTGTTTCATTCTCACACCACTCCCGTTAGTACAAACATAAGTGACATAACCGTTACAGGTACGAAAACTCACAAGATAAGTGATAAGACGTCAACATTGCCCAAACATTCCCTTGCTTTAGATTATTTGTGAAATGTTTGCAGACAACTACTGTGATCTACTTGTACACCAACATTATGTTCCGTACATTGTTGTGCAAATTAAAAAACAATTATCGGGATGAGGCTGTTTACATCTCAGGGGCCTTGACATATTATCTACAATTACTGTCGTCCATGAAATTTGCGAAATATTTGAATGGCTTATAGTTTGCAACAGGGCGGAAATGTGGCCACCTGTTTGTGGCATGATGAGTTGGCGATGACGTAGCAAATTTTGCACACTTCAAGGATCTGCATATATTTCAGGATTTACAGTATCACCTACATGTAAAACAGGGGCGTGTCATGTGTAAACAATAGAGTGGGTCAGGTCCTGAATCAGGTGAGGTGAAAAAAAGATTCTAGGAATCTAGGAAGTGACTTCAGCGGGAATATGTTGGCAAAGACAACTGTAAAAAAAATGGAGACCTTAGTTTTTGAGGGAGAACTATGCCACGTTCCGTCCATATAAAGATTATGATCTATATGCACAACAAAATGTGTTGGTCCGCCCCCCTCCCCTCAAAGTTTATGCAAGCAGCTATAGCTATGTTGACCTCAAAGGGTCGTGACAGTTGTGCACATGTTCGTCCACATCTATATATGCTCGATCGAAACAATGACAACTACTACAATCATAAAACAAGTCCACAACAATCCAATAATAAGCAAACAACATGACAACGCTGTCTTAAATCCTCAGGGAATTAATTTTCAAAATCTCTCACGCCGGTTTTGCGATTTTACAAAATTTGGATGGACCATGTCAAAAACACACAGTGGAAAATTACGCTCGCAGATCAAAGAATAGTGATAGTGGCTAGAGAAACTTTGGCAAACCTATTAGGTAACTGTTAAGGTTATATATTAAGTATTTAAGCAGAGGGGTGTGTGTTAGGGCCACTAACCTTGACAGAATCCACGGGGTACATTATGCAATGTTCGGCCATGCCTGCCAGAGCCCCCGCTCCCAGATGTGCCGCCAGACTACTCTCCTTCGGCAGGCTCTCGTACGGGTCGTCCGGGTCCATCCTCGATGCTGCAGGAAGACAGTCTAGTGAGGGACCTACCCTGTAGTTCCTGGGGACAACAGTGGGGTCAGGAGCTGAGGAGAGAGAGAAGACTACACGACTACTCCTCGCCACTCGTCTCCGCCATGCTCGCCATGCCAATGCAGTCGGAGGGAGTCTCCACCAATCAGAGCAGCGGGAAAAATCACGTGATAGAAAGATGATGCTTAGGCGGACCCATCCATTTCAGTCATATAGGGGGTAAATGTCATTTGGAACAAAAATTAATAGTTATTTTGCGCGGGAAAATGTGATTTAGATTAAAAACGGAAGAAACAGAGAAATATGTTTCACATTGATATTCAAGAACTGAAGATAGAAATGAATTTTGAATTGATTTTTCTCCAATTTAGCCAGGTTAGCATAAGTTTGGTCACCAACTGGTTAAGACCGGAACAAACAGGAAGAATGACGAAGCTACTTCGTGTTACTTGTCACGGAAAACACTCTTACTTATAAAATTGCTACTTAGAAATCGCGTACGGTTTTATGTCGTCAGCAAAAGCAGTGGGAGTAAAGAATTCACACGGTTTTGGGTGGGAAAGCGAGAAAAAAATTCGATTGTACAATGATCATTGGTAACAGTTAACATGCCAAGTTCAAACCATATGGATCTGACGTCAACGTATATATCAAAGAGCTCATTGGTTTTATTGTTATATGATTATATTCATCACAAAACCCACATATTACAGAAAATGTAGACGACCTGGTCATAATAAACAATAAGCCACTTTGAGTTTGTGAGCCGGAAATGTCGTTTCTGACATGTCTATCACTATCACTCGGCAAGCACAAACGACCGCGCGGGCAACTGAGCTGTTGGGGGCCGAATAGCTGTCCGACTTTGTGTCCTGAATGTAACCCCAGTTACCTCAGCCTGAGTTTCCCGCCTTCAAGTCGATAAGTCACGTTTACTTTACAAGAATTCAGACCGTCTGCGAGGAGAATAATAAGTAATTTAACGTTACATGTTAGTCTGCTAGCAATGTTGAAAGAGCCCTTCGATTGGGTCAGTCTGTTTTCCTTGGCGCAAGACTCAGCCAAAGCACCCCGATTGTGACCTATTGTTTGAAATTGGAGAGTTGAACAAATTCACAGCTATACGTAGACTTTTCATCCGTTGTGCAATTAAAATTGCACAACGGATGATATTCTATTAATTGTACGAAATCCCCAAATCCCGTGTTGGTGCGGTCCAGCTTAATAACTTCGCTTTGTTGCACCATTCCGATAATTGAACGAAATGCACTGGCAAATGGGGTGTGCAATTAAGCGGCTTCTACTATACTAGCTCTCCAAGCCAGATCAACTTGAAGCCAGATGTTCGGTAATTCACAGCTGAGAGATGTTTATTTATTTTATTTATTTATTTATTTATTTGACAATGATACAACTCATTACATACATCATCGGTCGACGTGATCGCACATGTTCGCACATGTTTACACACGACGGGGTTATACCGCCCCTTACGGGGTGACATACCCTTTCATATGCGCCAGGTCTCCCGTCCGGGTGAATGATGTAAATCACCGTGAGCCGAAGCTAGGTACTCATTTTCACCTGAGTATAGTGAGGAAAGCCGTGTAAAGTGCCTTTCCCAAGGGCACAAGATCGGTAACACGGCAGGCGGATTCGAACCCGCAACCTCTCGGTCACGGGGCGAACACGGTCCCACTGCGCTACGCGGTCCCACGCCATTACACTGACGCCAGCGGCTATCTGGTCTAAGATTAACACTCTGGAGTCAGATAGAGGCCCGGGCGACCACTGCGTTTCAAATACATCTGTATGAGGGACCTGAAAGCTCTTACATTGACACAGAGCAATGGCAGGAGTGCAAATGACAGATCCAGCTGGACATATGCACAATTTCCAGGCAGCTAATTGAATTGGGAGAAACCAGACTGATGCGCAAGGCAGAACAAAAAGCGGATCAAATGAAGAGAAAAGAAGTCTGCAACAGACCTGCGTCAGCTAACAGATGTGCAGGACAGTCCTATCTGTCCCTATAGGGCAATGACTGCCATTCTCGTATAGGATATAGTTGAAGCTATAAGGCTGATATCAACTATAGGACTTTACCATATGGTCAATATTGACTTGAAGGAAGCCATATACAGAAAGATGCCCTCACATCTCAAGGAAATTGTTCTCCACACCTGCTCCCAACTTCAAGTTGATTTGGATTCCCTCGCAGTCTCGACCTGAAAGCGTACACGTACCTTATGAAAACTTTGAAACATGTATAACGTTTTCTGCCGTGGTGGAGATTACAGAATCTGAAGCCAAAATTCGCTTCAACGCTGAAACCTTACACAGAATTTACGTTTCGGAGCGTAGTCTCCAAGCAGACCCTACGGTGCCTTAGAAATAGTATCAAAGCTGGCAAAGGAGTATAGCCGGCCAAAGGGAGATAGCGGCTAAGGGAGTCAAACGGGCACCGGAGTACCGGAGTACCTGGAGTACCGGAGTACCTGGTGCCGGTATACCAAGTCCCTGGCCAGCTTTGATACTATTTCTAAGGCACCGTAGGGTCTGCTTGGAGACTATCGGAGCGCACTTACTACAGTATACGGCATTGTCTATGACATGTATCATCCAAAACCTCGGATATTTTCCACATCACATCTTGGCACGTCGACGATGATCATCACCAAATGTCTGCCACCTGGACCACCGATTAGGCCACAGCAAGTAAGTTTTAAGGATGGCATTCTCTGCAGACTGCAAATTTAATGAGAGAGAGGGAAAAACATTTTTTTTCAATAGATTTCCGAAATAGATGCCAAAAACGTTGTGACAAGAATTGAGGCGAACATGGTATCACATTATTTCTGTATTCGAGAGATGCATATAGTGACACTAGTGTGGTATACTTCTTAGTTACCCTTATCCGCGGAGTAAACTTTATCCGTTAACTTTTCAAAACAGCCTATTATATCAAGTTGGCGGACGGTGTTTTCATTGCGATTGCAATACTAGTAATGTATATTTTCCCTTCGTCGACTTTATATCCCTAAGTCTGATTTGTTTTAAAAACAACGGATATAGGTTTCCCCATCATAAAGCTGAATGCTAGCGTTACCAAGTTCAACTGCAGCACGGTACCACTTTTTCTACTATCGATCTCTTTTCACCTCTACAACTATGGTTCATAGCTACATTTGTACATGTACCTCACTAGTGTCACTTACAGTACGATTTTTTTCTCGTCACGTTGACCACCTCTGGAGAGGATATTTATTTTTCTCTCAAAATAAGGTGAAAATTAATGAGCCTGCCGATGTCATCCATAAAATACACTTGCTGTGGCCTGACTGTAACATTAAACTGGTATCTTAGTCTCCAGAGACTTGTCTGCATTACAGTGCAAATGCTGAACAATATTTAGCTCTAGTAGTGGTAGTAAACGTTACATGCATTGCCACGTAACATTACATCATTGATCATCATTGCGTCATCGTTGTGTAACATGTATACAGGAAGTGACGACGTGGTACAGGTTATTGACCTGGAAGTACATATACTATGATAACCTTACTGGTTGAACGGGTGTTTAGTGTGCTGTACGTCTAGTTCAAAACGTGTGGTTTGATTCATATTTGTTACATGTTAGCTAAGTTGCAGCTAAGTTATATGTACGCCACGTCGTTTCTGGAGTCATTCGTTGACTGAATCATCGTACCCGGTTTTCGAGCGCTGGCTGGCATGCAACTTACCCGGTTTAAGTCTCCATTGTGTTTCTTCTTTGAATGCATTTAATTAACGTTAACAGTTACATTATCTTACTACCAATACCATCCTGTACAAGATGACTGACAGCAGCTTGTCATCCGATGAGGTTTGTATTTAGCTACAATGTTTTGAGGATAAACTGCATGTATGGTGGCGCTTTTGCCATGTAACGTAAATGTTACTTGGCCGATTAGTCAGGGCCAAATCAATCGAAACTGGAAAGGCTTCTCTCCAAGCAGAGGTTATGCTCCGGCTGTTTTTTTTTTGTGTGTTTTTTAGTCGTTTTTATCGACTATCGTTTTCATCGGCTTTCTACTCTTTCTTGATGTCTTTGGGCTGCCATAAAACGACTAAAAAACGTCACTGAGAAACAGCCGGAGCATAACCTCTGCTTGGAGAGTAGGAAAAGCAGCATTTGCATCCAAACGCATTGCATTCCCTCTTTGAATGACTCCTACACAAATGTGAACCATTCTGATTTGTGTTTTGATACTAGTACTCGTGTTCTGGACATGCTATGGTCGTAATTTTAGCGGTAAATGAAATAAAATTTAGCTCTTGGGAGCAGATGCTGGTTTGCCACCTAGCGACTTGTTTCTTTAACTACGTATACAGGGCTGATTGGGGTTAACCGATTGTCATGATTTTTAGTATGTAGATTCACATGATTAGATACAATTTACTCAAATTACGAGCTATCGATTCTGAACTCTAGTTCAACGCAAGGCTTCTGCTGCTTAGTCAAAAGCAAATGCAGAAAAAAATGCTTAATGTGCCAAATAAAAATGCTTAATGTGCCAAATACATGTGTAAACATACAATTCAGACTTCAGTGTCATCTGTGTTGGGTGGTAGGGCTGGGTACCGGTACAGAAAATTCAGGTCCAGGTCCGGTTCAGGTCCAGAGGATCAGGTCCAGGTCCGGACCTGAACCTGGACCTGATTCATTATGACTCATACCAATGGTCCATTTCAGTACAAAGAAATCTGTTTGGTGGAGTATTAGACATAACACTGGCGTTTTAAAACACTACAACGCTAACTGCACCTGTACGATTGACTGTAAACATTGGTAGAAATTACTATAAACTCTACTCTACTTCACTCTTCCATTTTCTTCCAACTGCAAGCGCCAAAACGTATGAATGCCTGATAAAATAATATGTTAATTTTCTAATCGGTCCAACATCCGGTCCACCTAATTTTTTCAGGTCCGGTTTTTCTGGACCGGTCCAATAAGAAAAACCGGTTTTGTACCGGTACGCTGTACCGATACCCAGCCCTATTGGGTGGTATGATACAAGATTAAGATTAATGATTTAGAGTGTAACGCTAGTTCACCTTTATCCGTGTGGTAACCTATATCCGTTGTATTTATTACAGGGTATGTAGGGATACGAAGTCGATGCACAGTGGTTTAAAAATGCATTTTTTTCAAAATTGTCAAAATTGGAGACCACCGTCCGTCGACTTGATATCCCGTAATGCCCTGTTTAAATACAACGGACTTTGGTTACCATGCGGATAAAGGTGAACTAGCGTTACCTTTTATGAAATAAAGTAGAAAGATGACAAACGAATTTTCGGCAGGATCCATTGATCCAGGATCATCGGCCCATTTCCTAACGCGCATTGATCTTCGGATTCGGGATGTGTGACGTCAGTAGTGGGCAAAAGGTGCTCAGCACAGAAGTCTATACCTGCTGCCGTCCCAGGTCAACGTTGGTTGATGGGCCCTAATGAATGTTGCCTCCTTTACGTTACGCTCTTAATCATGTCGTTCTCTTCTAGTTTCCAGACGTAGTGGAGCTGAATGTAGGTGGGTCACACTTCACCACCTGTCTGGCGACCCTACGAAAGTACCCGGAGTCCATGCTAGCCACCATGTTCAGCGGGAGGCACCGCCTAGCCCGCGACAAGGAGGGCCGCTACTTCATCGACAGGGACGGGACGTACTTCAAGTTCGTCCTGGATTTCCTCAGATCGGACGACCTTCCGGACATCCCGCCAAACTCTCTCGAGCATGCGTACAACGAAGCTCAGTTTTACGGACTAGAATCTCTCATGGTTCTATTAGAAAATACTCCCACACTGTCAGCTCAAAAACTTAGACAAGAATACTTGAAAACTTTCGACGACTTTGAAATCTTGCTGGACACGCTTATAGAAGAAGCAAGGAAGCCCTTGACGAAATGCCCTTACAGAACAACCTCTGTTAAGATAGGACTTAGCGGAATTATGTTACAGCGTAATTTTAAAGAGAACGAATATCCAACGGGTGAGGGACATAATTGTTACGTGACTCAGAAAGCGTTCTGTATTTTCCATCCGTTGCACACGTGTAAGAAAGCGGAGGTGGACGTGTTTATGGACTGCCTGACGTTGGAGTTGAGTAGGCGGGGGTTCAGCGCACGTGGCGCCGAGAACAACCCGCCTCAGTGCCCCTGGTGCACCAAATGGCTGCACGAGGTTGTGTTCACTTGGTGGTGACTGCGTATAAAACCATGCTGTACATTTCTGCCGTTTTCGCGGTAGCCTCTTTACCCTGAACTTCAAACCATCTTGTCCGTCTCCTCCCTTGTCTAAGTATCGTATTCAGGAGACAACTTGGGTGCAAATCAGATGAGATCCAAAATTAAGAAAAGGATGGCAAAAATATTTTGTCATTGAATGAATGAATACATTTATTAAAGGGTTAATGACCCGTCCCGACTTGTATATGGTGTCACAAGGCATGGCCATTCGCTATAGGATACTAACCACCGAATAAATCCACTTCGTTCGCTTTGCTCACTCGGTGGATTTATTCGGTGGTTATGGCAAATATCCATAATGTAGCAATATTGGCATGTCAAATCTATTAGTATTGAAATGAATTTCTATGTGTCGCGGCGTCATAAAAATAACTGATATGAAATGGGACCTTTTGGTTGGTCAACGTCGCCTGGCTATATAAATATTATAATAAAGCTACTATGCTATATAATGGATGCCTAGACGGGCTAGGTACAGGTCGGTAATATGAGTAACAAACATATGCAGGAAGGTAGAACAACAATACACGAATAAAAGATGTTATACTATTAAAGCTGATGAAATATAGTTAACATCACTGTGAGTTAACATCTTCTCGCTTCTTTGCAGATGTGTAGACGTAGGAACAGATAATGTGTCTTATACAAAATTTATTCTTTTCATCAAGTTGCCAATATCCAACAGTACATCCATCTCTTTATTTATCCATCCATGCATCCTTCCATCCATCCATCCATCCATCCCCATCCATCCATCCATCCATCCAAACCCCCACTATTGATACGTAAATCAGTCAATATCCTGCGTCAATCATTCAATCAATCATTCAATCAATTTACCAACCATTCAACCAACCGTCCGTCAGTCAAACAGAAAGGAGCTGCACAACTAATGCCGTTAATTTATTCATCAGAACGCTCCATCCATGTTGAACCACATGGCACAATAAATGGGTCATCTGGGGGAGAACATTACTCCCGCTAATCCAAAGGCTGCCCATTTTGGATGACAAACGACATGGCTCCATGCCGTGCATCAAGGTAACCTGGTTTATTCTCACCATCATGCCTCCCATTGGGCTAAATGCAATTACAGTATAATGTCATCACATGAGTGAGGATTTCGCACACACAAAGCGTATATAGCCGGATTACGAAAAAGGGTCAGGCTATTTTTGGCATGTTATATTGCCCTCTGCGGCGAATTCTAGCGAATCAATCATACAACTGATGGGGATATTGTAATAAATGTCAACTTTCATAATTCCCTGCGTTATTCTAAAGTCCCGTTCACGCTTCACTTTTGCGTATATTCCAGTGCGTATGAGTTGCGTATCAAATACGCAGACGTACAAATCAGTACGCGCGCAACTCATACGGAGCATAAGGCCGTCACATAAAAAGAAAACTATGATTGTAAAAACCTCTACTAACAGTGCAGCAACAGCAATCCCACAAAACCCCCGTAGCAAGACATTATTTTAGAAAACCGCAACTACGCCATTTATTTCATGGCCGGATTGTCGACACACAATTTAGGATTTCAAGAATCGACTCTGGGGCGTTCTACACGGGGCCGCAAAGTGATTTGTAAAGGTGCTCTCTCACTGCACTTGCGTCACTCTTGCGTCACTGCGGGGTTCGAAAGATACTCAACGAATTTCAGGGATAAAGAACTAATTTTCTTACTTTTTTTGCATTTTGTCGTCTTCTAAGTCATACTTTTACGTATTACGCAATATCTATATTATAAAAAAATCGGAACAGAACAGTGACGCAGTGAACGAACCCCGCAGTGACGCAAGCTTGACGCAAGTGCAGTGAGAGGGCACCTTAACTCGTGGGTATCTTACCAGATGTAACCCTGTGATTTAATTACATGTGAATAATCCAAATTATGCATGATTAATTATAAATACCATCAAAAGAAACCGGTTAGGTCTGCAACTCGCACCCGAAAACTATAATTTCCTTGGTGACATTTCAAAGATATAATTGAGTGGCAAAAATTATAAGCATGTGAGCGTATCACAACATGGACATAGCAGGGATAGTATTATGTACACAACCTTAGCACAATAAGGTAAAGAACGCTGCAAAATATAAATCCCCTAGTCCCACCACACACACACACGCACTCATGATCACCAGGCCATAGACAGTTAGAATAGGGACACAGCAAGTAGCTAGTAGAATGGTAGTCTCTACCAGACTCCGAGTCGCTGGAAAAAATCGTAGAAATGGTACAAATAGAGGAGTAAGTCGGGCAGAGGAATATAGCCGGCTAGGCAACAGTAACGCGACCGCGAGCTGTTCCCTGTCCGGTTATATTCCTCTCTAATTGTTCAATTTCTACGATTTTCCAGCGATCCGGAGTCTGGTAGAGACTAGTAGAATGGACTAATTCCTAAGCTAACCGACACCTATCGCACTGCAGTCATCCCTCAGTAAGACACCTGGAGCCGCATAGGTCTAGTTTAAGAACTGCTAGCAAGTAGATTTTTATGGCTGGCATCAGCGCCCTCATTACTTAGTAATTTTTGTCTGATTTTGAAAAAAAAAAGAGAAGAAAATTTCACATCTGGAAATGGTTAATATGATAAAGCTATTAAGTATCGAAATGGGAAAATATCTCGCATGGTAGTCTTGATTGCACTTGTAAAAGTAAGACTAGTGTGGTACACGTAGCCATGATAGTACTTGTAGTAAATTCGACAGTAAAAGTGGTAGCACTGTGCCAGTAGTTTTGTCAAATAGGTAAGTATTTCAACCTCATTTTTAAGTTGACCCAACCATCCCACTGATCCCAGCTTTCTAGGACATGACCCAGATTCCATTTCACGTTCATCGAGGCTAACATTCCATACATGCCTGTGGAAACATGCCTAGCATGCCTGTGCAATTCCTAGAATTTTTGCAGACTGAACATAACATATATATACCATTTGGCTTGCCCCTGAGGCGTCGCCAAGCGTCGCCAAAAAATAACACCACCCAAATACATCTCCCAAAATGTCGGGAATTTCATCCTCCATTGCACACAGAAAAGAAATCAAACCCAATAGCATCCGTTTTAGATTAAAAGTAACGCGAGTGTTAGTTGACGACTTTCATTTCACTTTATGTTCACTTCATCATTATATACTATACTTTATCACTATCATCATTGTATTCCCATGTATACAATTAGCCTTCGGGTTTGCAATAAAGATATTATTATCAAATTTGGAGCGCGCAGGTATGTCATCCATAAAAGTTACTTGCTGTGGCCTAAAGGTGGTATCTCACTGCACTTGGGGCACCGTTGTGGCACCACGGGGTTCATAGATGATGCAACGAATTTCAGAGATAAAGAACGAATTTTCTTCCGTTTTGTGTATTTTGTTGTCTTCTAAGTCACACGTTTGCATATTGCGCAATATCTAAATTACTAAACATCGCGATAATAACAAAACAGTGCCGCAGTGAACGAACCCCCCAGTGCCGCACCGGTGCCCCAAGTGCAGTGAGAGTCAACCTAGCCGTTGCAATGTTGTATAAGGATTATGGTGGGTGGATGTTGAATGATGGGCTAATTTTCTCTATCCGTTGGTGGCACCATGGTCGAGTGAGTGTAGTTGGTTATTCTTTAGATCAATATATCTATTGAGACGTTTGGAAGCCACTCTTAATTGGGACGATACATCATACCATGATACTTATTACTCGTAATGGCGTCTTCCAAGTTCCCCTTTTAATTGGGGGTACAGCTAAAGTAGAAAAAAGAAAGGCTAGACGGTAAAACAAGAAATTTCTTTTTCTATGACTTTTTTTCGACTTTTCAGAAACGTTCAAGATCAAAGAAAAAATGATGTATCAAGCTAGCAATGATAGGATACTTTCTACTCTCCTACTTCCAACGCATATCATAGTCAACAACATGGAAATGCATACGACTTCATATGATCCTACATAGGATTTCACACTAGTGATAGTCTAGTCAGAGAGACGGTCCTGGAGACAACTCTCCATCTTCGTGTCTACATTGTCCCCCCAACGACCAGGAGGTCAAGGGAGATAGGTAGGTATGTAATAGTCTAGCATTGCTGGTAATATTTCATTTCGCGAGAACTTTGAAAGAAACAACAAAAAAAGAAAAATGATGCATTTTAATGAAAATTATAGGTACATACTGAAGTAGTAATGTTTTCATTTTAGTTCTTCATATTGTGAGGGAAATTGCGAGGTAAATTAGGTATTGGAAGAGGCGTAGTTGGTAGTGCATCTGCTACCTGCAAACAGCGCCGCCTGTCTGTTTTGAAAAATCATGCAGTACTCCATTGATCGTCGACACCCGGCAGGTCGTTGACCTTGCCGGGCAGCCGACAAACCGCACCGACCTATCGGCTACACCGAACACGTTTCCTTGCAATGACGTCAATAAATCTTTTCTTTTGAATTGTCTTGCTTTTGAAGACTCTAAGAGACCCATTCCTTTTAGAATTTTGTTGTAAAGAAAGGTTTGCAGAATGTTTGCAAGACAGCACGGCAAATGCACCTGTTTAATATGAAAGAAACTCTAAAATATTAATGTCGTATAAGTAGTCCATAGAACGATAACGTTCCCTGGAAACATTGGAAATCGTTACATTAAATCTTGTATCATTTTCTTCACTTAATTATCACTCAAACAACAGGACCGAACGTGTTACATGTACCAGTATTTTTCAGGTCAGAGTTGTGTTTTTGTTGTGTTGTGTTAACGCCCACCAACCATGGGAAAGCAAAAATCCATATCCAAACAGAAATCCACGCGTATACACAAATCAAGCGGGTGTCGCTAGCTTCTGAAACATGCAAGTCATGTTGCTTGCCGGTTTGGCGTTGACGTGGTAGCTATATTTTGTGTGTCAACTCATAGAAACGTATGCAACACAGGCTATTATGTAACGTTAAGTTCCGTTTCCCACAAATTGTATATCATTAGAAACAGATTAAGACTACGTACGCGTAATCCTGTGTGTATACAGATTTCCCCGTGACTAAAAAGAAACACTACTTCAACTGTTTGTTTGTTTGTTTGTTTGTTCAAGCTCAAATCAGCCTGCAGGCCGCTTTTCATTGAGGTCATGAGAGAGATAAGGGTCAGATTTTATAAAATATAACAGGGAGATACGGCATTAAATCGATTCCTAATAAAAAGGTCCTGTTCGAATTCAAAAGATGATACTTTACCGTATCCCATTTTGATAGATAGAAATAATGCAACCATCACGTTGACTATGCTGAAAATACAAACAAGTTAAAAACCGCGGAAGTATGTGTATCAGTATGTGTATCAGTTTTGTATCTTGTAGTTTACACTTCTAAGTGTATTAAAGAATTTCACCTGAAAATTTATATCAAAATAAGGATTTCTAAAATTTATCTATTTTTCTGATCAAGCATTATATACATATTTGTATTTGCTTCAAGATAAATTCTGGCTATCATTTTCTGCAGTCCCCGTACATTTGTCAACAAAAAACAAACAAAACATTGAAAACAGAAAAGTAAGAAATGCTTCGCCGCACCTGCTACAAAAGAGAAAGTGGTCTTATCTGTTCCCAACATTACTACATCTAATAACGAACATACGAGAGGGCACTGATATTTAAAAGGCTATATGCATTTCAAAAGCTAATTTATCAACGTTTGCTGATTGGATTTCGTCATACACACATATAATCTGCAGTGTGCACACGTCCGCTTTCTCAACCCGGAAGTAATTGTTGCCGGATTCCCGCGAAAACACCCGGCTCCCGATCCAATTCCGTGCACGGACCACCATATTTTTAAATCCCCTTGTTTTTATTGCCCACGAATTCACAGTTTTCGTCGCGTAAAATTATTACCGTTGTGTACAACTGATTACCCGTTGTGGAAAATATTTGGAAAGCATTTGGTTGGTGAATTAATATCTGAGGGTTTGATAGCAAAATTGATATCATAGCGCGTGATCGGGGGCCGCCTTGACACGGGTTGCGGAACAAAAGCTGTAGTGAACAGCAGATTCTCCATTCGGCTTGTTGTAGGTACGTGGCGTTGGACCGTGCGCCTGGACTGTTCAAGCTAACATTACCACCTAAACAGGCGCACACAGCAGCCGGAGCCACCACTAGATGGGGGATCTCGATCTCGGTCTTCAACTGAACACAACAAGTACTCACTCCCGGGCTCTGTCACCTCTGGAACTATACCCGGACGCGAGCACTGCCTCTTTGTTTTCACCGCTGTCTCCGAGCCCTACCCAGACCATGCAAGATGATTTGCTGGCAGAAAAATCGGCTGCTAAGCAGCCAACGCCACAACAGCTCTCGCCGAATTCCGAACAAGCTACAGACAACCTGGAGGATCAGCTTTCTCCGGGGAGAAAGTCTCGATCGCCGGACCCGAGCCCAGTGAGTAAGGAGAATGCGGTGAACAAGCAACAGAACCACCACCAACACCAGCCGCCGCCGCTACAGACACAGACCATCGAGTCCCCTCTCCAGCTCGGCTGGCAGGACCCGACCGTCACTTCACCAACCAACTTCTGGTCCTCAGCCGCAGCAGAGGACGGCTTCATGCAGGGTATCCCAACCTTGAACGGTACCATTCACTTCCAAAACTTCCCCGGCCCGGCCCCCGGTCCGAGCCCGTTGTTCGGGGGAAGCCAGCTCGCTCCTCAGATAACCTTGCCGGCTGGGACAGCTCCTGGCCAGCAACGTCGGTCACCCAGTCAACAAGCTCACGGTTTTCCTCGTCAAACCCAACCCAACATGTTTTTGCAGAATAAATCTGGTTCGTTTTCAGTCTGGAATAGCCCACAACCGGCGAGTATGTGGAGCTCCACGCCGGCTCAGAGCTTCAACCCGTGGGGGACCTCGGGGCAGCAGCGCCGGTCTATGGCCGCTACCGGGACCCCCGGGCCCATCGCCCCGATCAAGAAGCAGCAGCAAGCGCCTAACGTCTTCGCCAAGACTTATCGACGCTCGGCTTCCCTGCCAGCTAAAGGGCCGTTTCCTCAAGGTACAGCTCCCTTCGACTTCACGGGAGGAGACGACATATTTCGGACGGACATGTACGGAGTACAGGTAAGCACACAGAACAACATGGCGGACATGTCCCCATTCATTCTGCCTCCAGGAAACAGCCGCTTATCTCTGCCTAAAACATGGGCGATGTGTGACTCCTAGAGCCGGGCGTACCCCAAAAATAGACCCTTCCTCTTTCTTTTTCAAATAAATCTAAAGATGAAGACATATTTCTGAGTGGAAATGCACCCCACGACATTCAATATCGAAACTACGCCAGAGAACACAGCGGCCATCAGTATGCCGGTCACAAGACACGGTGACGACAGCAACGACGACATAAGCAAAATTTTGTTTTGTCTGAAAAAATCAAATTTTTCTATAATAACATACGACATTACCCTCCATAGGGCTTCATCCGGTAGTCATTGTCATACAGGGCGAATTTATTTCACCAAATTTGATTTTTTTCTGTCAGGAATTGGACGACAGCAGAACAATTCTGAGGTTAAAGTGGGGTGGGGGGTGGGGCGACTTGTCTTATATCCAATATTATTACCACTATATATGATACGTGTACACAACATATCCATCCCTCGGTCTGTTATATTTTATATCTCTGATATCAAATATGTTTACGTATTTCTGCCCAGGTTTTATGAACATATTGCCTTTATGGATATTTTATATCAGTGGGAGAGCTCTAGTCAATATGCAATATGGCAGGAATGGCATGGCCCCCAAAAGGGGGGCGGTGCACTCACGGCCGCACCATGTAGGGATTGGATGAATAGATGTGTGATCATCATCGGAATACGAATGAACGATTCATCCCAGCGGACTCAAAATTTGTTATCGTTAATAGAATTGCTTCATTTTTGCATATTTTCCTCATCAAACAGTTGAAATTAACCCGTATGAGGTGAAATGTGCAAATTCATTCTCCTTGCCACAAGCGATGGAAAAACAAAGATAATTTTGCTCTGGTGAACCCTGTTTTGGCAACTACCCACCTATACTGTAACCGGATTAAATCCTAGGGGGTACACCATACTGTGTGATCATTTGTGGGTGGTTGGTTTACACTACCTTTTATTGCAGTGTGAATATACTGTTGGTATATGACGTTATGTATGGCCTTGGCGTATGGTGACCTGCTGTATCATTAGCATTTTTGTTCTGCGGCAATTTTTCGTGAGGAATGATGATATTCGCCATGAATTTTTGTCTATTAATGGATTGATGAGGGGGATTGAGTGAAGGGAGTAATGGGTTGGTGCTTAATGAAGCAGCCCAGGTCCCACCCCTTCTTGCAGCTGTGCCTTCAATAAACTATTCCCAGCCTCGCCACCAATCATCGTCCGCTGAAACAACATGCTCTTTGAGGGCTGGGAAGCCAGCGGAGTGGTGTGGCCATGTAAAAACATGACCACGAAGCTTACATTTTGTCCGCTGTATAATCTCCGAAGTGTATCTTTTATTTCGGAGCATAAAAATGGTCAGCCAAGTAAGAAACGTGAGAATGTAACCATATAAACCAAGTTTTGATAAAAATCACAATATTTCTGTCAGTTTAGCACCCTCAAGTATATGTGAATTATTGAGTATAAAATTCGTCAGCAAAAAACATAAATATGATTCTCAATCACTCTTCAGTTTTATCCGTATCCAAAATTGTGTTGCGTAGAATATGAAAGCGAAATAGAAGTCCTGAGATATTTTTTCTTTCATCACGTAGGACCAATATCCAGCATACTGAATATTCAATCTGGCTGCTTTCTATAAAAGATGGGCCTTTCTTACCCTGTTGTCAATGATTGTTCCCGGGAGGGTGTCAGAATGGAGCAGGTGTTCGCATTTTTGCTTCCCCTGTAATATATGTGTACTGTCCATTCCCCCCCTCCCCCTTTATTCTATACCAGGATGTGTGGTAGGCGAGCTAATGCCTCGAGTGTTTGCTTATAGGTTTTTGTCCCTTTTCTATCCTTAACATCCTGGAGTAGCATTATTTAAAGCACACATAAACAACGGCAAGTCTCGGAGGAAAACAGCATTGCAGATCAATAGAAAAATTGGTGGTCACAGCTGCACGGGATCCCATTGCCCACATGCGATGGCCTGATATTCAATATTTCTCTCCGTATTTTAGATGACTTTTGTTTCTTCCAATTTGTTGCTGCTGTAGTTTGTATCATACAAAAAGTGGCATGCTATGCCAAAAGCCCTGTCCAACTACTACTATGGTAAACTGTTGGTTGCACTGTTAACAGTATGGTTGGTCAGATTGCCTGTCTCAACTAAAAATTGAACGGCTGTTACGGACGTAGACAGATGCTACATTCTCAAAGGAAGCGGTGTCCCCTGCTAGTGTGGCCGTTAGCATTGTGTCAGCGACAGGCCTGCTTGATATACCAAAGGGACACCTGGCAAAAATGAATATTGATAATTTGTAAACACTTTGTTTTGAAAGACTAAAAATCAGCTGGTGTGCAGTTGAAAAATTTCTAGCTCTTAGCTACCAGCACCCTAAATGGGGCTCAAAATAACCACCCGGTAACCTAAAATTATTTGAGATTGTAGAAAATGATTTTAACATAAATTTTGTCAAGATTATAGAAAATGATTCTAACCTAAAAATTATCAAGATCGTAGAAAATAATGTTAACCTGAATTCTTTTGAGATGGCAGAAAATTTGTTTAGATGGGAAAAAATGATGTTAACATAGATATTTTCTGAGATGGTAGAAAATGACATTATGATTAACAACATCTTAGCAAACGACAAGATGAAAGAATACAGGCTCAGCACACACATATTGCAGAAAACATACTAATGGAATATTTCTGTTTCCTACAATTTGCGTATACCAAGCTCTTATTTCAAGCCCTGTTCCAAAGTTTATCTCTAAGGTTTAGCTTGTGGGATACCATTGTTATGTGATCTCCCTCCCGGATTAACTGACCAGCTAATTGACCCTTTGTCCTTGCCTGCGTGGTGTCACATTGCTTTTATTCTCAGTCATAAAGACTTCATTTTCCCCCATATACTCCCCACTGTAACTGTGATAGGATCTTATAGCCCTAGCAAAGTATCATGGTGTCATATAGATAGAAAAGCTGTTCCAATTGAGAATTTCAAAGAACTACATTAATGAAAAGGATTGTGTATATGGAGCATTCATTATGTAATGACATGACCATAAAAAATACATATTTAGTGATATTAGTCCTTGTGGCATTTATATAGGCATAGACTCCATTCTAAGTCACTAAAATCGTTTATCAGTAATATTTGTAATTATTTTGAATTATTTGAAACATAATAGAATTTAAGCTAATTCTAAATCTTTTACAATCAAAATCTGAAAATATTTCAATTTATCTTGAAATTTTTTATACATTTTGAAAGTGACTGCGAAAAAAATTCATTTCATCTTTAGAAATATTTGCAGTTATTGAGAACAATCTACTGTACTTCTGTATATTTATGTTTTCCCCCAGTATTGAAAACATATTGTTTTGCTTATGTATATTTTTTTTCTTTCTTCTTCTGACATTAGTAGAGACATGACTAGATGGAAGCCACCAAGGTCTTCCGGGACTTCTCTTCTTCTTCTTTTGCCAGTAGCCACTAACTCAAAATAGTACCAATTTCAAATTTCAAACAACTACAAAAGCTTTAATAAAAATGTGAACTGTAGCCTACAGCCTAACTTTGTTGTGACTTGACATAAGAAAATAAAAAACACAGATTCAAGAATATTATGCATAGATTAGATTGTGGATTGAAATGAGTACTATCTATTTGTTTTGGGCTTTATTCTTATTTGTTGTTGTTGTTGTTTTTGTTTGTGCTGGCATGGCAACAGGAGCGACAGCAGAGCGGACTGGACAACATGCGCTTCATGGAACACCAACTGCTGGACATCATCCGCAACCCAGTGGACCCGGCCGAACACTACAAAGGTACGAACGGGCGCCTTTTATCGTAGACTTCCAAGGTCGTTTGAAGTGTAACTCAGGCTTAGGAAGAAAAATGTTGTGTTTCCTGTTTCTTACCTACCATAGAAAAACCTGCCGACCCTAGACTTTTTTGGGGGTGGGCAATGGAGTCACATAGCTTCCAGGTAGAATTTTTATTCAGCTTTCTTCCTTTTGAAGTAATAACATTGCTTGTCCTATCTAATGTAGGATAAATAATTAAATCTATCAGTAAATCATTAAATGTCCAAAATTAAAGTTTGACATTGAATGAAAGTGTCCTCATGTATTTCAGTTTACTTTTTTAAACTGTAATATGTATTACTAGAGTTTTGGCCAGTCTAAAAGAATTTACAAGAAAAAAACATAATCCCTACCTACTGATCCTAATTATTTCTGGACTGAAACAGGAAACACAACATTTTTTTTCCTAGGCCCATAGCACATGACTTTCTGTGAATAGTTTTATCAGGTTGGTACGGCACTGAAAAAAGAGACTCTTCATATCAAAGTCATGTGATAAATAAAGAGATTCTTTTGCACAACCGTCGCTTTCTTCTCTCCGCGTTTCAAGTCAGAATTGCCCCGAGGAAGGTGACAGACGGTTACCGAAATGTCGGCAGAATAAAGCAACGGTTGTGTCAAAAGGATCTCTTTATTTATCACATGACTTTGATATGAAGAGTTGCTATTCGGTTAGCCTGGAGTCCAGCCTTGTTCGCTTTTTACTCTGCCGGGGTAGCGACTTTCGGGAGCGGACTAAAGCGAACAAGTCTAGACTCCAGTCTACTATTAGGTTGCACCAATATGATTTCCTTGTTCACAAGTTTGCCTAATCTTTTTTTAATGATTTTAATAGAAGAAAAATAAAACGTCAAGAACATTATAGTGTAGTGAACACCTTTTCTGCACGTTTCGGCCACATCGGCTAAGCACAATAGATTTTCGTCTTTTCGTCTTTTTCTTTTTTTTTTTCGTGATAGGATTTATGCATCGTCAGTCATAAAATAAGCATATATCAGTACATTACTGTTACTTCGTGTTCCAGTATTTTGAACCTGTAGTGAATTAATTTTCACGGTACAGTACCGCCACACAGTACCACTAACACAGCACTAGTGTGGCCTAGAAGATTTTCGTGCTAAATACATGCAAAAGTGACCATTGGGTCTGCTTGTAGGTTCCAAATGTATTATTCATTGAATCGGCCAAGCAATTCCCTTGTTAATAACACAGGTCTTGAAGTATGACATTTCGACGATACATTTTGTATTTTACATATTCAACGCTCTTGGCTTTGAATTTTAATATCATATTACGGTTAGGTGGAAATATCAAGGTCTAACCTCTTAACAGAAGATGCGGTTATGCCGATCACATTTATATTTATCGATTTGGTAATGGATGTATTTTTTTGTAGGTTCCATAAATGTTGGGGGTGTGGCATACACATCCTTTCTTCTTGCAACTTGTCTATTATACTAAAATTTTCACTCTAGATTTAGAAACTCCGACACGTAACATTTGAGAAAATATTGAAGGTATTTTTGAGATAATATTTCAATATACATGTATTGAAGTAGTGGGCATATCCTGCGATAATGTATTATTGGACAACACATACTGGTATAGATCGATTGGGCACTTGACTAGGGGTGGGTACCGGTACGTTGCACCAGTACAAAACCGTTTTTTCTTATTGGACCGGTCAAGAAAAAACGGACCAGAAAAAATTTGGTGCACCGGATGTTGGACCTATTGGAAAATGGACAGATTATATGATCAGGCATTCACACGTTTCGGGGCTTACCGATCAAGGAAAATAACAAGAGAGAAGTAGAGTAGAATCTATAGTCATTTCTAGCAAGTTTTACAGTCAATAGTAGTTTAGTACAGAGGCAGTTAGCCTTGTAGGATTTTAAAAAGCCAATGGGAGTCGATAACTCCACAAAACAGATTTCTTTGTTGCAAAATCGACCATTGTTTTGAGTCGTCCATCCACAAGTTTTCACATGCTGAATCCGGTCCAGGTTCAGGTCTGGACCTGGACCTGATCCTTTGGACCTGAACCGGACCTGGACCTGAATTTTCTGTACCGGTTACCACTCCTACACTTGACATTAGATGCCACATGCCAATCCTGTTATGGCATAGCGCTGCATTATGCCAACTTGCCTAGCATACAAAAATGATCTTCTTAATGTGCTACAAGTTGAGTGCAGGGATACAGTTTTTCTGCAGCACTCAAAATCGATGTAAGCCCTGACTAGTGCAAAAAAGTGCTCCGTCCCAAAGTCCGGCTATATAAGGCTGACCGATATAGGACATGCAAGAATGGGCATAGTGGCCATTACGTTGGCAGTCCATTTGAAAGCAGGATGTTGGCAGCCCTGTCCGTATTGTATTGTGCTGGCTGGATGGCTAGCTGCGGGCACTCTTTATATCAAACCTATTTGGCACGGAGGCCGGAGCAGTTTGGATCAATAAGCTAATGCACACACAAATCCTGTCAGAGCCCAGGCTCCAATCCAAAGGGGAGAGATACTGACCGAAAGATTACGTGAAATGTTCATTGCGTTATCTGTACATATACATCTTGTTCTTGGTATCTTCTTGCAGTGTAAGGAATGATATAGCAGGAGTGGTGTTCAATATGTTCTTGT
This sequence comes from Branchiostoma floridae x Branchiostoma belcheri, assembly GCA_019207045.1. Taxonomy (NCBI): domain Eukaryota; kingdom Metazoa; phylum Chordata; class Leptocardii; order Amphioxiformes; family Branchiostomatidae; genus Branchiostoma; species Branchiostoma floridae x Branchiostoma belcheri. The sequence goes on along the minus strand of CM033026.1, from coordinate 31,295,968 downwards.
TCTCACTCAGAAACGAGGGGCGCAACTCAAATTTAGGGGTATAAAATATTAATTAGTATGAAGCCTAAACTGATATTATGAATGTCTGCTAAAATTCAAATCATTACCTTGCGTAATGCCTTGTTGAAAATCAGGGGCAGCATTATAATTATGTTTTCCCCAGTAGGGAAAAACATATTGTTTTTGCTGGTGTGTTCTTTTTCTTTTTTATTCTGTCAATAGCCAATCAAAGCTTAGGTAAAATGTTACTAATTGTTATCTGTCTAGGAAATATTAGCAATTTTTGGCCAGTCAGAGTTTAAGTTAGAGCTTTTCAGCAAATGCTGTTATTTTTACTAGCATGCAATACTAGTCTAATGGTATATGTTTATGTTAATGACTTGTTTCAAAAACCAAGTAGAAGTAGGGTCTTTTTTTCCTCACACACAATAGAATAGTACTAGGGGAAGTCTGGTGTCCAGAGTTAGTATTAGGTTGTATGTACTTTTATTTGTAAAAACAATAAATTTATTATGCAATTGTCTAGACAGGGCCTACAGTTCACTGAATTGCAATCTTTTTTTGTTTTCATTTTGAAATTAGTCCACTAGTCTACAATTTCTTGGCTCTCAGATTTTTGCAGGAAATTGATTGGGTCTTCTGTCAGGAACCAATCAGAGCTGGTGACATCGCCATATTAATGACATATGAGCTGTTACACTACAGCAAATATGAGCGAAATATTAGCTGTTACGGCAAATATAAAATTTTTTTGTGATACCTCAAAGCCAGACCTAATGGTATAGTATTGTGTGCCAGTAGGTTGACAAAAAGCAAATATCACTTTGAGGGAAACATCCTGCATTTTCCTGAAAATGTTGCTAGTTTCTACTTCTGCATAGTATTCTGGCCCAAGTACCATACGACCCTCTGTGTGAATCCTCTCAAAGCACCTGACCTTGTTTCATGATGAGCAGAGCTTGATGCCTACCCAGAATAGAAACACTTGCATCAAAATTTATTCATATGTCTACCATTTTGGAGATGTCTTGGTTCTAGTTATTGATGACCTTGCCTTATTTGGCACTAACCAATCAGTGCCCAGACTGCAAATTTCCAATATGGTAGACATGAAGCGCGGCATGGCGTTCACATGACCTTAAACCTGTTGCCAGAGGTTTTTTTGTTGTGCTGCTGTGGTTGCCCTCTACCCACAGATCGGAAACTAAAATTTGTTACCCGATAAGGAAGTTTTGTTGCAGAAAGGACTGCAGAACAATGTACATGTATTAGTAATATGTACTAATATTATTTGTATTACTTGGTGTCGTGTGTGGCATAACTGGTAAAGCATTCGGCTCGGAATCTAGAGGCCCCATGTTCGTCACCCGCCGTGCCCCAGACGTTGTGCCCTCGGGAAAGGCACTTTACACGACCTTTCTCACTTCACCCAGGTGTAAAAATGGGTACCTGATTTTGGTCGGGGAGGTAAAAGAAAAGACTACCTTTACCTTCTGTCTGTACTGTCTATGTGGCACTTGTAAGGCCTAGGAAAAAAAATGTTGTGTTTCCTGTTTCAGTCCTGAAAAAATTAGGGTCGGTAGGTAGGGGATATCTTTTTTTTTTTGTAATTTTTTTTAGGCTAGCCAAAAATCTAGTGATACATATTACAATACAGTTGAACAAAGGAAACTGAAATGCATGAGGACACTTGTCTTTAGGGATGTGTACCGGTACAGTGTACCGATACAGTACCGGTACAATCAATTAGGTACAGATACAAAAATACCGGAACCCTGGTGTACCGGTACTGGACCTGTATCTAATTAGTGCCAGCCAGGCAGGATAACAGGTCAGGAGATGGCCTTTTTTGACAGATAAAATTACTGTGAAATTACCATAGCAGTCTCTGAGCCCCAGTGAGGGAAAAACAACAAGGGTCAAATTTTTGTTGCATCATGTGTCTACCATAATAAACACGTTTTTATTGGTTAAAACATGCTTCTACCCTTTTTAATACATTTCTTGCCGTTGTAACATATCATAATATAATATTATGATATAATATTCAATGCCATGCATTTAGGTCCGGACTCATTAGGTCCGGACCTGTACCTAAACCTCTGGATTCGAATCCGGACCTGTACCTAAACGTGGGTTTAGGTACGCATCCCTACTTGTCTTTCAAAGTCAAACTTTGATTTTGTGTACAATAGATAGGACAAGCAGACTGTTTTTACTTCAATAGGAAGCAGGCTGAATAAAAATTCTAACTGGAAGCTATGTGACTCTACTGCCCACCCAAAAAAAAGTCTAGGGTCGGCAGGTTTTTCTAGGGAAGGTAGGGAAACAGGAAACACAACATTTTTTTTCCTAGGCCTAATATAAGTTACTAGCTTGACTGCAGTGCCACATTGTCCTTGTCTGTCAACCAAATAGTGAAAAAATATATATTATTTGTATTTTGTTTTGAATATTAAGCTTGCCGTATTTGGCACAAGCTTCAATTTGCTGATTGGCTAACAGGTGACTAGTCGCCACGCCCCCCAAAAGTAGAAATTGGATAAACCGAGGGAGTAGTACGCTAGGGGACTGGAGTCCTATAGCAGGCCGACTCCCCTAACATACTATTCCCTCTATTTGTCCAACTTCTACTATTTGTCCAGCCATCCACAGAGTCTGGTAGAGGCTACATTCAAGCGTCAATCAAGTCAGGCTGTGTAGCCATACTTCAGGGCTTGAAATACTTTTTTCTGCGTACCTGCACTGGTGCAGGTAACATTGAAAATTACCTGCACCAGACAAATTTTACCTGCACCGCTCTGAATTTAGGAAGTATGGATACTAAAAGGAACCATTGCTATTCTTTTTCTTTTATACTTTATGGGTAGTAACATTCAATGCAGCTAAGAACAATCCACATACATGTACACCTACATCATATGACATTTATGTATAAAACCCAGTACATGGACCAGTACAGGTTAGGTGCAGGTAGACACCAGAAATACCTGCACAGCTCCTGCACAAGCCTGCATATGCAGGTGGTATTTCGAGCCCTGCATACTTGTTATGGCATAGATTGTTTCAGTGCCTGGCATCCTGGTTCTTGTTGTGTGCCAAAAGGAACAAAGTACAATGTACAACAACATGGCACGATAAACTCCGGTCAGGAGCTATGCAGGTCTGATAAAATATTACCCGTTTGCACACTCAAACCATAGTCACAACGGTCGCTACCAAGAATGTCCCAACAAAAAAGGCTTTGTCTGCCACTGTTACATGTAGCTGTTTCTAGTGAACAAGGAAAACATTTAATCTAGCGGTAAACCTATTTCGGATGTTGGATTTGCTTCACAGAATTAAGCTCTGAAAATGCAGGAAATAGTGTTTCAGAACGTTATAACTTATAGATTCAGGAATTTTGGGAGGGAAACCCCCCTGGCCCCTCAAGTACTAGTTTACTTTTAGTTTTACACTATGAAAAGATTAACGTGTACTGTATTTCAGTTGATGTTGAGAGTAAAGCATGGTTGACAGCTACATATATTGTTTCATAAAAAATGTTCAAACTTTCAAAGTAGACAAAAATTTCCGAAAATCATTGACAAAACTCCTGAAGTTTTGACACTTGAATTGAAAAGGGCGTGCGCTATCGGTAGTCATGCGACAGTCACATGTGCTTTTACTAGTGGGTTTGTATTTGTCCCTTGGGTTTAGCAAACACCATTATGTTCCATATGGTAAGAGCTACCTAATGTTGATGTTCTTTTGACATTGCTAGGCCCTGTTGCATTTGCTACTGTATCATTTTTCCCAGTCCCAAGAGGGTATGAATTTTATGTTTCCCCCAATAGGGAAGACATATATTGTTCTTGCTGACGTGTTCTTATTTTTTTATTCTTCTTCTGTCAGGAGCCAATCAGATTTTAGAACTACCTTGAACCAATCAGAGCTTAGAATTGTGTTAGGATATTAGCTGTATTAGGCAGGTAGGCATTAGCTGTATATTGCAAATAAGAGCAACTCACAAACAAAACTAAAGGTTATTTTTCTTTATGATTATGTTAATTACATGGTCCAAAAACCAAGTAGATGTATTTTTTTGGTAAAGTACTACTACCAGTACGAGCACAGAATACTATAGGGTTAATGGTAAGTATTGGGTGCTTCACAGAAGACAACAGGGAAAACATTCTGCATTTTCATGAAAATGTTGGCCTTTATTTGCCAAATCTTACATTAGAATAGATGCCTTTTAAAGGCCACATGTACACGTATCATCTGCAGTTGTTTCATGTATAGGCCGGGAGAAAATGGTCAGCTGCGAAAAGCTCCCAGTTCCCTATTGACCGTCTGTTGCCACAACACTAGGTGGGACCCATTCATCCTGGAATCATAGAATAAAAGGGTCGCAGATTTAATCATTATGGCAACAGCGGGGCCAAACAATTACTGTTGGGGTGAAGAATTAAAACCAAAGAAGACCTGTTATCAAGGAAGGATTAATATTGGCTGTACTAATGGTGTTATGTGCATAAATATATGGTATACAGTATATCCAATTGACTACCAGTATTCTTTCATACGTAGACTACCAGAAAGGCAACATTTTCGTGAAAACGCAGAATGTTTTCCCCGTTGCCTTTTGTCAAGCTACTCGAACAAGATACTATACCATTAGGCTTGTCCTAAGTATCGTGTGCACATAAAAAAACTACATCTACTTGGTTTTGGGACTAATTTTGTAGGTCATTAACATAATGATATTATACTATTAGGTTCGCGCTATAGTATTGTGTGCAAGGATGAAAAATTGCTCATATTTACAAGGTACAGCTAATATCCTTACCCAGTTCTAAGCTCTGATTGGTTCATGGTATCTTTGAGCTCTGATTGGTTCATGGCTTTTCTAAGCTCTGACTGGTTCATAGCAGTTCTGAACTCTGATTGGCTCCTGATAAAAGAAGAAAAGAAAAGAGCAGCAAAAACAATATGTATTCCCTTAAATAATCAGGGAAGACATAGATATTCTGCTGCAAATAACAAATTCCACAAGCACCAGAATAAGTCCTGACTCAGATTAGGAAATGCGACAACATTAATCACCAGGAAAGTCAAGTTCGTAACAGTAAACACATAACAGTGTGGAAAGTACAAAGTGTTTGTTCACTGAGTCAAACTTCCGCCTAAGTGATCTCAGTTTGGCACACATCAGTTTTTAAACACAACATTCTTTGACAAAAAGTGAACCTACATTACCAGAGGAAAACATGTCTGTGAAACAGCACTGAAGAAATTGTAACAAGTTTATCATTTTATTTCTAACTCTGTGAAGAAGGCCAGTGACCTTCAATTGGGGTATTGTTTTTGTCTGGTATTTGCACCTACCCAAATTTTACTACGGGATTATTTATGTTTTTTTCTGATAGGGAAAAACATATTGTTTTTGCTGGTGTGTTCTTTTCCTTTCTTCTTCTTTTTCTGTCAGTTGCCAATCAGAGCTAAGAAGTGCCGTGAACCAATCAAAGCTTAGAAAGTGGTTTACATTAATTTATCAGCTGTATGAATAAACATGAACAATTACAGGTTGGCAAATAGGGCTGGGTACCGGTACAGAAAATTCAGGTCCAGGTCCAGTTCAGGTCCAGAGGATCAGGTCCAGGTCCGGACCTCAACCTGGACCTGATTCAGTATGACTCATACCAATGGTCCATTTCACTACAAAGAAATCTGTTTGGTGGAGTATTAGACATAACACTGGCGTTTTAAAATACTACAACGCTAACTGCACCTGTACGATTGACTGTAAACATTGGTAGAAATTACTATAAACTCTACTCTACTTCACTCTTGTCATTTTCTTCCAACTGCAAGCGCCAAAACGTATGAATGCCTTATAAAATAATATGTTAATTTTCTAATCGGTCCAACATCCGGTCCACCTAATTTTTTCAGGTCTGGTTTTTCTGGACCGGTCCAATAAGAAAAACCGGTTTTGTACCGGTACGCTGTACCGATACCCAGCCCTATTGGCAAAACCTAATTTCTTTACTCGACAAAAGGCTACGAGGAAAACATTCTGCATTTTTTGCGGAAATTTGGCCTGTTCTAGTTGCACTCTATCTTTTCCCCAAGAAACCTCCTCAGCTTGGTGTTCTTGGTTGGAGTCGTCATCTTAGTGGGAAACATGTAACAGACGTTGTGTGCTGCATACGTAATGTGACCTTAGCCAGGATGACGCCATGTTCTAAGGTGTTACAAATCTGATTGAAACTTATGACTGGTTGTCATAATCCTGAAAATATTGGATAACAGCTGGATGGCAAACAACAGTGTGCAAAATATTTCTTGGTTGATGATTACAGTCTACACTTGCATATTAATGTAATGTTGATTTCCGATACAATTTATTGGATTAGCACAGAAAAGACATTTAAGCAATTTTCATTTTGCACCCATCATTCCTAAGAATACCTATAAAAGACTGAAATTCTGCCAAAAAGAATTGTACTGAAAGGAATAAAACTAAAAGGTACAGTATTCTGTTCTACAATACAGGTCATGCTGAGACTGAGTTAGAGGGCTAACATAAGGAAATACAACTTGTCCTTCTTTTGTGACCACTTACACTAAGTCTTAGTTCTACAGGTGAATGGATATGTCCTAGTCTGTTTAGGAAGACAGCATTCATACATTTCTGCTGGTCAATAATTGATGAAGTGTAGACTTTGATCAATGAATTGTGCTTATTGACAAGTCTAACAGTATGGGTGTTACGTTTCACAAATTTTATTGCTATGAACAAAGTGTAAGGGAAGAATGGAAGTTTTTTTGTGAATGTGAATTTGGTGAATTTGTTATTACCTCTATGAAAAATGGAGGTACAGTTTTTGGTGTGAAACATTGGGTGAAAAATAATGTAAATATAAAATGCAACACGGGGTATTCCATATTGCCCAAGGTATGGCCCAACCACGGGTAGGATTGCCCGATGGCTGAAGGCCCGTGTGAGGGCTGGCACGGAATACCCGTGTTGTATCTTGTTTATATCATCCCAACCCGATCAAACTCAAGTTTACCGCAAAAAAGAGCAAATGACATTTCACCAATGCCCATCGTTCAACAACTTTATTCGTCAATTCAAACAAAAGAACCGGGCAAACAGTTGAACAGCTGTTTGAATTTTCAACACTGGCGTAAGCAAGCGAGTTCCAATCGTTCGAATCAAAGTGTTAAGCCCTGGGCCGTACTGTAAAATACGGACCGGTTGGAACACCGATATCGAACGTAAATACGGCCCGTGTATGATATAAATAAAAGTGTATTTTGCTATATCCGAAGAGATGTAGACAGTGAATCATTATGCCTGGTGTTAAGCTTTGATTATTTTAAAACATGAATATAGAGAAAGAGATATGTGTTGTTATGAAAATGGTTTAATTCACATGAACATAATACAGCACACACCTGCATCCATGGATTGGTTCACTTCTGAATATGCAGATTAGTTGTAGAGCTCTAATGAGCTCTGTTTTCTCTGGTGTGTTGGAAATTGATTAATAGTATTAATATTGAATTAGTGCACAGATGCTGGGCATGTCCCGAGGGAGGGATTTTGTTTTCATTTGTTATTGAAGGCACAAGAATAGGGGGAAACACAAATGGATACTTTTATCTAAGCTTGTAAACAATACTAAAGCTGAAATAGAACTAAATTCATGTAGAAAAATAAAATGAAGATATTTTTGAATCAGGACAAGACATAAAATCGAAAGATACATTCACGAAAGCGCCTTGCTTGTTTACTATTTGTAACGCAAGGCTTAAAAGACTTACGAACATGAACGCTTTTCTTTTTTTGATATAAATATATTCTTGATATTAAGATGAATGCATTTGTGTATATATATTGTCCAAATGTAATTCATCAAAACTTGAAAATCTTCTGGCAACTAGGGATGGAACGCTGTGAGTTCATTCGAGGGGAAAAAAGATTTTTTATTTACATGTAAGGGTCGCCCCCAGCTTTTGAAATTCATACATATGGTTTATGATTTGTATATTTATGTTTTCCTTTTATGACTCCAGAGTAGCAATGTATGACGTGCAATACTTTTTGAGCGCAATTTTATGTGTAATATTTATGGTATTGAATCTGCATCATTATTACGTAAAAAATGACAATGGCAACAATGCTTTTTAGAACTGCAACTCAGTGCAAGGGTCAGAAAATGTTTCTATTTTCTGAAGAACTCCAAGGGTAAAGATGCATGTGACATGTGTAATTTGTAGTGGATATTGTGACTCTACTGACAGCCTATGGAGCATACATTCCCCTGTCTCTAGGGAAGGCACCATCTGTAGCATTACACAGACACACCCTACAAGCTGGCAATGGCAAAACTGCACTACCTAGCAACATAGGCATTTGTAGCAACGTTTAGCACCATGGGTGTGTTACGCTAAAGTCTTCGCCAATTCAGAAACTGTAGTTCACATCTTGTGAAGTTATTAAGACGTTATTTTATACAAATGAGAAGTCAGCCTATGAATTTACGTTTAGCGATTATGAAATTGACATCTGGTAGAGAGGCTGACCAATCAGAAATAGAGATGTCTGATTGAATTGGGATGTTTCATTAACTACCTAGACAGGTGAAGCATGATGTGACTGGAAGGATCAGCGAATGCTGAGAGGGCGTCTTCACGGTGAAGACGATAAATAATTCAAGCAACGTACAGTAAAAATGATCGGTAGTTGTTGCTTTATGTAGCGTCCATTCTTTTTGCTGCTTGTGCTTGTTGAAAGTATCAAAACTTCATCGCAGTAAATTTGTTCTACACAAGAAGTTCAAGGTTAATATTGGACAGCCCCCTGGCTTGTAGGTGGAATATTGTGCGACCATCTCGTTCTAAGGTGACCCTTGAAAGATACCCAGTGTGACGCACGTCAATGTGGGAAAAACAATGCTGGACCTTTGAAACAGGATCAATTATGAATACAGCATGAATACAGATCATATTTTTATGATCCTTATTTTTTTACACCCAGTTTTTTTTGCTAGTGGTGTAGATGAATATGAAAATTAATGTGCAGTGATTGTTTCTAGATGTAAAGGTTGCGTCGGAAATTGAAATGTTATGCGCAGAGCAGGTATGAATTACCAGCTAGAATTTCGAATAGATTGCCGTACGTAAGTGCTGCAAACAGCGAAAATCCTATTTTTGGTAAACGCGACCATTCCCGCGGGAACCCAGTTAGCCATTAATATGGGTAATGCGGAGATTTCCCAGGAGCCACCTGGCCTGCATTGACGTCAGATACGCGCTCCCAGCGGACGATATTATTGCCTCGACTCCTCTCGGGTTCGCCACTGCAAAATTGATGGAGATTATTTCGTTGCTTTTCCAAGAATTTATTGGAACACTCCCAAGAACATATTCTCCCTTTCCTTGGTAAACTCCAGTACCGTTTTTTAGAATTTACGGCCGGGATGTGGGTACGATACTGCTGGTTGTATCAGCGTAGATCCAGTTGCCTACGGTTGATGGATTGACTCTTGGGAAGGGTACCGGTTTGGGGGGCGTGGCAGGGTTTAAATTGTGCACGCGGCTGTTTTCGCAACATGGCTGCGTTCCACCTGATAAAAAGCTGCCATTTTGTGCTATATCTGTACTGCAAACATATGTTTGATCAAATTTACATTGCAGAGGATTTGTAAGAAGATATGTTAAATCAATTACACTTGTCAGAAAGCCACCACCATATCGTAATCGTTACCGAGAAAAAAGCCTAAAAAAAGCAAAATATAAAATGTTACATATCTGCAAGTTTGCAGTCCATTGACATTGTGCAGAAAAAGCAAAATGAAACATAAAAGATGAAACATAAAAGATACATTTCAGTAATGGTATAATGAATAACTGTCTTATTGAACTGTTATTTTTGTTATGATTTGATAGGCTGAAGGAATAAAATATTTTGACTCCTTTATCCATCATATTTTCTGATCTACGATGGATAGAAATGAGGATATTGATTTTGTTTCATATTACCTTAAATCAAAGTTTATTTTAGATGTATCACATGTTTGAAGTGTTGCAGGCATCCTTTTATCCTAACTGATTGTTGGAATTCTTGATGGTCATTGCTCAGATTCCACATAGTTGTAAACATCATCAACCACGTGAAAAATATAGATACACTGTAAATGCATTAAAGTTGGCAGGGATTTAATTAATTTCACGATAGAGGAAAATGGAGTGTAATGGAAAAATATTTGCAGTGGTTTTGAGTTTGCGGTGAAGCAACCTGGTGCGAAAACCATGAACATAAAACCACTGCAAACATTTATGCATGTACGACGATGAATGTTGGATACTACTACTACTAGTTACAAGATAATCCAGAGATTGATGGAATGTCTGTTTTTAAGGTTGGAAAGCAGGGCAGGTTTTTAGTGGATCCACGTCTATGGCAGGCCCCAATTTCCCGGTGGAGCCATGTTTGTTGGGCCATCACCTATCACATGCCTCCAGGCCTGTTCACTGGCACAGATGCCGGCTTCATGCATTATTCTCACAAGGAGAAAAGCAGTGTGACGTACTAATACAGGGATCAAAATACTTTTTTATTGCTACATGCAAAATTGCAAGTTGGCAAAAATTTTACGTGCAATTTAAAATATTAACATGCAAAATACAACTAGTCTATACTGCAATGTTCTAGCCAGCATCCATCATTCTGTACTTTGGTGGAATGTTGCTGCTCTGGATGGATAAGAATTTTGCCCATTCTGTCACTGTTGATGGACTGAAATTGGCACATGAAAATATAGACAGAACTGCAAATTTTGGAAAGATATCCACATAATCAGCATGTTAGTTTGCAGCAAAGCTGAATTTGATTGTTTATAACACCTACTAGTACTGACAACCGGTGACGATCCCCGTCAGACAAACAAAGGCATCGTGGCCTCAGTATTTTTACTATAGGCCATGTATTTTCAACATGCAAGATTGCAAGTTCAGAAAATTTTTACATGCAAATCTCAAAAATTATGTGCAAATTGCAAGTTAAGTATGTCTATTTCGAACCCTGAATAGGTGATTCCTGCTCATTCTCTATGCAAGTCATCAGTGCATCCTAGAGAAATTTCAAGAAAGACAAACATTTATCTTGGTTTCTCCTTTGCAGAAAAGTCGAAAATAATTCCAGTCCTTGCATATCATCTGTACCATTGTGGAAGGTTATTATTCTATATTACCTGATATCCTTCCATGCTTATTTCATTTGGAGAATGATTATTCTGAGAAGACTTTGTGCAGCTGCAAAGACAGGTGTTCAAGCTGGAATGACAGCTGTTACAGCTGTCTTTGTAAGGAGCAAATAAGGGACATGTCACAGGTGAATTTCCAATCCTGCATTTAGAAAGGACTTACTCATAATTTCTTTGACCGGTGCTATCAGTATCAGTTTTGTCAATTGTATAAAGAGTGGGTGTTGTCTGACAAACTGTAGTTTTTACAAGAATTTGGCCTTTTCTTAGGAGTGTAAATAAAAATGTTCTAATTTTCTATCATACATTTTCCTACATACAAACTAAGTATTATACATTCAAGTGATCGCTGTTGTTGTTTTCATCCGGGTTATTCCACGACTAGTGCCTACTAGGACTTGTACATATTAGATTATCGATTAATATTCAAATTAGCAGATGAAATTACTGGTTAATATGTAAATCAATCTTTATAAGGACAAACACCTGCTTTTTGCCTACCACTGTGTCACCGTGACATAATCGTGAGCGCTGGTATATCCTCCTTATAAATCCTTCAGAAAGCATTGTATTTACATGAGTACCTTTATTCCAAATATGGGAATACAGTCCCAATGGGTACATCTTGGAGAGGCGGTTGGATACAATGGCAGGTTTGTAGGAAATTAAAGAGGTCGTACAAGGCGACAAGACTGAAATTGAGGTCATGTTAATAATGGTTTACTGCTTTACGAATGATAGCTGTCCATAAAAAAGACACCATCTTCTGAAGGCGTTTGATTTTCGTCTGTACTTTAATTGGGTTCAATATGCAGCAGGGCTCGAAAATCATTTTTTGGATTGGGTGCACTGGTGCACCCAATTAAAAAATCGGGTGCACCAAAAACTTTTTGGGTGCACCACTTAAATTTCAGTAGACTGTCAGAAAAAACTACTAACAAAACTTTAATTCTTAAACAAGTACCATGGCAGACATTTTTATCATTTTTCTGACCCTTAGATGTCAAGAATATGATGCATACTAGGCTAAGATTACTTTCAAAATTGATATCTTAACATAGTATTACATAAACCCAAGAAAATATTTGGGTGCACAGAAAATTATTGGGTGCACAGCTTCAATTTTGGGTGCACCTGGGTGCACATTTTGAGCCCTGTGCAGTAATAACAGCAAGCGCAATTTTTTTTCCTTGAATTGTCATACAAATATGTAAAACTAGATGACATGGCTTTGTGTGAAATTTTGACTTCCATCGATTTTACTATTTTAGGCTCATGACTTTGTCATAGAAGTTTATTGTGTACATTATAATGATATTAAGCTCACTTATTAAATTATTGGCCTTTAGCTTCTTAGATGATGCAACCAAACATACAACAAGTCAATCAGATATGACAGACTTTATGCCGTTACCCACACTGCCTTGCGACCGTTCCAGTCCCATGTGGACAAAAATAGCAAAGTGGATTTGAATGGCAGTGCTGTATATGTATCTATTTCTATATAACTGTCCTTCGGTGTAACACACAGGCTTTGCAGGCATGTGGTGCGGCAGCAGCTGGTTATATAACACTGAACGACCTATCACACTTGACCTTCATGCATCTGAGTGCAAATGTTGCTTAAAGCTTTCTAGTGGGACGTGTCAGCGAGTTGCACTCTACAGTAAATTTTTACCTTCGCCACAATGGCAGAAGGTTATGTTTTGAGCGTGTGTGTCTGTGTGTGTGTGTGTGTGTGTGTGTGTGTGTGTGTGTGTGAACATCATAACTCGAGAAGCCTTGGATGGATCCTGACGATATTTGGTAGGTGGGTAGGGGTCGGAAAAATGAAGGTCAAGTTCGGTAATGCCCCCCCCCCCTTGCGGCTTGCTAAGGTACTGCAGTGGAACCTCTATTTTTGATGTCCCGTGTTCCGGACATGCTGTGGTCATGAATTCTGAGTAGTTAAGATAGCCCTTGGGGCGGAGAGAAGTGCTATGAGTTTGGGCCCCCTAGCAGCGGAAGGAAGAGTACGATAAAAATTGCTTGTGAATGTTGTTATTCTTAGAAATACATCCAGGCAGACAAACAAACAAGTAAACAATGCTTAACTCCCATGGTGCTAAAATCAAAATCTATCTACTACTAGTGCTAGGCTGTTTCCTAATTTGCTTGCAACACAGCAGGTATCTTCATAATACAAAATCCTCAAGCGTCATCTCAGCAGAAATCTCACTAGGTAAAAGGCGGCTTCTCAGAAAATGTCCTCCTTCTGACATTCAGGATGTCCCTGAAACAAGGTCAATGTCAACCTGCAGCTAACGCATGAGGAAAGGCTGAGAATGGTACATTTTAATGGTACAATTAGCAGAAGGAAGACTATGATGTGCCTAATGTTCCGTGTACGCTATCAGTACGTTGTAAGCACACCTATGCCTCTATCTCACGTGGTGCGTTTGTGACGTTAATTACAGTACTAATCTGTGCAGTTGTTATTGATACCGGCATAACACTAGTCATCCTTTGATCTCTCTAATGTGAATTCTGTGTCAATGTTTTCACTGGTGGTAATATTTAGTGTTTTAGCCACTAGAATTAACCTGCAATTGCTCAAGGAAAAGTCTTATATTATTTCATTATTTCTTGGTTGGAATATTCTTGCTATTGTGAATACAAAGGAGGTTGCATTCTGTATTAATGTTTTGGAAAAGCTATGATATTTCATTTGCAATATTTAGCATTTCAGTCACTAGAATAAGGTCCTATAATTGTACAGCGCTAAGGAAAATTTTATCATCTTATTTGATTATTCTATAGTTAGAATATTCTTGCTGTTGAGTGCAAAAGAGGTTGAATTGTGTATTCATGTTTTGGAAAACCTGTAATATTCCATTTTCAAAAGTTAAAGCATTTCAGCCACCAGAATAAGGTCCTATAATTGTACATCATTAAGTTAAATTCTATGATCTAATTTGATTATTTTATGGTTTAGAATATTCTTGTTGTTGAGCATAGAAGAGGTTGAATTCTGTTTTAATGCTTTGGAAAACCTATAAATTATAATATTCCTTTGGCAATAGTTTCAGCCATTAGAAGAAACCTGTAATTGTAGAGTGTAGAAAATTTTATCATCTAATTTGATTAAAATATACTTGTTGTTGAGCACAAAAGAGGTTGCATTCTTGAAACCTGTATACAGTTAATATTCTATATGCAATATTTAGCATTTCAGCCACGAGAATAAGGTCCTATAATTGTAGTGGATTAAGGAAAATTCTATAATCTAATTTGATAATTTTGTGGCTAGAATATTCGTGTTGTAGAGGAGAGAAGATGTTGGTGGGGCGTGGGGGCGTGGGTTGTTTTCCCAGGCAGGTGCCTGCTTACACATGTGCGTCATCACCCACCCATCCATCCATCAAGCCCCCGGCAGGATCACGCATACGTAATGCCGCCGGAGCCTTCGCCAAGGTGATTCTTACTTGCGAAGTCTCCGGGATAAACCTGCCAAGGTCAGGTTACGTCCGTCAATGTCTTCCCGCATTCGAATGGGAAACGGCGCAGTCGCAGCGAGTAGGTTTTCTGAGAAAATTCGCAATTCTTGTTTTGATCATTGAGCTATTGGGCCCCACTAAGGCTGAAGGATATGTTTACAGGAAAACGCAGACCAGGGCTCGAAATACTTTTTTCTGCACACCTGCACTGGTGCTGGTAACATTAAAAATTACCTGCAACAGACAAATTTTACCTGCAACACAATTTAGGAAGTATGGATCGTAATAAATTGTTCGGAACCATTTTTTTCTTTCTTTTATTCTTTATAGGTGGAAAACAGTCATTGCAGCTAATAACAATCCATTATACACCTGGATCATAAGCCATTTACGTAAAAAAAAAAAAAAAAAAAAGTACATGGACCAGTGCAGGTTAGGTGCAGGTAGACACCAGAAACACCTGCACAGCTTCAATTTTACCTTCACTAACCTGCATATGCAGGTGGGATTTCGAGCCCTGTTAGTCTGTATTACATGATAAGGAAGGGGAGGTTTTATGGAAAAAGACTGTCCCTTTTCAGATTTTTCTGAACGTACAGCACGCACGGCTGACAAATATTCTTCATGCGTCTTGTTGACTGAAATCGTTATCAGGCCAATTATTATCATTATTCTGCAAGGGAATCATTCTTGTAGAATCGTATGTAAAGTAAATTGATTGTGCTATTCTTGATTATTATGGATTCCATGCCCCATGATACCTCTCTATAATCTTTAGATGATTTTTGGCTATTCCTCAGTATTCCAGTAATGGATAAACAGGGCTCACAACTGAAAATACAAAATAGTAAAAAAAAAAGAAAGATAGATTATACGAATATGATAGATGGTTTAGGCATTGGAGAGGCAAATATACATGATGTATGCAGCCATGTTGAACGAATAATGCCCGGAGCATTGTGAAATGTAATTTCTAACATAATACCATGTCCAATATTGCACAGAGCGAGCTTCCACAAACGCTGGTATTAGTAACTCTAGTTCACCTTTATCCGTGGGGTGACTTTTATTCGTTGTCTTTAAAAACAGCACATTTACGAGTATTAAGTCTGCTGGCAGTGGTTTCAAATTTGCAATAGTTTCAAAATGTTCCGATTTGAAACCACCATCCGTCGACTTCATGTCCCTGAATGCATTTTTCTCACAAACAACGAATATAGGTTACCCTCGGATAAAGGTGAATCAGCGTTACACGTACATTTGATTTTCTGAGGTACATGTTGACATTGAAAACATTTTCAACCATCCTTGCCTCGGGGATATTTACAACACTGAAAGGAAATTGGTTTGGGTAAAAGGAGTCAAGACAACGGAAAAAAAATCACTGGAGGTTTTGGTTCAGGTCTAGAATGGTTCCTTAACAGCATTTTATTTTTGACAACCGAGACTGTGATACAAAAACAACAACAACTCTGAAGCTATATACCCTTTGATTCTAGTAACTAGATTCTATAATTGCATACAATGTCATATACTTTGCAATGATTAATGATACCTGAATGTGTTTTCCATGTAGTGTACTGACACCTCTTATTTGCTTGGATAAGACATTTATCACATGTATTGATAGTTTTTTAGTACCAAAAACAATCTAATACACCTTGGAGAAGGTACCAATTAGAAATCATGTATTGCCTAACATTGGTGTAGGTGATTTTAAGGGTCATGAAATAATTCTTTACACTTTACATTGTTGTTTTACCATGTATCTTACACAATACTTACAACGGATATCTTAGATATTTTTAGTATATTTGTATCTTGGATAAGGGTAAGTCATATACTGTACTGTAGTACATTGTGTATACCATCTTCGCAAAAAATTGTCCAAGTCACATGCCTCATACATAATGTATTGTTCCTAAAGTAAGGGTATACTCCATCATATGTACCATACTGAGTGGATTGATATGTTTATACCTGTACCATTATTCATGTTAGCGACTTCAAAGGTCACTTTGGAGCACGGACGTGGAATTTGTACAGAATGACAGATTATGGAAAACAACTCCGTCAGAGATGGCAGACTTTGCACCTTACTGATTTGCAACCCCTCTAGCCCCACTGATAAAAATACCTGCCATATAAAATTCAATGATATATGGATACATTGTACAAACACATGCAGATACAGGGAAATAAAAACACAGTGAACAGTTATGAATACAATAGGAAAATACACAACACAATTTATGCAATGAAACAATATTTTTGTATAACGTCAACTCTCATAATTCCACTGGATATCATTATTTATACTGCCACATGAGAAATAAAATACATGAATTTAAGTGATTTAAAGAGATGTACCAAATGCAGCATTAGTAATCCTGAGTTATATACACTTCAAATATTTAGGTGTTTGTGACAATCTTGAGAAGGCCTTTATAACATTACATTGTTTTTTTTTATGTGGCGTTACAAATGTATTACATGTATGACACCCGGAGGAATTATAAGAGTTGATGTTCAATCTGAATGCTCATTGAAAAGAATTGATCAGAATGTATTGTTTTTGAGGCAGCGTTTGAAAAATCTTGTATTTTCTCTTAAATAACCAGATGTAACTTGTCTTGTTTCTGCAGTTAACAATGTTGCACAGATGACGGAGGGTTGGATACCACGAGGGCAGGGTGAGTGGAGAGGTACCTTCAACTTCCTTGTTTGTTAACTGTAAAGTTCATCTGTATTGCTAGTCTGGATACCAGACCCCAGCCGATTCTCTAAGTATCTCTATCCCCACATGATAGGTGACGGTGAAGACCGCGTGGCACAGTGGTATTGTGTTCGCCTCGTGACCGAGAGGTTGCGGGATCGAATCCGCCTGCCGTGCTACCGATCTTGTGCCCTTGGGAAAGGCACTTTACACGACTTTCCTCACTTTACTCAAGTGAAAATGAGTCGTCCCTCGGATAGGACGTTAAATGGAGGTCCCGTGTCTGGGGAGAGCCATACCCCGGCCACATGTGCGATTGTGCGGTGTGAGCGGTTCAAAACCTACAGTACCTTGGCCGCACCTGGGGCAATTACTGTCGTGTTGAGGTCACCTGAGTGGCGCCGAATGGCAGCTCGCTCCAGACCCTTGCGATTTAGCCCCGCCTATTGTAAGCTCCTCGCAATTCAGCCCCTGGCTGCAAAGAGTGAGTAGTCGGCCCACCCAATAACAATAACAATAACAATAGATATTGTAGAGATCAGGCTGGGGTCTGGTATCCAGGCTTCAGTGTTGCTAGAAGTCATTCTGAATAAAGTTGAACTATAATTCCGAAAACAAGAAATTGGACTTACTCAAATTTTTGACTGATTGACTCCAGTCTTTGTCAAGGAATGAACAATCCACTGCTTCTGTGATGTCATGTTATGCAGATAGCACACATGACTTGTGAGCAGTGGATCATAAGTTTCAGAAAGACCTGGTTCCTCGAACACAAATACCCAAGTTCAACATCTCTAGAAGTTTCATATAACACATACATATAGAGTCATCTGGACACTCGATGTTGCTGGACAAACAGAGAATCCTGGACACGGAACCAGATTTTCTGCTAGAGGAATCAAAGAAGCCATCTACATCAGAGCTTTACAACCATCTCTTAACAGAGATAGAGGACTTTTTGCAACTTAGGATCCCCTGCTCACTGAGTCATGTGTGCTATCTGCATAACATGACATCACAGAAGCAGTCGATTGTCCGTTCCTCGACAAAGACTGGAGCTGATCAGTTGAAAATTTGGTTAAACCCAGTTTTCTTGAGTTTGAAATTACAGTTCGGCTTTGTTCAGAATTCTCTGTATGTTTACGTTTGTAATGTCAGATAACCATGTCACCTTTGATTGTCGACCACTGACCAAAGGTGTACAATTTAACTTTGGACTCCAGTGAGTCGTGTTTCATCTGCGAATGAAAAGGTGTTCCATGTTGAAGAAAAATACTGGACTCTGAAGTATTGCAAACACAGTTGATCATATGTTCTCAAATGGTTTAAATGTGCTTGCTTGATTTAATAAAAATTGTTTGCACTTTGTTTTCCTCATTTATTGTTACAGTAGTATCACAACATGTCTGACCCTGAAGGTGTAAAATTTGTACTCTTAAGACTTAGGGAAATACTGTCATAAGTTTGTATGATCCATTTATATCTGTATACAAACATACAGAAACTTGAACAATCATAAATATTAATATCAATGACACACATAGTAATGCAATTATGTTCTACACCCAAATACTAAGAAAACCAATCTGCAGTGAATCTTCTTTCTTAGAAACATGAATAATCATGCATTTTTCTTTCTATACATTCCTCCTGTATTTATATGGTTCAGAGACCCTGCTACTATGTAAGCTAGAGGGACAAGCAAACATGTTTATCATTATGTTAATGCAGGGTTCTAGCGAGCATCCGTAATTCCGTCCTTCGCTATTGTGGACAGACAAAAATTTGCCCATTCTGTCCTCTATAATGGACAAAAATCGGCATGTAAAGATATTACAACAGACACCATTGAACCAAGCAGAGTCTACCAGCAAAATTTACCCCTCAAAATGCAGGAAATGGCATTTCAGAGGGTCTAGATTTCAACATTTTCTAGGGGGAGAATGCCCCCGGACTCCCTAGGATTGTTGCGCCATCGGCACTTGACAGGATTTCAAAATTCAAAATCCAGGGGACGGAAATATTATTCAGGCTGGCTAGGACTCTGTGTTGATATATCGTTTTTGGGGTATAAAAAGCGTCATGGGTCTTCAGTGTAACTAATTGTTAATTCAGGTAATGTCTCGTTCCATTTAAGTGTCACATCCTTCAACAGGGCTCGAAATACCACATGCATATGCAAGTTTGTGCAAGTAAAATTGGTGTGGTGCAAGTAAGTTTAGACCAAACTTGCACCAGTGCAAGTTACTTTTGTCCTCTAATACCTGACATTAGAAAAAGCTTACACACACCGAGAATATTGTCTGTCATTGAAAGGTAAAAGAAAACAACACTGAATAAAAAAAAGCCTAAATTTGTTATTTCTAAATTTGGTTAGACATCCAGGTAAACTATTTTTTTAAACAAATCCATCTCTACAATGCTAATGATTCCTAAGGTGCTGTCTTACCTTGATTTGCATATGAGTTACATTTGCATACTAAATATGTTCAACTGGTTTTTCCAGTTATATGTATTGTATTGAGTTGTTCTACCACTTCATTCTGGAGATGCTTAAGAATAGTTACTGTGATGGATGTCACTCGAAGAGTCCAGAAGAAATCTATGGATCTTATCGAGTTGTAGACATTGAATTGTCTTTAATTGAGGCTAAATTCACAGTTTTTATGAAACAGTTTATACAATTTTAAACCAAAAATAAAATACGCTACGGAAAAACAAATATCCAAACATGTGGTCTTTACCGGTATGTATCCCCATTTACTACTAGTCACGTACATTTGCAAATTTTCAGAAGAGGAGATAAGGGTTTAACAGTTCACTATTTTGGGTTGTGCAAGTAAGTTTCTTTTGGTGCAAGTTACCTTTGGCTTAACTTGCACAGGTGCAAGTTGACTGAAAAGTGTATTTCGAGCCCTGTTCAAGAACGGAAAGGAGAAAGTGAGATGTTGTAGATTGCGGTGATGTGCGGTTGACAAGGATATCGGCCTCACACCAGGATGTTATATATCTTTGTCATGGTATATATGGGTCCTTTTAGACCTCACCCATTAATATATGACTCGCTACCCATGATAAATCGGAAGACTGAAGCGGAAGAATCTTATCGCAAAGTGATCCCTGGACAGAACATGTTGGAAATTCAAATCATAGATTTTCCATGCTCCCATCTTGAGTAAGAAGCAGGAAAAGAATAATTATTTCAATGTTTGCATTTGATTTGACTGTTAGAACAGCATTCAAGATGTGTGCGACATTTTAACTGTGGTTGCCAAATCTGAATCTCAAATGGGAAGTTGTTTTTACCGAGGAAGGTAGACTCTCTGAGCTATGAAATATCTCGTGATGCAAATACATAGTATTCTGTTCATTCAGCTGAATGTTCATATATCATTTGACATGTATCTGATAAATTATATCCTTGAGAGATAGAAAAGTAAAAAACCCAAAGATTGAAAGAAACCGAGACAACGGAAAGGAACAGGGTAACACTGTGACAACATAGTATTGCTGTATTTCATAACAAAAAATTGTGAAATGGAACTTTTATTTTTTTCAAAACAGGTGGAAATGTGTAACCAGTTTATACCTTGTATTAAACATTATAGACAGAATCAGTCAAAATGTATCATGCCACAACATATGAATTAATATTTTACACTCCAATCCAAAAACTGTCTACCAAGGTACAAAGTTTCCTTGACGTCAAAGACTGAACTGCTTTCATTTTCATTTTCGAGTGCAGCATATTGTTTATGTTTTGTTTTTAAGATCCCAGAACCATCAAATCAATTTGTTATGAGTACTGCGGCAACGTTATGTATTCCGTAATGGTCCCCACCAACTAGGCAATAAACTGTAAAACCTAGATCTTAGTAGTATGCTGATGAACGTCTTCTCTTGGGGGCTCTTGTGGGTGTTGGCATCTCGTTGGAAACTTCGATTTTTGGTTTAGATTCAGGGCTTGAAATACCTGCATATGCAGGTTAGTGCAAGTAAAAATGGATCAGTGCAGGTAAAATTGGAGCTGTGCAGGTATTTCTGGTGTCTACCTGCACCTAACCTGCACTAGTCTATGTATTGGGTTTTATACATAAATGTCCTATGATGTACATGTAGGTGTATGTGGATTGTTCTTAGCTGCATTGGCTGTTACCATCTATAAATGAGTTGTCACGGGAAAAAGACATTTTTACTGTCATATCCGTAATTTAAACCTGGATTGGTTTGATGTTTTGCAAAGGTGACCCCAAATCTTCATACATCAAAATGTCACACAGGAGTCAAACATTTGGTGTAGCTAGACTGAAGACATCTCAAAACTGTGACTTCCAGATAGATGCTCTTTCAAATGCGGAGACAAATGGAACAGACATTTTTACTGCCAAATCCTTCAACCTGGATTGGTTTGATGTTTTGCAAAGGTGACCCCAAATCTTCATGCCGACATCAAAATGTTACACAAGAGTTAAACATTTGGTGTAGAATGAAGACATCTCAAAACCGTGACTTCCAGATAAGTGACTTGTCACTTGCTGAAACATATGAAAAAGACATTTTTACTGCCAAATCCTTCAACCTGGATTGGTTTGATGTTTTGCAAAGGTGACCCCGAATCTTCATGCCGACATCAAAATGTCAGTGTTTATCACATGCATGTAGGAGTCCAACCTCATAGCACCATTTCAGCAACACATTCAGCCACAGGAACAAAATGTGTATGGGAAATGGCAGCTGGATATGATTTTGGAAACGACCAGAGGTTTTGGATAGAATCCACCATTTCTCATCAGTGACATTGAAAAGATCTGGTAGAAAAAAAAAAATAGAAAACAGGTTTTTTACCCTAACTAAGTATACATAAATAAACTATGAATTGATGTGCAAAGGAGTTGAAAAAAATACTTGATAAAGAATAGATGCTTATAACTTAATGTTAGATGACGCTTCATTTTTCCACTTTGCTTGTCATATCACCTCAGTCGGTTGTAGGTCTCTAACAATACAATTTCCACATGGGACAACTGTATATCATCTTTCTGTTGTCTTCTTTCATAATTTGTTTTAATGTCATAAGAGTAACCAGTATTTTCTGTATACTTTCGGAGTTTCCTCCTATCTCCTACCTTGCTCTGATCCTTCCTTAACTTAAGCACCTTCAGTCTACCACCCAGTGTTATTGCACATCCCCCCTCTTTTTCCACCAAGCATTAACGTTAGTTCACCTTTATCTGTGGGGGTAACCTATGTCTGTTGTTTTTTCAAATGGGGTATTTAGGGATGTCAAGTAGATGGACAGTGGTTGCATATTTTGAAAATATGGTTATCTAAAACCACTGTTTGTCAACTTGTCATCCCTAGATACCCTCTTTTTAAAACAACGGATATTGGTTACCCCACGGATAAAGGTGAACTAACGTTACTACGAAGTACTATTATTAACAGCATGCCATCATGATAATTCATATTAACACTCTTCTCTGTTCTCTCCACATGGCAGCTCGGACTTATGGACGAAGACGAGGTATAATATCTATATTCATCATTCTTCTCTTGTTGTTAACATCACGACCTTGTACTATAATTGTTCTTTAATCTTCTTTTCATATTCACACCCTTTCCAGCTACACTGAATGTGTGTATGGAATGTTGGCATCTTTTTATGATGCTTGGTTCTTGAATGTTCATAGATTAAGATTTTACAACAGCACAAGATGAAGATACAACTTAGGTCCGCTTTAGTCAGACTACAGTTAATGCTAGATCACCTTTATCCGTGGGGTAACCTATATCCGTTGTTTTTAAAAACAGTATTTAAAGATATCAAGTCAACTGACGGTGGTCTCAAACTGTAATATTCAAATTACAATATTGCAGCTGGAAACCATTGTCCGCCGACAATATCCCTGAATACCATCATGTTTTAAAAACAACAAATATAGGTTACTCTACGGTATAGGTGAACTGGCGTTGTACATATACTTTTGAGACTGTTGTTGTCCAAGGCATCTCCGGCGGCGGTATTTTCAGGCTGTCTAAAGACGATAAAAAAAGTTGTGTACCGTATATTCTCGAATAAAGTACGCACCCCTGATTTTGGACAAGTCTTAGACAGATCTTTGGGACTGAAAGGTAAAATGGAAAAACTCAAATAAAGTACGCACCCCTTCTCCACCAGTTTTGAACAGACCTTTAACTAAATAAATTCGAATTTATGATGTTTTCCCCAGGTCATTTTGCATAAAATAACCTGGGTTTACACTGTCATTGTCTCTATAAACTTGTGAATTGCCTGCTGCAAATTATAAAAATCACTGAGAACTGGTAGAAGAAATCAGGCAAAACCAGTTGTACAAGTCAAAGTCACTAACTCAAAAGGATTGTATGCAAATGCCACTGTTAATATGTAAATCATGTTAAGACAATTTCTTTGTTTCATGTTTAGACAACTTCAAGACAACAACGTGTATGTTTTGAAACATTACTAGAAGTGTAGCTCCACCTTGCTTTATTTTAGGCTTTTCTTACCATTTATCTGTGCAGTAACCTCAAATAAAGTACGCACCCCAACTTTGGCAACAACTTGTAGCACCTTTTCAATTTTGAAAAGTTAAAAAAGTGCGTACTTTATTCGAGAATATACGGTACCTGTTTTTCATCGGATCATTGTGCAACCACCTTGGAACTGGTCATGATGGAATGGGTATTCCTCAAATGTCTGAAGCCGAATCGGCAAAGGAAGTGGATCGTATGCTAATAAGCCTGTCCGGAAAGATCTTTCCTGTCCGGAAAGAAAAACTTCTTCATTTCGAGGAATTTACGGTTCCTTATGTAGAAAGGGAACAAACAAAAAAAGATTCTGAAGTAATTATATCAAGTTATTAGAATAAGTAGTCATAAAATCTCTGCATGGGTTTGCAAAGTAAGACACTTCTTATAATGAAATTCTCTAAATCCCTGCCACCACTACATGGAGTACAAACCTGCTTGTCAGAAGGTCTCTTGTCAAACCACTGTTTTGTGCACCGGGTCCCTCCCATGGGCACATCTATCAGGCTCTGTGATTGGCTAACTCCATAATTGATGGGTATTTGCCAGAAAGCCGGCTTGTAAACCCTTCCATGTCTGACAGCAAAATGGCTGTTTTTGTCGTAAAATCAGATTAAAACTCAGAAAACATGGATCGGACCACCTCTAAATTCTGAATTGGTGGCTACCTGAAAGACATTTCATATGCTTTTGAAATATACTCTTGATTGTAAATGTCATGAAAATATTGGCCACAAAGATATTATGAATTGGCATATGTATAAATTACTGTATAATTTGTATATTCTATGTAAATGATGCAATGACATGTTCCAACAAACGTGTGAAAATAAAATAGGAAAACAAGATTCAGTGGAGATTGAAAGAATTTTTGATTGTGCCCACAGCGTAACTTGAAGGACTTTGTAATCTTTATCGACACGCACGGTTTTGTATGAATATTAAATGTACAAAATGAAGTGCACTAAATGTCAGAAAGAGTGACCTTATAGTCCCTATAGAGAAAATCTGCAACTACATGTACATGGTAGTATCCAAAATGGTATGTTCACTTACCTAAATTCGTAAATCATATAAATGTGTCATAAATCTAATTGCTGTGTCATAATTGCTTGTGCGTCAGCTGCCCCAAAATACTTGTCCCAGTTCCTGCCATATTTTTCATGTGTTGAAATTAATATCGTTATTGGCATTAAGCTTGAGGTGAAAAGGCCCAGAAGCATAGAAAGTCTGCTTTGCGACATATTCATGTATGTCGCCGGCATGGGGCGCACCTAAGCCGTTTACCCCATGTTACACTCAAATATATTTTGCACAAATGTACTTGCACTTGCTGCGTTGCGCCCGACTGAGCCGTGTGTTCAGCCCCCGTGAGCATAACATCGCGTTTCCACCGGTGGATTCACGAGCATCTGGAAATGAAGTGCTTGATAGAGCAAACAGTAAACACCTTCCTGGGATTTACATATTCCCTCCGAGAAACTGTTGACAACGTTGCGTGGAAGTCAAGAGGGACTAAGCACTAAAATGCTGACAGAATCATTCACAATATTCATTGGAACAGACCCATTTGAACCACACATACAAGAACTGCCTTCGTCATTGAGCGGATGTTACAAACAAACAGTAATATCATCAATCTTGTCCGTAAACAAAGAACGCATTCATAAAAATGTTTGCCGGACCCAGAAGTTGGTAAGAAATGAAGACTGCAATATTCAGTTGCCACCTTTTTGAAAGCAAGACAAGTCGATGCTGCGAAATTTTGAAAAGATAGCTTACTGCATTTCTCACTTTGAAGTCCAATGGTTTTAGACTCTAGACTCTAGACTAAGTGCAAACCTACAGCAACCTTGTAGCAAGGGATTATGGGAATGGTGAAAAGGTAAATACAGATTGTATGAGCTTCATTGAACTCAGAGTTTAAGAGTACTAAATGAAGGATTTGTTTCTGCATTGTTTTCACAGATAACTACGACGGTCACTGTAGTGATCAGATTGTCCCAAGCGTGAACTCGCCGTCGCGAGGCTCACCGCATAGCTCAGGGGGATCGGACAGCGGAGAACGGTTCTCCCGCAAGGTGTTTGTCGGCGGACTGCCGCCAGACATCGATGAAGGTAAGCACCCGTCTTTCATAGTGCTGGATTTTGAACTTGAAGTTCACTGGCACTTCCCACAAGTTTTGTATGTTACACCAAATCTTAGTTTATCTATTTAACTGATACGTGATAGAATTGACCTATGGTGTTGGTGGTATTTTCTTTTGTCAAAATCAGTTTAAGAAAGGTTAATTCCCCTTGCCTTAGACCATGTTGATTTGATCATATGGATGACACCCAATAGCGCATCGATTTTCGTCTGTTTCCGAATAAAAAATGTTTTTTTTTGAGCAAATATATGCCGTAAGTTGAAAAAACAACAACAGGAAGACGGATATTGATGTTGTTGAATGCGAAAGTCAATTCCAGACACAAAGATGACAATGTGAAATGACAAAAATTAATGAAGAATACATGTATATTGTTTGGTACACCATACTATGTGAGTTTTGTCATTTGTTCAGCCTTCCTGATCACATAGATTTCTTAATGAAGGCAACTTTTTATTTTGGCCAAACTTTTTTATTCGCACGCTCGCATCAGTTTTAAGGTTTCAAAAGGATGTCATCCATATAATCAAATCAACATGGCCTCAGCCGGTAAACAACCTGGCAAATTCCTTTTCTGATTGCGCTCACCTATCCATATACATGCACAGATGGAAGGCAATTATTGACAGAACAGAAGGAGTAGTGTTTACAAGCGCACACAGGCAGTGTCTATAATGCATTATAAGTGTTTGTGTTGTTGCCAGAAGCCATCTGGTCAGTTTACAGGCTCATATATACTACAGACTTTTAAATGACACTTGATGCATTAGGTTGGTGTAGCGTGGTAGCCATACTTAGCGATGCCAGTATTACTAACACTGAAAATATTCTATAAAAATGGCATGCGGTTCAAATTCGTAGCTCTCTGAGAAAAGATTTTGCGTTACCTCAAACGTCAGTTGTAGCCTGAGTACCATCTGTATTCTACCTGGGCTCCTTACACTCGCTACCCCTAAAAAATACTATATTTTTTTAGGGAAGTGAGTGTAAGGAGCCCCGGTAGAAATAGGATGGTACCCAGGATACGTCAGTTGTACCACTGCTCAAAATACCCACTTGCACAGTTACAAATGCAACCAAATTTTGCTTGGCGCAACTTAATTTCAAACCCAGGTACAATGTGCAACCTGAAATTTGGACCACTGCTTTCCCCCCGCCTACGTGCATAAGCTTTTGTACTTTTCTTGATAAGATAAAACATATTAAGTTGTTACATGTAACTGGAAGAAAAGACAGTGGATAAGTAGCTAATTTGAAGAACGTAATAAGTAGGAAGTTGGGCAACCTGAAATGTTGATGGTGCAACCTGGCTTTTGACTCAGGTTGCCGCCTGGCTGTAAACAAAGGATTTTGAGCACTGGTAACTCTAGTTGTAGGACCATTAGGATTAGAATACCAAAATGCATGAGCACTAGAACTAGTAGCTATCTCAGTCTGTAAATGTCAACTGTACCTTTGAGAGAAGCTGAGATTTTACAGTCACTCTATGATCGCATGCAAGTTACAGTTCAGCACTGTAGATTCTATTGTATACACAGACCATCCCTTGCTTGTAGTACTTTAAATCGGTTTTATTTTCACTGTGGCGTCCTTGCTCAAGTTGCTGCAAAGTCCTTACTCCTTGTTTCAACTGCTATCTCACAAAATTTCTTATCTCCCGTTGCAATATTAAATCCAGCTATAAATTTAGTGATTGACACACATGTCTAAAACAGCCATAAACAAAACTCATAATCACTTTGATGACCTGTACTGCAAGAGCCCTTGAATAAAAGAATTTTCAGATGGATCCTTTTTGAATGTACATGGAAGGATGTAATGCATTGTGTGTATGTCTGTTTCTGACAGAGGAGATAACAGCAAGCTTTCGACGCTTTGGTCCGCTGGTGGTGGACTGGCCGCACAAAGCTGAGAGCAAGTCCTACTTCCCTCCCAAAGGTGAGAACTGCGTCATTTATGTTCCATATGTATCTCATCTAGGGGTGGGTACTGGTACAGAAAATTCAGTTTCAGGTATGGTCCAGGTCCAGAGGATCAGGTCCAGGTTTGGACCTGAACCTGGACCTTATGAATGGGTGATACTGAAAACAACTGTCCATTCCGTTGGCGTTTTCTAATTGTATCGTCATGTTAACACTAACTGCCTCTGTCTTAGACCAAGTTTGAGTGTAGAAGCTAAGGGTAAAAACTCTCCTCTACTGCCCTCTCGTTCTTTTCTTGGACCTGTAAACCCCAAACATGTGAATGCTTGCCCAAATCACCAAAATTTCTGTGTTTACCTGTCAGTTACAATACAATGAACCTTGAAAATACATTGCAAAATACAAGCCAAGAACTTGACAAGAAAGCTCTTGTAATGATTGCCTAGTGCCTAGTCTGCTTGACTAGTGCCCTGCAAACTGATGGTCTTAACATAGTGAATAGCACACATAATGGTAGCAATGAATATTGCATCTCCACCATATCCCAACTTCCTGTTCAGTGCCCAATAGAGGGTTGCCTGGCGACTACGGGTGTCATATTTTATTTAAGCCACGGGGAAGACATTGTTTAGTGAGATGAATTATGTATCATAACTCCAGCCCCGTAAGTATGTGTCTGTGTCTGCAAAAGGTGAGGTTGGCTGAATGGCTGAGCACTTAATGACCAAGGCGCACAAAGATGAAGATTGTGTTGATGCTCTACATAGTGTTTGGAAATGAAGGGAAAACAGGGGATATACACAAGGCGGGACGGTATTTCTCTCAGAGTGGCCAAACAATAAAGAAAAGGACCTCAGGACAAAGGTCATTGCAACACAAGTGTTCTCACCCGAATGTTTTCATAGCGTAGGAGCATCTTAGTGCAGCAAAGCCATGTTATACTGTAAATGCAAAAACTTTCGCGGTGGTTTAATGATCGCGGTTTTCTTGGTGCCCGCTTCACTGCGAACTTAAACCGCCGCAAACATTTTTCCATGGCAGTAAGAGGCTACAGTGCATGGTGCTGTCACGAACTTAAAACCACCGCAAGAAGTCCTTTTTCCCGCTACTGCAAAATTAAAGACCTGCAAACTTATTATATAATAAATACATTAAATACAGTATGTGATGCAGGTGGGAGTATTGCAGGGGATCTTGGGGGAATCCTCCCCCTGAACAGAAACACCGTTTCCTGCATTTTGAGGGCCAAATTTAGTGAAATAAAATAACCGAAAAGCCCCCTTTGTTGGTTGAAGCACAGTGTAGGGGCCCATATCACAGCGTAGGAGCCCGAATCACAGCATAGGGGATCCAAATCACAGCGTAGGGGCCCCTATGTTAAAAAGGCCTGGCAAGAACACTGCAGCATGGGAACACCACAGGGTAGTTATGGTCAAGGTCAATGTATGTAAGGATAAATTTGATGATAGACAAAGTAACCTCAGAAACAGCCTTCTTAAGCTGCTAGAGTTCCTGCCCAGTTAGGTGATCTCAATGCTTGGGTTTCCAAACTCTCAGCCTCTTAAAATCATTTAGGGGTACTGCTTTTATTTTACCAGCTTTATACAGTTTGTGGTCCCAACATCAAGACAACAGTTTTTTTAGAAGTCCAGATGATATCAGATGTGCACATGAGTTTGCAAATTGTTTCCCAGTTATTCCTCCTACATGTGTTATGGTCTGTCCTTGGTGCTGAACTGACAATTCAGCTGAAGGCTGATTTATTAAACATATTACATTGTATACTCCTTCCTGAGGTTTCTTAAAACATAGTTGTTTCACATCAGCTGAAAGCTTATTACTAATATTAGTCAGACTTCTCACAGCTGAAAACACGCGTCCATGCAGCCGTTCATTTTTTGGATTGGATCTCTTTTAGGGTGCCCACTAGGAGTAATATATCAATGAGACCTTAAACATTCTGCCCAAGCTGACCACCTACCAAACGTGGCATTGACCAGCCCAAAGTGGGTCCCCGCATTACCCAATCCCTGCCCGTGTTGACCATCTGTGTTACTGTCTAACCCTTTGGCCTCAAGGAATTAAAATTAATCAACAACTCAACTATTAGATTGAAGATTATTATGTATGTAAGGTAATTAGACATTATACACTGTAAGACTGATAGATATAGGTCCAGTGCTGTTCCTCACATGACTAGATTACTGAATGCCTAACTGCCCTCGCTTGATACATACTCTTTGTGTTTTGAACTATTTGCCTCAAAGTTTTATATATGTATGATAATATCCTACGATATTCTATGAACAGTTTCTATATAAATGTCCTGTAATTGTATGGCCTGTAATGGTCTTGTTTCATGTAAACATCGTTGATCGATGATTTTAACCAGTATATTTAGAGCTCCTGATCGACATTTTTAACTTGTGTAATGTTTTATGAATTGGAAAGTTTCCCACGCAATTCAGCCATTGGCTGCAATGTGGCAACTGTGACTTCTGAATAAACCATTATTATTATTATAAAAGTTGCATGTCTCCTGTGTCGTTCTGTAGGGTATGCATTCCTGCTGTTCCAAGATGAGCGCTCCGTCCAGGCCCTGATTGACGCGTGCATCAAGGAGGATGACAAGCTGTACTACTGTGTGTCCAGCCCCACCATGAAGGACAAGCCAGTAAGACATCTTATGTGATCTAAGTCTCTTATTACTACCCTGTACAAAGGAGAGTTTGTAGTGAGTGAGTAAAGGGGTGTACAGAAAGTGTGAAATTGAATGAAATGGAAATGACATAGAAAGCAAACTGAAGTAAAATCAAAGAAAATGTATTGTAATTATGGAAGGATGATAATTCAGAAGTGAGCTGTAATTCGATATAACATATTTTGTTTTCAGTTTGCTTCATATTTCGTTCCCTTTTGCACTTTCTGTACATTCCCTTTTGTTCATGTTGAACTCACTGTACATTCCATTTTGTTACGTTTCACTCCATTACATTAAATTTCACTCTGTTTTGGAAACTATGGCACCTTGACGGGCAGCCAGTTGGAAATGATCGACTGTCACTGATCTAACTGTATCTGTCCTCCAAATTTGTAGTACTTCTTGATAAATATGTATTCAGTGTTCAAAGATCGTATTTGTGCATCCTTAACACTGCACCTTCAACACATCATAGTATTGGACAATGTATAGTACATCCATGTAGTGCTTAGTGGTGGGCAGAAGACAGCACATATACAGTTATGTGTTGTAATCAGAGAAATCCAGGACATATGTTAAAGTGTGATGTTGATTTTTGTTTCCTTAGGTGCAGATTCGACCGTGGAATCTTGCTGACAGTGACTTTGTCATGGATGGGTCACAACCGCTGGACCCGCGCAAGACAATCTTTGTAGGGGGAGTCCCCAGACCTTTGCGTGCTGGTAAGGATGCCATGCCTCCTATCTTTTACATCTGGTATTGCAGGGTCATGTAATAGGAGTGACACCACTGATGCAGTATATGCAAGTAATACATTGTATATGTAATCCTATGGGGGAGTGGAGAAAAAGAAGACATAAAAGAATAGAAATGAAGTCTATTGTTTGGCATACCATAATCTGTATGTTAAGTCATTGTTGAACCTCCTTTCTGACCACTTAGATTTCATTAATGATGGCGACTTTTTTCTGCCATACTTTTTTTGCATGCTCACACCAGTTTTGGGGTGCCCAGAACATGTCATTGATATAACCAAATCAACATGGCCTTAAGTAAATCCTGAAATATGTGTTACTACTATAATTGTTTTTCAACGGCAAACTCAAAGGTACCAGATCTTAATTTTCACTGTGTATAGAATTTAGATGCCAGGAAAATGAAAACGAATTTCCAGTAACCCACTGTCTGTCCCCCCCACCCTACAGTGGAGCTGGCCATGATAATGGACCGTCTGTACGGCGGGGTCTGCTACGCGGGAATCGACACCGACCCCGAGCTCAAGTACCCCAAGGGCGCCGGGCGGGTGGCGTTCTCCAACCAGCAGAGCTACATCGCCGCCATCTCCGCCCGCTTCGTGCAACTCCAGCACGGAGACATTGACAAGAGGGTAGGAAGAAAACTGGTACTTAGTATGCTACATTGTATAGCACCTGCCAAGGAGATCATATGGGTAACGGCTTGGAGATGTGGAACTTACTACACTGCAGGAGGCCACGGCAAGGAAATTTTATGCAGACTCCAAATTTAATGCAAGAGCGCTGAAGTAGAACTAAAAAGGCAACATTTTTGTGAAAATGCAGAATGTTTCACCACAGTTACAACATAATTTGTATATTCAACTTACCATTTTTCCTTCAGAATGTTCAAAGAATAGGAATAGAAAAAATTTACAAAAATAGCAGACGCAGTTTGAACAACTTCATACTGTTCGTTTTGGGAAGTGTTTTGGGAAACTTTATTTACAACAATTTTCTACCCCAATTTCCCTAACAAATTATGGGTTCTGTGCTGACGTCCATGCCATTTATTTTATTTTTCTTGTTTAAACATCTCAAGAGGGTAACAAAATTTCATATGTATTTTTCAATCAGGGGAAATCAGTATGTGTGCTGATGTCATCCACTTGCTGTGGCCAAAGTAGAAACATGGGTCAGCTGCGCCCTCTATTGATTGTATGTAAAACTGCAGCTGAAAGACAAAGAACCCAAGATCAGTTTGGTTTTCAGATTCAAAAGTAGTCCTTTAATCAAGGCTTTAGCTTTAGAAATTGTTACAATTTTTTTTCAGGTTTGCAGTAGTAAAAGCTGTGTTCCTTTTTGTGTTTTATGAAAGAATTAACCAAATGATGGTGTTATTTTGGTGTGTGTTTGGCTTGGCCCTTGTGTGCCACCTACCGTTGGTATTGTAAAAGATTGATGCAGGTTACCCATTTTCTATTCCTTGACAAAGCTATTACATTCTACACATTCTACATCCATGACACTTTCCTTGAATTTAAGGTCGACCATCTGGGATCCACTGTAAAGCATGGTGTATGATGTATATTGCGCCCGAAGTGACGGTTTGTCGTGTGTTCCGTGTGCTCCGCAGGTTGAGGTGAAACCGTACGTGCTGGACGACCAGATGTGCGACGAGTGTCAGGGTGCACGTTGCGGCGGCAAGTTTGCACCGTTCTTCTGTGCCAATGTGACCTGCTTGCAGTACTACTGCGAACACTGCTGGGCCAACATCCACTCCCGCGCTGGACGCGAGTTCCACAAGCCCCTGGTGAAGGAAGGCGCCGACCGGCCGCGCGCCGTCCCCTTCCGCTGGTGTTGATCGGAGCAGTTTGCAGTGCTGTTGGCCAGTGCACGAACACACTACACACACACATACACACACACACTACACACTACACACAATCATACCACCCTCCCTAACTTCACACATACACACATCTTCGAACAGGAACTCACAAGTGAGTCCTGTAACACAAAGAAACCATCCTAATAACCTAGAGTACCTCCAGAGCTCCCATCTCTCTCAGGGAGCGGTGTTCATCTTGCCTAAAGGCTATTCTCTTTACCTCCAGTGTCGTTGTTACATGAATACATACATACATAAACACACATACATACCCTAAGGAGGTCTTAGAGGTAAACCTCTGCCTATAACCTGGTGATGTTTATGTTCATAGAAGTCACAAGGTCTGTCTTTTCCAAAAGCATCAAATGTACAAGTCTTTTTCTCTTTTCACTCGTCATTCACATCCATTCCTATATACATGGTGGGTGTTCTTCTGTTTTAGACTACATGTGTCTTTGTCATGTGCATGTATACACATCTTGCACACACACAACACACGCACACACACAACACACATGTACAATCAATCAGACACATGTGTTTGTGTGCACACACATACATACGCACACGCACACACATACGCACACATACGCACACGCATGCACGCACGCACACACACAAGTTCAGTCCTTCTCCATATAAACCAAAGGAATATAATGGTTGGACTGCCACAGAGAGAGACAGTAACAGGGTGGGTGCAACAAGAAATGGTCAGGAACAGGGAATCCACTACTCATACTAACCAGGATACGTAGATAACATTCAGGCATAATACTATATTTAATCTCCAATAGAGGTCGTCATGGTTACATTACCAAAGATTCAGCCTTTGTGAAACCAATGCAGACTTAGAGCCAGCCTACAAAAGATCCGTAAGGCCGACTAGCTTACCAAGCAAGTTGAAGAAACACATACCGTAAGTAAGGCTGTTAGTTACTTACCCCAAAAAAACACAATACCT
This sequence comes from Branchiostoma floridae x Branchiostoma belcheri, assembly GCA_019207045.1. Lineage (NCBI taxonomy): Eukaryota > Metazoa > Chordata > Leptocardii > Amphioxiformes > Branchiostomatidae > Branchiostoma > Branchiostoma floridae x Branchiostoma belcheri. Next base: position 31,261,607 of record CM033026.1, on the reverse strand, counting down.
CCGCCAGGCCCTGTGTAGGCCTGCGGTGACCGAAAACAGCATGTTGATGTGGAAATCTCCGTGGGTGGCTCTATTATAATCGTTGATGTATTGGCCTGTGATATTTATCAAGAGCATGGTTGCCACTCCTGTAGCCCAAAAAAGAAGAAGAAAAAAAAGCACAAGTAGTTTGATAAATGGAGCACTATATAGGACAATACTACCTGTAGAAAACCATGACTCCTGTGATATTGTGTGTAGCCACGTCACCTATGGTAGGAAGAAAGGTGATCCAACATTGTTCAGGGACAGGGATAACGTAGACTTTAGCTCCTCTACTACTACGGTTCTTAGTAGAATCTTTCCAATCAACTATCTCGTGCACAACGGATGTGCAAGTAAGTTTTTGCTGCTGCATGCACAGATCAGGGTTTGTTCTGAACTAGTGCTAATTAATTAATAATAACAGTATCCGACTTGGTAATTAGCTTGACTAATTAGCAAGTATTTACTCTGTGCAATGTTTTTTTCGTCTTCACAGTTAGGGTGCTTCTCTATACGGTAGATGCTTTTTGAAAGGAACAGATGTAGGTATAATATTGTATGGATACCTAGTAGGGAATGATACTGTAGCATCTACTCCAATGTTGTTATATATATATCTATATACCTTCCAATCCCCGCTGGACTGCTTATATAGGGGTGAGGGAATGGTGTGGTGAGTGCAACTTCACTTTGAAGTTCTCTCACTCAGGGAACCTGTTCCGAGTTGGAAGGGCACTGTATTCACGCCGGCGCGTACGTACCGTCGCCGCGTGGGTCACAATGCCTCCGGAAAGACGAGGTAACGCTATATTTTCTAGTATCAAAATCTAGAGGTTGTCACAAGTTCCAACAGTATTTGATGTTCTATAGGGTGTCTAATCTGCCTTTCACCGTTTGTATACACTTTGCGGTAAAAAAAAAAAGAAATATTCTTTGAGGAAAGGTTCCGATTTTTTAGCAGATAGCACATATTCTTACAGCCTACTTTTTTACTGGTGACTGTGAAAAACTTTTTAGGCAGGCTTTCCACCTATGTACCATTTGCAATACCTCAAGGTTTTCCAGAATTTGAGCAAATAGATATTTTGAAGTTTATTCTTGAAAGTTAGGAATGAGAGTATTAATTTAATTCTGCAGATGATTTAAAGAGAAGATGTGGGTAATTTTATTTTTCTTGTATTGTTCTGCTTTTTGCATATGAAAACTGGAAAGCTTTAAACTTTTTTATTATATAGCTAGTTATTCAGAGTAATATATCTTGAGGGAACTTTGTAAGAAATGTTACATTTTCTCAAGATTTATAATATTCCATTTTTGTATTACAAAATAGATGGATTTTGATGATGAGCACTCTCATGTTCGGGGTATACATTTTTGCATGGTTTCTTGTATTACTATATACCCATGTGGTGCTATTCAAGCATATCTGTGTAACCAATGGTTGAACATACTACAAGATTTCACCAATGTTGATGTGACGTGTTTTAGCACACATCACTATAATTGTGGTATTGACTTTAATGTGCAATACAGAAGAACAATGTTTGTGGGGACAGATTTTCAAGTCTGTTTTGCTAAAGATTTCCTGAGTTATACAATTATTTGTATACCCCTTGGAGCAAATTTCTAGCAACAATTGTAATGGGCAATGTTTGAAATATCACTGTTTGTTCCGCATTATTACTGCTAGACGTAGAGAGAGAGAGAAAAAAATTCAAAGGCTACACAGAGTGTTTTGCTATGTAGACTTTGTAGATTGGATGTTTCATACTTTTTTGGAATGTATAATTAGTATATGAGAGGTTCTTAAAAGATTTATTTTCACTTGTTGTATGAAGAGATACGTTTCGTAATTTGTGAGCATATCTTAGACCTTGTGCCTAGTGACAGACTTGGGCCTGTATGTTTCGAGTTTCTGGTGGTTGATGATCAATCTTGTGGAAGATAATTAACTTGCGGTGTTTGCTACTCAAAGAGTTTGCTGTTTGTTGCCAACTTTATAATTTTGTTTTTATGTATATGGGGAGTTCTTGTTTCTGTTAGTATTTTTTCAAATAAATGCAGAATATTAAAGTTTCTATGTTTTTCAAAAAAAAAAATTTCAAGTGTACAGTCAGATGAGTCGGAGTAATTTTGATCCACAATATTTATTCTCCTAGAGGAATTTATAGTTAATTGATAACACAATTGTTGATACCTTTTGCTGCTGAGTATTTATACAATTGCAATCTATGAAAATACCCTCCAAGATTTCTGTAGCTCTGGAAGTGGTACAATAAAGCACATTCTAGACAATTGTGTGGCTGGTGACTAATATGCTTACTAACATGCTGCTTCCATTTTGTGGATTCACTGGATCTATTAACAACATCTAACTTTGCAGGCACTTAGAAATGTACGTTAGCCTCCTTTGCAGCCCTTTTGTGTGCGTTTACGGAATTTGTGGGCATATTCGCGATTTTCAACAGCAGGCGGACACAGGACCTTCCCAACACATTGCCTCACGACAAAACTTCTTAGCGTAAAACATGGCCACGATATGTTGAAAACCGCAAATATGTCCCCCAAAAAATTACCCAAACGCCCATAAAAAAAAACTTCAAAAAGCTGTGAAGGAGGCTGCACTTTTGTCAGGGACTGGCCTTTGCACATGTACTGGTCATGTTAATACAAGGCTCAAAATCCTTCCTTTCGGCATGTTTTCATCAGGTGACATTCAAAAGTACCTGTCTTGTGTAAAATTTTGCCTGCACCACATACTTTCTTTCCATCTATTTCTGGTAAGTTCTTAAAAAGCAATTAACGCTACTTCACCTTTATCCATAGGGTAACCTTTATCCGTTCTTTTTAAGAACAATGTATTTAGGGATATCACAGATAATGGTTTCAAACTGCAATATTTCGAAAATAGTACAATTTGAAACTACCGTCCTTCGATTTGATATCCCTGGATGCCATGTTTAGCAACACAACGGATATAGGTTACCCCGCGGATAAAGCTGAACTAACGTTACATGTTTCCTGGCATCAGTCTGTTGTATATTTGGATTCAGACTGCAACTGTGAGATGTGTGAAACAAGTTTGGGAGCAAGTCTAGTACCCAGTACATGAACCAGAATGAGTGCACAGCGCCAATTTTATCTGCACCATGGACTACATATACAGGTGGTATTTTGAGCCCTGTCATTTCATTCAACCACAGCATTCATGTACAGCTGTTCTACAGTGCTAAATGTTCTTCCAACTAAGTATACACTAGGGCTGGGAACCGGTACAGAAAATTTAGGTCCAAAGGATCAGGTCCAGGTCCGGACCTGAACCTGATTCAGTATGACTCATACCAATGGTCCATTTCACTGCAAAGAAATCTGTTAAGTGGAGTATTATACTTACACTGTTATCTTAAAATCATAAAATGCTAACTGCACCCATACCATTGACTGTAAAACTTGGTAGAAATGACTATAAACTCTACACTACTTCATTCATGTTATTTTCTTCCACCAGCAAGTGCCAAAAGGTGTGAATGCCTGATCAAATAATCTGTTAATTTTTTAATCGGTCCAACATCCGGTCAACCTATTTTTTTCAGGTCCGGTTTTTCTGGACCGGTCCAATAAGAAAAAACGGTTTTGTACCGGTACGCTATACCGGTACCCAGCCCTAGTGTACACGGATCAAATTTCCAACCACCACTCTTTCCTTCTGAAGGATAAAAAATAATGACCAATCGCTTCCAAATAAATGTTAATTTGCGAGAGTTTCAGACACATGATCTTATAAACACGCGATGTCACCAATACGTGATGTCAGCCATTGGTCAAATGTGCCAGGAAGTTTATAACGCCCCCCGTCTGTTTAGTGATGGCTGGAGTGCCCTAAGGCCATATCAATTTAATTTCTTGGTTCACAGATTTCTTCATAAAAAATACGGAGCGAGAGGGCGAAATAAAAATAAAAATTGCAAAATGGTTGGAGTAAAGGTAAGGGCTAATCCAAAACATAAAGGGCAAATAGTTTTCAGCTTGAAAAAAGTACAAAAACACTATTACTGTACAGTAACAGCACCTGTACCCACACTTTATAATATAAAGGCCAATTTGCTACACCAGAAAGTTGGTGAATGGTTTCATTAATGGTGAAAATTTGCTGAGTGGTAATTTTTATTTTTATTTGTTTTTCCAAAAAATAGGAGCGAGCGAATCCGTGAACCAAGAAATTAAATTTGTGTGGCCTAATGTAGAAATAAAATGGCCTCCTTTACACCTCTTCCACGTATCTGTGTACACCTTAGTGTTGGAAGAAAAGTGTAACGATACCCAGTTCTGCTTTAACGTCCTTAATTGTTTATACAATCAAACAGAAATAATGTTCGTTCATAGGATTCTGTATTCTTGTGTATAGCAGTTTATTACCAAGACAAGTTAAGACGGATACAACACTATAACTGTTACACTATCAACAATTAATACATTAGGACATTGCGTTGTGTATACAATAGCTCTGACTTACTTGACCAGTCGAACACAAACAGACGGGCAGACTTCCTTCTACAACTGACTGCACTTCTTGGTCTCACAAACACACTGACTGGCCGACCCGAACAGACTGACCAAGTCAGGGAACTTTGGTGTCTTTTTATATGTAACTGGACAGGAAGTCCTCCTACGTAATATTACTCATACATTCCTAAGACTATTATCATCAGGTACTTTCTTAGAGTTCCTAGTTCTTCTATGTCCATAAAAGGAACCAAGGGCTCCTCTGTACCAAATATGGACATGGTCTATCTGGTCCTACGTCACATCCCAAAACTGGGGATGCCCTCTCCTGCTGGGACTTGACCTAGATAGGTTACCTATTAGTCAGGCAAACAGGTCTGGCCTGTTCCAAGAACTGACCACTGACTATAATGTCTTCTACTCACTTCCTGTTACCTACAGCTAACCACAGTTACACTATATTTCAACATGAAGTATAATTCACTATTTTCTATCCGTTACAAAAGTACCAACACATACGAGCTTCCATGATAACTACAGGTGTTATTGAAATCAGATGTTGATCACTTAATCATACCGGTCAGGTGTTCAAAAATGCACAGGTTACTCAACAAACTGGATAGATATATTGTTAACGGTGAGATGTTTCAAATAGCATCCACCAACTTTTGTTAGTGACAGATGAAAAGATAGTGGATGCTATTGGAAACATCAAAGTTAAGCCTGTGTTTGACTCAATCCTCTTGCTAATTGGATCTCCTCTGCAAGTATAATTTGGTAAATTTTTCACATTTGTTAATATTTAAATGCTGCAAATATGAAGTTAATGCCTGTGGAATTACACTACACAAATGGTTATGCAAAACAGGTGCTGCATAATTGACATCTAATTATGTACATCATCACTTAAGCTCTCTACATACCAAATAGAATGCAGCCCCTTTTTGAGTATCATCTCCTCAACTTAAAATGTTAACAAAATAGCCCCTGCAGTTCCGATGGAAGCTGCTAGATAGCTCACTTATTTGCTTGTACGAGAGCTATCTTCTACTCCAATTAGGTGATTGTAACGTTACCACCTTTAGGCCACACCAATTTACTTTCTTGGTTCTCGGATTTTCTGACCCATTTTTTTCCGATTTGGAAAAAGAAATAAAATTTGATCCAAATGAAAAAAAAAAAAGTCTAGTAGGTTTTGCTATTGCAGACCTGTAAACAAAACCCATTCCAGGGGTACATACTGCTGATAAACCAATCAGAGAGCTTCTTTGTAGTCGCATGATAGAAAGCAACCAATAAGCTTATCGCATCTTTTCAACACACATAATTTCAATATAAAAACAATTCATTTTATTCGGAACAGTGGTATCAAATCAAAGGAAGAGATTTATTGGATAAATCATGCCATGAAAAGCTGAAAACTTGACTACTAACCTTGTTTTTTGTGTTATATAAGCCAGTGAACCAAGAAATTAAATTGCTGTGGCCTTATATTAGAAAAACCAAAAGTTCCACTGGAGTATCAGAACAAGCTGCTAGGGGCCCCAATCTGAGCATTTCTATGTCTCAAGCATCAAGATGATCCACCTTGAGTTATTAATTATGCTGACACATGCACACACACACACACATGAATGGAAGGATACACACACAAAGAATAGCCTGACTAAAATCGCGCCCCTAGTGGCCGGCCCTACAATTGCTGCAGCCCTAGGGAAGGGGGTCATTAACCCCAGTCAGCGAGAGATTGTGTAAACACAGGCTAACACAAAGAACTGTCAATAAAACCGTTACTCAGTTTACTGCCACTAGATGTAAGCATAAACAACACAAATCTATGAAGAAACTGACTGGATGATTCTGTCAATAAGATTTTATGAAGCAAGGTGTGTCATAAGTTACATGTGCCACCAAGGTACAATTTTTAAAAATTAAATATGCACATTAGGTCATTCTTTGCATGACTTATATTCATTGATATTCCTCTGAAACAAACACAAGTTGAATATCTCATGTGGCAATGAAATAATTCACACAATAATTGTGTATCTAAATGTACATACAGATTATGACAATCTGTCAATAACTTCTCTCAAAATTTAGATAAGATTGTTCCGTTATGCTTCAGGACCTAATCCTACACTACTTACTTTTTGCCCCAAGATATAACTACCATTCAAAACTCACTTCTACAGTATGTCCTGAATATTATGTATCAAACCCTCAAATTTTAATGCAAGGAGTGTGGAAAGCCCATTACTTACCTACTGACGTTTCGATGCCTGTCAGACATTTTCCTCAGAGCTTTTTACTGGAGTTCTGCTTCTCGGGCAGGTGGCGCTTTTGTGGAGAGAACGCTATCCCAAACGCGGCAAACATCAGCAGGTAAGAAACAGCCAGGTTGTGCAAAAGAAATCTCCACTATCCTAGGTTCTACCGACCCGATGATGTTATTTTCGGAAGGTATACTAATGTCATAGAATGCCAATGTAAATTCCAAGGTCAAAGAAGACATGAAAGAAAATGCAGAATTTACTGTTAGCTTTCCATACTCGATGTGTTTGGTCATTTTTTCTACCTTCCTGACTTTAATTAGCAGATCAAATTAATGATACAAGTGTACATCTTTTTCCAAATGCCTGTTTTTTTTGCCTGCCACTTTGACATATCATCGGATAACAGGTATTGCTCGCACACACACACATACACGATATATATATTTCACTCCCTTCAATGGTGTAACAATAAAGTAATAGAGAGCCAGAATGTTTGAAAATACCCAAAGATTTATTATAATCACTCGAAAATATGACTTCCAACAGGAGCCATATTTCCCACCATGTCTTTCCTACAGCAGCACGAGATCCTCGATACAACTTCTGAAAAACTAATCTCCATTTTTCTCTCTGACACCTTCTTTTGCTAAGCCCCTTCCTTTTCTGTACATGGGCGCAATTGCACTATTGTGGCAGTAAGATTCTATGGATCAATAGTGGTACATGTAAAACTGGGAAGACTAGTTGACAACTTCCATGGTACCACAAATTTATGCTCCTAACATACCCAATTATGTAAAATCAAAGCACCATTCATTTTAAAATCACATAACAAGATGTCATTTACAAAAACTGGCCCCTCAACAAAACTGGCACTTTGTCATTGTCCATTCATCAATACCAACTTCCTTGTTGTGTCATAATAATTTGTGACCTCAAAATTGTTAGGAAATGTCCCATGGCAGCTGAGGTCAGCGATGACATATATGACATTTGTTCCTTTTGACACATCTTCGGACCACTTTTACAGAACCAAAATGTTTGGCAACATGTAACCATTTCTGACAACACCACCCATTTCCTTCCCTTTCAGCTAGTCGACAAAAGTTGCTGACACAAACAATTGCTGTCCATCAATAGGCACACTCTTAAGTCCTTTCCACTGTCGCTGACATATCTTTTGACCAATACACAATATTGCTTCAAAAATTGGAAAAACATGGCATTGCACTGCACTGCCTTTTCTCCCAAAAATATTAATGTCAAACATATACAAGCAAGACCTGTAGCTAGCATAAGTATATTTCCTGCATTTCAAAAATCTCAAATAAAAGCAAAAGATCTTTGTTCCTTTTTTGCTACAGGTGCAAGACCAGTAAGTCAATTTTAACGATACAAGTTCAAAGTTTGACACCATATTTGGTTTGTCTAACGTAACTGTATTGTTTACAATGCATGCCTAAGTCAACTAGGCACAATGTGTACAACGGTATTTCTCTCCCAATACTTTTAAGTCCGACAAAAACAACCCACATTGAAAACAGTAGACTGTACTTGACACTTTGACAAGTGTAAACAAGACTGGGTTCACAGACACTTTGGTGGTCACCTGCTGTCACGTGTATATACAGTCTATGTAGAACACCCAACGCCTGGGTGCCAGGCTAACACTTGTGTGTGCACACAACTAGGTCATAACGACCCACGTGAAAATTGGTTCACGTGGACTTGTCAAGGACAACGAATACATTCATCAGACTATAATATGCAGCAATACCATGACAATTCTGCGTAGCAATGCATGAATATTGCTAAAAAATCTTTCCCCCTTTCTAACATTTCATAAAGCTTGCAGCACCGGCATAGTTCTGGTGACAGGTCAATCAAAGGTCACGTTATTTCGCAAGTTTCGTTTTGTACATTTTGTCTCGAGTCTTTTTCCTATTTCTGTCCTTACGATTGCCTTACTTTAGAGTTCAGTAATAAGGTATGTCGGATTTGGCGTGTGCCACCCAGGTAGGAAACTCTGGAGAGGTGTAGTCGGACATGAGGGCGGTGTTGCCCCGAGAGTCCGGTCGTGACCACGGCGCCGATAACTCCTGCATGGACTTGTACTCTGCCGACACGATCTGGTAGTTCTGTCCGTCGTTACTGTCCCAGTGAGTCTGTCCACCACACGTGTAGGACAAGCAGAACTCGATCTTGTCCTGTGGTTTTAAGTATTTGGGGACGTCAAACTCAAAGGAAAACGTGTCGTAGTTCTTTCCTTCCGAGCTGCTGTAAGACGCCTCCATATCCTTGTAAGTGTTCCACCCGTCGAAGGTGACCCGCACCTCGAGGTGTTTCTCGAACGCCAGGTTCTTCACTTTGACCGTCCCCATGATGGATTTTTCTTTGATGATGGCGTTTTCGAGGCAGACGTTTTGTAGGTCTAGTCTTTGCCGCATTTTCAGGTAGTCCGCGGCGGGCTGGGCGAAGTTAAAGACCAGGTTGGAACGCTGCTCGGCCGCCGGACGGGCCCCGTCGATCACGGCAGCGATCAGACTTGTACTGAGCACTGGGGGCTCCTGTGTGTCTTCAACCAAACGTACACTGACAAGGGATAGTCCTTGGGTGTCGGCGAACGATACCTTCTTCCGTGTCTTCGTCTTTCCTCGAACGTCTTGACAAGACTTGGCGGCGACATGCTTGGCTTCCTCCGCCTTGTTGATGCATGGTTTGAGTGGTGTGAGAAGTGTCGTCCGACATTTTGAATATGGAGGTTTCGTCATCTGCGATCTAAGACGGAGTTTTTCGAGGTCCCTTAGAAGTCCGGACGCGTTCAGGTAGCCGATGTTAGGCGGGCTTGGGCTTGCTGAAAACATGAAGCCGCAGTCCACCGGCATTGCTGCTAGCGGTGATCTAATGGCGAGCATGGAGCTTGAAAATACGTAGTTCTAGGAATAATTTACAGTCCGTGATTCCGTTCACAGAAATGGCGTCATTCTTCCGTCCGTTGTTGTTGTCCTTCCAAGGTGTGTAGGATAGGCGTTTCGACGTTCAACAGGTTCCACTGGGAGCTCCTAACAGGCTTCTTGTAGTTCTCCACCACTGAACACAGCAGCTTGTCCTCCTTGCTTCTCGGTAATAAAGTGAACCAGAAAACGGCCAGTGATTCAGACGTGTTGCACCATCATCCAACGGCAGCCAGACGTCATGAATCGTTCACGTGCTCACGGGAAGTCGTCCAATCAGCGTCTCGGATTGTATAACATGATCCTCCGGCTGACCAATCGCTAGTGAGAATTTCGGATGGCTCCATGCACTGGGCACGTGAACAGTCCCCAGAGACTGGCTGTTTACATGTGTGGACAGGGTGATCCTGTTTGTGTTCACACGTGGTCGGCGGAACAGCTGATAGGGGATGATGCAAGTGATGACCAAGGCGATTTAAATTAAAAACACCTTGAAACGCCGACTCTTTTATACCTGTTTCACACTGCGTCCTTCACAAGTCTCAAAATATAGCACAAGGGGATGCAATTTGAACACAATTATGGATAATTTTGGTTGACAATAGATCCACAATTAACAATAGCTTGGCTTGACAAGATACGTCGAAAAACACAACAATCTAACGTTAGAGTAGATAAATGTCCACTCAGCGGTTTATGCAGAAACAAAGGGCCGCAAAGACAAAAGGGGTAAGAAAAGCTCCCATTGTTGCATTCAGTTTGTTCTACTGCATAATTTGCAAGATAATTGTATGAATATAGGCAAATTGCTTACAATGAAACATCCCACTTCCCTAGGCTGGTTACTTCATTTTGTACCAGTAGTTGCCAGAAATCGGACATTAAAAAGAAAATTCTCAGAGCCTCATTTTCGGCGCATGATGTGCTTATGATAGAACTTCTTTATAATGTCATTGAGTTTATTTAGGCCACAGCAAGTAAATTTTATGGATAATTTTCGCCTGATTTCAGAAAAAAAAACAAGAATTTTTTCTTCTGCAAGTACCAAAATGAACAAATATGTTGTGTTGTAGCCTAATAATTGTACTTGTAGAAGTGACACTTGTGAGGTACACAGGGCTGTAGCTGTAGAAATGAAACTTATTGGATAGTTGTAAAAGTGACACCAATATGGAAGCCATGAGTGTGGTTACCAACTTTGTTGGTAATGCCAGTCACCACACTAGTGTCACTTTTACCACACCAGTACATGTTTTGAATACAGGAATGAATGCCTTGTTGGCTCCGATACCATGTTTTGTCTCTTTAATTCTTGTTACAACACTCATCACAACTTTATGGTGCCTATTTTTGAAAATGTAGCCATCTTGTTTTTTTCACCCATCTTGTTTTTTTCCCCGCCCTATTGCACTAATTTTGCAGTCTGCAGAGGATGTCATCCATAAAATTTATTATAACTTGCTGTGTCCTTAGTTAAAGATTGTCACAACCTTTTGTCTATTTACCACGGTGGTTAACGAGCCGTGTCTGTTAGGTTTGAAAGAAGCCCCCTTCCTCTTTTTCTCGGAGCATTTGTTCTTCTTTCTTGAAATATGTATATATAACGTTATATATTTGTCAATTGATTGTTACTTAAGATGAATTGTGTCTACAGATAAACTGATGATATGTAAGATTTGGAAAAAAACAACACTGTCTTATAATTGATAGTCTAGCCTCGGAAAAGAGGTTGCATAAGTTGCCTTTATCTACTATAATTAACATTACCAAAAAGTTTTACCAAGTAACGAACCAAACTTATGAATTCCCTTGGGTGCAGCATTTGGACGTTACATAAGATCCTTGGATAATGTTTTATTCAATGCAAGGAGCTTCTTGTTCAATGTAACATTTCCTGTAAGATTCTCAAACTTTCGTTCGTTCGTTCGTTCGTCCCATAGCTAAGGCTATGGGACGAACGAACGAACGAAAGTTTTTAATCATTAATCAGCCGTAGGGGCAGCACAGCATGTTGTGCTGTATCAATAGGCATTTTAGTCCCCTGGCGGCGCCTATCTCCTCTCCGGGGCAGTTACGACAAGGAGTTAAATGTTATATCTGTCATCCATTGCCTCAGAAAAAGGGGTAACGTTAACTACTAACCTTAAATGTTTTGCTGAATTTTACTTGCCTCCGGAGCTCCAAACAGAACAAGGGGCTATATATCTTTATGGCACCCGGGTAAATCCGCCTGGAGATTGCCCTGTACCCCAATAGGAAGGCCATTTAATAAAAGCGTCAAACTTGGATATGTAACGCTGGTTCGCCTTTATCCGAGGGTAACTTATATTCATTGCTTGTATGAAAAAACCCATATTTTTAGGGATATTTTTAGTCGATGGACTGTCATTTCAAATCAGAACATTTTGAAAAAATTGAAAAACAAACAAACAAACACTGTCTGCAGACTTGATACTCCTAACGTTAAATGTGCAGTGCTTTTAAGGACAATGAATAAAGGTGACCATGGATAAAGGTGAACTAGCAATAACAAAAAAAAAGGGAACCCAACACACTTGTTGTGAAGACTACTAAGCAGAAGGGGTGACCTTAGCCTGATTAAATCTCGCTTATAGCAGCCCGCCAAACATCCGCGGGGCCAGTTACAGCCCTGGACAGCGGAGTTTGTGTTACACAGACTAGGGTGACCTTAGCCTGGATACCAGACCCCAGCCCAACCCAACGTCCCATAGATATTTTTGAGATCGGGCTGCCCCCGTCTGGTATTCAGGCTACAGCTAGGGTGACTTGGTTTGTTGCCTGAAAACTGGAAACACAGGCATATGCACTCCCTGAGAACATTATAAACCACATCAATATGGTTCTTTTAACCACATTATGATCCAGTATCACCAGAGTTCAACTGGGTTTGGAATGGCCCCACCCCTCTCCTAGTACAGTACAACAGAAACGTTTGATATCTGAATTTTAGATCCAAGCAGAGGTTTCGGTTGGTTGGTGGGTGTTGTCGTGGCCACGAGTTCATTATGGCGGCTAAGTACCTCCAGACAGAAATTGCTGCCACTTAATAACCAGTATACCTCCGACACCCCGACCAAATGAAGCCTTAATTTGCTTGGAGAAGGAGAATAAACATGGCGCCTACCCAAATTGGAACAAAGTATTTTTGTGCAGTAGCAGTAGCCTGGATTACAGACCCCAGCCTGATCTCAATCATCAATAACGTTCATCGCACAGGGTTTCGAAAGAGGGCACAACGGATTTCAGAGATAAAGAACGATTTTTCTTAGTACGCTTTGTGTATTTTGTTGTCTTCTAAGTCATACTTAATTACTTTTATGTATTACGCAATATCTAGATTATGCAAATTTGGCAAAAATAGCACAACAGTGCCACAGTGAACGAACCCCGCAGGGCCGCACCAGTGCCCCAAGTGCAGTGAGATATCACCTTCAGTTAGCCCATGCAGGCCCTGGAAACAGTTTGGTATCTGAGGCCACAGTAACAGTTTACTAGAGGACAAAGCCCCACTGTGCACAAACATGTACTTTACACCCATTTATAATCTCACACATGGCTGGGTCACCCTGACCTATGTCTGCAGGCTTATGCAACTTCAGCAATGTTCATTGTTTGCCATTCCAGGGTCGTTTGGTAAGAACTCTCCTGGCAGACTAATCTCCAAGCGGTTCCTACGGTGGCATAATTTACAATGTAGTATCATAAAGTTACAATGTAGTATCATAAAGTTGGCCATGTAGGAGTGTAGCCAGCTGAGGAATTCAATTTGCTCCTCGTTTGACTAGTTAGGTGTGATGGGTCGTTCATTGTAATACTGTATAACCAGTTGCTGCCGTGCCGCCTGCCTGCAAAGCTGGTGTGTTATGCCAAAGGGCAGTCATACCGGTTACATAGATACAGATATATACGCTTTTGCGAAATTTATCACACATGTGCAATGTGCTACAGTAAATGCATTTAAGTTCGCGGGGATTCAATTTTGCGTTAGTGGGAAAAGGGACTTTTCGCGGTGGTTTTAAGTTCGCGGTAACACCATTCTTGGTTGTCCATAGACTACAGTCTAATACCATAATAGAAAAATGTTCGTGGTGGTTTTAAGTTCGTGGTGAAGTGGTCACCGCAGAACCAAGAACATTAATCCACCGAAAAATATTTCTGCATTTACAGTATCTTATGCCTGGCCGTAGGATCTGCTTGGTGAATACAACCAGACCAAAGAATCCAGTGTTGGGAGATTATGTCAGGACTCAGAAAATAAGAATGTGCAACATGCAGCTATTAAAGTTGCTGTGTTTGGCCATTCCCTGCAGTTTTCAATGAAGAAGGATGCACATTTTAATAAACTTTGACACAGTAACCTCTGACTTTACTAAAAAGCTGTACCCCAGTTTCTGGCTTGGATGGTCCGGATCTGATTATGAACCCTGGTGTAATGCCGTATTAGGCTGAGCCAGATTTACTCAACGTCTGGGTGAATTTAGGTGAATCCTGAATTGCAATGTCTTATAAATGGGGTCGTTTAAAGAAATAGGAGGATATTATGTTAACTGCGTATTGTCAGGTGTAGGCGTTTCTATAAAAAGGCAGAGTGTGTGTTGTACAGTAATGTTACTAATACCAAAAGTCAACTCCCCAGGGAGCCCACATGTAGAAAAGTGTACTCACAGGTCATTGGCTACTGATAGGTCTGTCCTCGCAGCCTGATTGGTTGTTGCTACTAAGGAGGTTAAATCTTATTTTAGCATCCTTGTTGCTACAAAGTCCTGATCTCAAAATGGGTTGGTGTGTTTGCATCATTCTGCAAACATCACATTGAGTTCAGACCCAAGACTGAGCGTAGTTATGTTAATATCAAGTGTTGTGTCTGTAAAGCTGGCACCATGCACCCACTAGGAAATAAAACCCACCTAAGGAGTCTAGGAGCTCTTCAAGAACATTCTTGTCAGTAATTGATAGGGCCTGAGTGTCCTCTGCATTATTGTTAGGCATCTCATGTTAGGTTTTGGCCCCATTTCTGAAACCGGGCTTGGCCAAGACGTTTGCGGAAATGAAAAATATAAGTGTTTACCAAGTAATATACACAAATTAGGCTCCAGACTATTTTTCAATGTTCTAAGTGTTTTGTTGCCTTTCTTATCATATTTTTCATCCGAAAGCTACCGGGCCACGGGTTGGGAATTGGGACCTAAGCCTTAGTCAGTTAGTGGGATTGTGTGGAATAATGGCAGAGTGTTCGGCTCAGAGCCAAGAATCGACTCCTGTCTTGTCACCTATCTTGTGCCCTTGGAAACGGTGCATGACCTTCCTCACTCCACCAGGTGTAAAAGTGTGTACCTTGACGGTTGGGGAGGTAAAAGGCAGTGGAAGGAGAGGGATGGGCTCTGCCTTCCAACTCCTTGCCACAGTAGACAGCAACCCACTGTCCCTTCAGCATCAAAAAGACTATGGGACTACTTTGCCTTTCGCCTGTCTTTGCAATTGTGGCACTGTTGAATAAGTGGCTAACTTCAGTGCAATGTTACCTTGTCCTAGCCTGGAGTCCAGTTTTGTTAGCACCTGAAGGTCGCACCCCTGCCGTGTTGGCATGGTAGCAACCTTCGGGAGAAGGCTGAAGCTAACAAGACTGGACTCCAGGCTAAACTTGTCCTTGTCTGTCTTATCAAATCTAATAAAAAATGTTACAAAGCGTCACAGATTATCTGGTGAAAAATACCAGTAAGCTAGACTCTTGATTTTGAAATTCAGGACCTCCTGGTGATGAACAAATTTGGCCGAAGGTTGTTGATAGTGTAATGGTGCCTACTAGTATATCAGTCTGGCTATGTCAGACTGTAACATTGTTGATACATGTGTACTTGACCACTAAGGAATTATGACCCTTTGCACTTTTTTTGAACAATAGGCCCTTATGTGCATAATTTGCATCTGTGAATGTGCCACCAGCCATTAATTACATAATGCTAGTTCACTTTTATCCGTTGGCTATTCTTTATCGAATTCCGTTGGTTTAAAAAAACGGGGTATTTGAGGAAATCCATACGGCGGACGGTAGTTTCATATTGAGATATTGTCAAAACCTGTCAAACCTGTATTAGCGGCCACCTGACCATAGTGGCCACTTTTTGTCGGTCCCTTGGATTCGTAATGATTAAGAAAAAGGCTTAGCGGCCACCTGTCCAACGCGGCCACGGCCACATGATTTCCGGTCCCGCAGGTACAAAAACACTGCCGATTACGGCCACGCGGACCGCTGATCTATGTTTCGGCACGACGTGTTCGGCCATATATAGCTTTTGTTTTCTTAATACATATAGTGTAAAAATCATTGCAGTACATGTACAGTACTGTATTATGTGAATAAAGATCAGTGGGTACTAAAACCATGTGTAACTTATTCCTTGTGGTCAATTAATTAGCATATTCTCTATAGTGGCCACCTCTCTATAGTGGCCAATTTTGACCAGTCCCTTGAGTGGCCGCTATAGACAGGTTTGACTGTAGGTTACTCTTCGGATAAAGGCGACCTAGTGTTACGTCAGTCATATTATAGAACACAAATTAAGGAATTACAGCTTTTCCTCATCAAATATACAAATCAAGTCATAATGAGTATGCCTAATTTGCATCTTATTGTGTACATCTCAACCCCAGTGCACCTAGGTAGAAGTATTTAAATCCCTCATTCTTTTGTTCCTTGAAAGATTTGAACAGACACACAATCACACATACCAGGGCTCGAAATTCACTTTTGGGATAAGGTGCACTGGTGCACCCAGCTTAAAAAATTGGGTGCACCAAAAAATTTTTGGGTGCACCACTTAAATTTAAGTAGAGTGTCAAAAAAACCTAATAACAAAACTTAGTTACAAGCTACCAAATTCTTACACAAGTAACATGACAGACATTTTTATTATCTTTCTAACACTTAGATGCCAAGAATATGATGTATACTAGTACACTTGATATCTTTCCATACATAAACCTAAGAAAATATTTAGGTGCACCCTGTGCACCCACTGAAAAAAATTGGGTGCACAGTTCCAATTTTGGGTGCACCTGCACCCAGTATTTCGAGCCCTGCATACTCATGCCAAAAACAGTACCTCCACCTTTCCATGGAGGTAACAAAATCAAACACTCAGAAGCTCCCAGCTACAATGTTTATTAGCATGTTATATTTCCATGTCCACTCTATACACTTCTGTAACAGAAGAGACAATAACATAAACATTAAAATAGTTCATCTGTATACCAATGGCTACAGGCATGGCTGGCCTCAAACACCAGAATATTCAAGCTTTTTCCCCTGAAGCTCAAAAAACCTGGTAACAAGACCAGTGCATTTGGCATTGTTCACAAAACAAGTTCTGTAAAACATTTCCTTTTCCCTTTTCAAGTGTCACTTCACCTAGTACATGTACCTTATGACAAACTGAATTATTTTCATATACCACAATCTGTAGTCTTAGCCGACATAAGGTAAGGTCCCTCAATCTAAGAACAATCTTCTGTCAATACGTTGGAAAGTGACCAAATATAATTGTTGTTATTCAACAACTCTTCTTCTTTTGTAGTCTTCACACCCCTGAACTTTTCTATAAGCATTTACATTGTACGTTGTAATACTTTGAAAACAACGTTAAGTTTCCACAGTAGCGACATGTAACGTTAAGTCCTGACACGAATTGTTAATATTTTAATATCAAATGTCAAGGAAAAATATCTGATGCAACAGTGGTGTGCTTTGAACCTTGAATGATGAAATATCTTCCAGGCACGGTCACCCTTATTAAGTATACACAGCTGGTGTGTTACGCCGAAGGGCGGTTATAATACCGGCTACTTAGATACAGACATTAGAATAGCACTCTGAGATGTTTCCCATTTTTTTGCACACAAAATATATGTATTCAAAGTTAAGAGTGTTGGAAAGGCCGCAACATACCAACAAAATATAATCCGACCGATTCGTTCTGATTTGAGATTATACTGAGACCAAGCAGAAACCACAGTGAAAGCGTAGAAAACAATGAGATTTTATAAGTATAAACAAACGATATAGGCAACAAATTTATAGGTCAAAGAATCATAACACCAATATTGTGATTGCATCAACCATCTTCCATCATTGGTCTAAAACGAGGGACATATATATGCGTGAACAATTTAACAACGATCTCCAGAAAAGTGAAGAAAAAAGATCCAAAAACTGGGGTTACTTTTCACAATAGAGTCATTACAATTTACATGTGTTTCATTACTTAAAAGCATGAAATCTTAAATGGTTAAAAATTTTCCATCGGGATGAGCAAACTTCTGTCCAAGGACAGAATGGTTGTCACTGGAGAGAGCCCATTGTTGGGAGATTCAGTCAAATATCTTGAAAATTTTAGCTGATTAACGAGAAAGCTGAATTCAAGGGTTCATGGATGGTGCCGAATACAAATGGATTATATCATTTCACATGAAAGATTTCAGTTTTTTAGCTGGATATGCAACATTTAAGTACACACAATATTTGAATTCTACAACAAGTAACAAGTACACAGTGTTGCATCATTCAATCCATACCTTATACTGAACTTGTGTGAATAATATGTTTTAACCTTTGAAAGCCACACCAATTTCATCTGTTGATTTTAGATCTTGAAGGCCAACATAACAGTTGAGACTTTGTTTCTTGGTACAAACAGTTTAAGGGGGGGAATATGGTCAGAATCTGATGCAATTTTTCCCAGCCCTCTATTGTCATCTTGACTTCTCTAAATGTTTTTTTTTTCAAGATCCAACTAAATATTTGGTTATGGTTGAATCAGTGAAATCATGTTCTCCAAAAAGTTGTGAAATACACTGTTCCAGTGCTGCAATGAAATGTATCACCCCTTTCACGAAATATCGTCATCACCATTTTCTGAAATATCCTAGTACCCTTAAACAACTACATGTACCGGTATGCTTATGAAAATACTGTTTAGAAAGAATATAAAACATTGCATGATTTTGTAACCACATATCTGCAACTTTCAAGTGTAAATACTTGCACACATCCCACAATTATGGAACAACCAAATACCATACTCCATAAAAAATTGACAATACTGCAGAAAAATTTGCCACTGAAGAAATGTGAGACTCTAAGGCAACCAAATTGAAAACAGGAAATCTAAAGAGATCTACTACTGCAACATAAACCCCCATAAGCACAAAATTCAGATATGCATAACACGTTTTTTAAAATGTGGTACGTAGCTAGATGCCGCTGGGGTAATCGTCTTTCACTGCAAAATGTGCCAGATGTTGAGAATATTTGGTGTCCACAAAATTCAAGGAATACCAATTTCAGATCTGTTATTCAACTTTTTAACAGCAGTACACACAAAGCGTGCCTGGATCATTCTATGGAAGCCCCTTGGATAAAAGAAGAAGTTTGCAGGATATCATAGTAAACATGTATGTGTGTACCAGTCCAGAACAGACGTGGCGAATGTTACCACAGCAAAGATTTGACTTCAAAATAACGTGTAGCTACAACAGAAGTTCCAGGTTTAACCATCCAACATGGCCGACACGTCTGCCGAGTCACATGAGTACAAACATGGCATATGCAGGTGTGTTGCAGTTCTAGGGTTACTTCTGGTCGGGGCTGGGTGCAGCGGGGGCCTCGGGTTTCACGATCTGGTAGGTGATCAGGTATTCAGGAAAAGCCTGAAAGGACAAAAGACAGTCATCAGATACTGTAATAGTCTCACTTTTTTTATATCATTTGGGGCCAATCTGACTTTCTCAGAAAGGTACTGGCGCTTCTCACAACTATATTTTTTTGGACAATTCAATGCTTCTGTTGGATAGGGATAAATTGCCATTGCAATTGTCATGTAAAGATATATATCAAATAAAATTAAACAGAAGAAATTTTGCAAAGATCTCCAGAAATTAATCACTGATGACATTGAACTAAGCTGAGTCTACTCTACCAGCAAAATTTGCCTCTCAAAATGCAGGAAATAGCATTTCAGAGGGTCTTAGATTTGAAAATTTTCCCTCTGACCCTCTGAGGACTGTTGCATGGAAGGCTCCAGTACTCGACACCATTTCCATTCAAAATCCAGGGGACGGAAAAAAAATTCAGGCTGGCTAGAACACTGCATTATATCATTCCCAACAATTCAAGAACACACTGACCTGTTCTCCCCTGTAGATGACGTACTCGGCGAAGTTGAGCCCCCCCACACTGGGCCTGCCGATGACAGAGTGGTGACCCGGCGGTGCGTGGGCCATCTTCATTGCACTGAACTGTAGGAATGCCTTACCCAACGTCACTCTGCAGAATAGCATTTGTCTGAAACATAGGAACAATGTTGTAAGTTCATTCTTGTTCCCTGAGATTCGATTTCGAGGTAGTAGGGAAAAGAGCTGGGCCCAAAACACCGCCTGCATATGCAGGTTAGTGCAGGTAAAATTGGAGCTGTGCAGGTATTTCTGGTGTCTACCTGCACCTAACCTGCACATGTACAGGGTTTTATACACAAATGTCCCATGATGTAGGGGCATATGGATTGTTATTAGCTGCATTGACTGTTACCATCTACTAAGTATAAAAGAAAAAATTGCAACGGTTCCTCAACAATTTTAGTATGATCCACACCTCCTAAATTCAGAGTGGTGCAGGTAAAATTTATCTGGTGTGATAAGTTTCCTATTTTAGTACTATTAATGCACTGCCAGTAAGAGCACTTGTTAGCAGATTTTGTTACGGTTCCATGTAAAGAACAAAAGAAAACTGCATTGCACCGTCATGAACTAGAAAATGGCTTGCGCAAACCGCTTAAATGCTTGCCTGTACCAGGAAATTTTTGGAATGGAGAAAAAGCAGTTTGTATTGGCCAGATGGTCAGGCAGGATTGACTGTACAGCATATTCAAATCTTTTCAACACTTTCAGAAATGGTACTGTAGAGTAATGCCAACTATCTACCACAAGCAGTACTGCAGGTCTTAGCAATTACTTCATGTTGTGCTTGAGTAACTGACCTCTGACAGATGTAACAGGACCGGTCCTTGTGGATAGGCAGGTTTGACTGTACAGCATTTTCAAATCTTTTCAACACTTTCACAAATGGGACTGTTGATTAACGCCATCTATCTGCCATAAGCAGTACTGCAGGTCCTCGTAATTACTTCATGCTGTGTTCAGTAACTGACTTATGACAGATGTAACAGGACCTGTCCTTGTGGATAGGCAGGATTGACTGTACAGCATTTTCAAGCCTTTTCAACACTTTCATAAATGGTACAGTACAGTAACGCCATCTATCTACCATAAGCAGTACTGAAGGTCCTAGTAATTATTTATTGTAACTGACCTCTGACAGATGTAACAGGACCGGTCCTTGTGAATAGGGCAGCCTGTGCCTCCACCAATCCCATACACATACTGGTTACTCTTGGATGAGTTCTCTGCAAAGTAGATACCTAGAAAGACACAAAATCAATGAAACGTAATAAATAATCAAATTCATGTGTATCTACATGTACAATAAAACTAACCTTTTCTTTGACACACTGGATAGAACACTTATAATATCTCGCAGACCATAAAAAGCTGTTAACTGTATCTTTCCCTGAATAATCCCATCAGGTTGGTTTGTCACTGAATAAAGAGTCAAATTCTTTTTACACAACTGCTGCTTTATTTTCACTGGCATTTCGGTGACTGTCTGTCACCTTCTTTTTGGCAATTCTGACTGGTTCACATTGTACTGCAGCAATATGTGTCACTGCTTACAGATATGTTAAGTATTTACATACATAGAGTGATTGTTTGCGATGTTAACAATGCTGTCCAAATGTAAAGGAGTGTAATATATACAAATATAGCAGTTGTTTTAAAAAGAAAAATAAAATAGACTGGAGAAGACAGTGCAACAAGTTCGTCTATTTCTAAAGTACGTGGTCCCATAACATCTGTAATGAACGACACATTGCTGCAGTACAATGTGACCCAGTTAGAATTGCCAGGCGGGAAGGTGACAGACGGTCATCTAGACGTTGGTGTAAATAAAGCAGTGGTTGAGTCTATTCATTCTATATGCATTTTTGTTTCATGTTAGTTGGACTGTAACTTAGTGTAAGGATACAGAAATGGTGAAGTAAGTCATACCTGCTCCGAACATGCCACCGATGTAGGCATGTCTCTCATCAAAGCCTTTGTTGATGATTGCATTTATGAAGGGTGAACCTGTAAGTCAAATAAAGTCATCCCGTCAGTTTTAAACAAATTAAATAGATAAATAAATAAACATCTACTACTTTAGTTTAGTGGCTTCCATCTTAGTTTTGTGGTGCATTAAGTGCCATATCAGGGCTCGAAATTCATTTTTGGGATTAGGTGCACTGGTGCACCCAGCTTAAAAAGTTGGGTGCACCAAAAAATTTTGGGTGCACCACTTAAATTTAAGTAGAATGTCAGAAAAACCTAACAACAAAACATAGTTACATGCTATCAAATTCTTAAACAAGTACCATGACCGACATTTTTATTATCTTTCTAACCCTTAGACGTCAAGAACATGATACATCAAATGTATACCAGTACACTTTGATATCTTTACATATATAAACCAAAGAAAATATTTTGGTGCACCCTGTGCACCCACGGAAAATAATTGGGTGCACAGCTCCAATTTTGGGTGCACCTGGGTGCACATGCACCCAGTATTTCGAGCCCTGCATATGATATATTATTATATGATTATGATT
The DNA here is from genome assembly GCA_019207045.1 of Branchiostoma floridae x Branchiostoma belcheri. Classification (NCBI taxonomy): domain Eukaryota; kingdom Metazoa; phylum Chordata; class Leptocardii; order Amphioxiformes; family Branchiostomatidae; genus Branchiostoma; species Branchiostoma floridae x Branchiostoma belcheri. Next base: position 31,239,071 of record CM033026.1, on the reverse strand, counting down.
ATATTGTGACTCACCATGAAACAGCATCCTCTCATTGGCCTGGTTATGGTTCTCTTCTGACACTTCTTTTCTCCTGTGAACGTACCGGTCCCACAGTCTCTTGTTTCTAACCTTTTGAATCTGGAAAAAAAAAAGACACCAGTACATGTATTGTGTGCATCGAATAAATGTAGAAATATATTAAACAGACTCTGTAAAATATGGCAAAATAAAAATTCAAAAAAGGATAGATTTGTCTCCCAGCATCACACAACATCTACTGGTAGTACTAGATGAGTACTAAGAGGAGTAAGATATAACCTACCTTGATGACATTATACCTGTTGAAGATACCCCCAGCTTGACCCTGGTCTCTGTGCTGACGAATGGTACTCTGGACCTACAACAAGGAAGGAAATTCACCAAGAGGCTCTCCAAATGAACAAAATAACCAGAGTTCCCAGACCCCATACCTTCACTTCTCACACATTATGTAAATGAGGCCCTCATTGGCATAATTTATAGTAAAGGATGTTCACCTTCACGTAACTTCCCAATGCCCCATTATGAAATTCCTGTCATTCACCATTATGGAATTAGAGTATTTTCTATTTAATTAATTAAAATTTGGTCTTAATTTGCATAATTGAATTGTTTCAAGATATCAGCAGGACCTGACGGGCATGTCTTACTGCATACGTAGATATACAAATTTTAAGAGGGATCTTTTAACCTTACCTCTTCCTCCACTGACTGGTACTCCTTGTCATCTGGACTTAGGTCCGTCAGGATCGTACCATGACTCCCCAGGGCGGGGGTGAGGTAAGGATTTAACGTTGTTCCTGGAATAAACAAGAACAGATACAGCTGTCAGACATGTCAGGCATATAGTTCTAACGTTAACAGTTAGTCTTAATCATCTGTGACTTGGATCTCTTGTGCTTTTATTTGGATCCCCTATGCTGTGGTTTGGGCCCCTATTATGTGATTTGGGTCTCCATGCTGTGTGTCAACCAGAAAAGGGACTTTTCTATTGTTTTGTAACAAAGGTAAAAAAATTGGCCTTATTTCACTAAATTTTGCCCTCAAAATGTAGGACTGTTTTTGAGGGTTATGAGCTTTAAAATTTTCTGGGGAAGGATTCCCCCAACCCTCGACAATGCTCACACCTGCATCGCTTACCATGTTGGCTTTGCTACACTAAGATAAAAGAAAATTTTACCTGTCCCCCCAGTATTCTCTCCGCCCCCTTGATGAGTTTGTGTCTGTGTCCGTACCTGTTCCCCCCAGTATTCTCTCCGCCCCCTTGATGAGTTTGTGTCTGTGTCCGTACCTGTTCCCCCCAGTATTCTCTCCGCCCCCTTGATGAGTTTGTGTGTCCGTACCTGTTCCCCCCAGTATTCTCTCCACCCCCTTGATGAGTTTGTGTCTGTGTCCGTACGAGTTCCCCCCAGTATTCTCTCCGCCCCCTTGATGAGTTTGGGTCTGTGTCCGTACCTGTTCCCCCCAGTATTCTCTCCGCCCCCTTGATGAGTTTGTGTCTGTGTCCGTACCTGTTCCCCCCAGTATTCTCTCCACCCCCTTGATGAGTTTGTGTCTGTGTCCGTACCTGTTCCCCCCAGTATTCTCTCCGCCCCCTTGATGAGTTTGTGTCTGTGTCCGTACCTGTTCCCCCCAGTATTCTCTCCGCCCCCTTGATGAGTTTGTGTCTGTGTCCGTACCTGTTCCCCCCAGTATTCTCTCCACCCCCTTGATGAGTTTGTGTCTGTGTCCGTACCTGTTCCCCCCAGTATTCTCTCCGCCCCCTTGATGAGTTTGTGTCTGTGTCCGTACCTGTTCCCCCCAGTATTCTCTCCGCCCCCTTGATGAGTTTGTGTCTGTGTCCGTACCTGTTCCCCCCAGTATTCTCTCCACCCCCTTGATGAGTTTGTGTCTGTGTCCGTACCTGTTCCCCCCAGTATTCTCTCCGCCCCCTTGATGAGTTTGTGTCTGTGTCCGTACCTGTTCCCCCCAGTATTCTCTCCACCCCCTTGATGAGTTTGTGTCTGTGTCCGTACCTGTTCCCCCCAGTATTCTCTCCGCCCCCTTGATGAGTTTGTGTCTGTGTCCGTACCTGTTCCCCCCAGTATTCTCTCCGCCCCCTTGATGAGTTTGTGTCTGTGTCTGTGTCCGTACCTGTTCCCCCCAGTATTCTCTCCGCCCCCTTGATGAGTTTGTGTCTGTGTCTGTGTCCGTACCTGTTCCCCCAGTATTCTCTCCACCCCCTTGATGAGTTTGTGTGTCCGTACCTGTTCCCCCCAGTATTCTCTCCACCCCCTTGATGAGTTTGTGTCTGTGTCTGTGTCCGTACCTGTTCCCCCCAGTATTCTCTCCACCCCCTTGATGAGTTTGTGTCTGTGTCCGTACCTGTTCCCCCCAGTATTCTCTCCGCCCCCTTGATGAGTTTGTGTCTGTGTCCGTACCTGTTCCCCCCAGTATTCTCTCCGCCCCCTTGATGAGTTTGTGTCTGTGTGTCCGTACCTGTTCCCCCAGTATTCTCTCCGCCCCCTTGATGAGTTTGTGTCTGTGTCCGTACCTGTTCCCCCCAGTATTCTCTCCGCCCCCTTGATGAGTTTGTGTCTGTGTGTCCGTACCTGTTCCCCCCAGTATTCTCTCCACCCCCTTGATGAGTTTGTGTCTGTGTCCGTACCTGTTCCCCCCAGTATTCTCTCCGCCCCCTTGATGAGTTTGTGTCTGTGTCCGTACCTGTTCCCCCCAGTATTCTCTCCACCCCCTTGATGAGTTTGTGTCTGTGTGTCCGTACCTGTTCCCCCCAGTATTCTCTCCGCCCCCTTGATGAGTTTGTGTCTGTGTGTCCGTACCTGTTCCCCCCAGTATTCTCTCCGCCCCCTTGATGAGTTTGTGTCTGTGTCCGTACCTGTTCCCCCCCAGTATTCTCTCCGCCCCCTTGATGAGTTTGTGTCTGTGTCCGTACCTGTTCCCCCCAGTATTCTCTCCGCCCCCTTGATGAGTTTGTGCCTGTGTCCATAGGCATTAACCCCA